>KZ506095.1:147940-166618 GCA_002844005.1 Limosa lapponica baueri | reverse complement strand
CCCCCCGCCCCTGCAGACTGGGCCCCCGCGGGCTGCCTTACCGTCAGCCGGCCGGGGAAGGGAGGGCAGCGCCGCGGTGTTGGCCGGGGCGGATTCCCCTCTTGACGGTCGTCTTGCCTTGCAGGTCTGGTGGAGAAGCTAACAGCTGGAGGAGAGGGATGCTCTGCCCGCCGCGTGTGAAATCTGTCGCTCTTGGGCTTTCCTTAATCACGCTTCCCGCTTTTACGAAGAGGAGAAGAGGTAGAAAATTCTATGCCCTAAAAATAAAAAGGGAAGGGAGCCATTTTTTTCCACGGATAATTAATAAGTAACCTCATTTGGGCTTAGTAAACATATTCAATGTATTACAAATGAAACCATTACCATCAAACACTCGTATTATTTATTTACTCTTGGTTTTCAATTCAGGCAATAAAATAATTTAGTAAGTTTCCATTTGTTTCTAGGCTCTCTTATTTCCTTTTTTTTTTCCTTATCCTGAGATGATTCTGTAGAATTTATAGTTCTGTGCTACTGGGGAATTCTTTTATCCAAACAAATTAAATTTCAGTTAACGGGATACTTTTAATAAGTAATTGATACACTACTAAATTCGAGGCCTTTAGCTATTCTATGTTGTGTCCACATGCTATATGTTCACATGCTGTAGCATATCACCTCATCTTATGGAAGCAGCATAGCACGTCTCTAGAAAATGAGCTGTTGAACACTGGCAGTTTGTGAAAGTACCTTGTATCTGAAGCTTCACCAAAAGTCAGTGCAATCAGAAATGCTTAGAAAAGCAGTATAGGGCTAAAAAGCAGGCAGAATTTGGTAAAGACTCTCAGAAGGGTACATGAGTCATGGATTTGGGTACTCACATGAGAACAGTTGTTGCCCTTCTTTACAGGTACAAACCATTTGGCTATTATCTCACAAAAATTGGTAAATTTAGGTGTACTGTTTTTACATATGTATCTTTAGCCAGTGTGAATTGGCTGCTGACTCAACAATTTAGTGGGGATCTACCTAAAAAGAAGGGTAATGAATCAAAAAGTATCAAAGTGTTTGATGGACTAATAGAAGTAATGTAAAAGCATTAGATTTGGCGTTAGCTGGGAGTACTGAACCCCGAATACAAAGGTAGCTATGAACCGCAACATGAAACCAACTACAAGATAAAAATTAAACTTGTCAGCAAAACTTTGAGTGAGTGAATTGCAAAGTTTAAGGCAGAACCTCATTTTTGTCCTGCTTTAATAGTTCAACATCCTTGCTTGTCAAGTTTTTCTACAGAAGATACCTGTGGCTGTGAAGCTGCTTGCACATGAGGTCTTAAGGTGTTTTGGAATTCTTGGATGTTTTTATCATTCTGTGGATTAATTTAAACAAAATATCATGTACAGATTTTCATACTAAGTTTTCAGTTCCTTAAAATTTGTCATGTTTTAGTTGCAAAAATAAAAACAATAAGGTATCTGTTGATAAGTATTTGTAGATTTGTAACAATATTCCACTGCATGCCCACACAAAATTCCAGGCCTCTCTTTAAGCAACTTTCAGGTAGCTTGTTTTCATCAAGTTGTGTCACTTTTCATCTCTGGATAAGAATTCTTGTCTCTTCATTTTGAGCAATTTACGTTTCCTAACAGAATGAGGAGAGAAACAGTCTCCTGGTGTTTGTTACTGCTTTTTTTTTCAAATAGCCACTGTGTCTGTCTGAGCATTGGTCTTCTGAGATTTCCAAGCAGCCAGGAGAAACCAGTGACAGCTCTTGCTGCCCATTAGTTTCTGAAGAGCAGAACTGAAACTGGCAGGAGCATCGCTAGCTCTACACTGCTATCGTTTCGATAAATGAGAAGAGAAAACCAAAGCAATCTTTGTATATGTTGTCTTTGATACCAAGGAGGTCTAGAAACTAAAAAAGCAGAGGACAGTATTTTGCATCAAGTTATTGATTACCCCAATCGCTCTTCATTGTGAAAAGCATCTCATCCACAACTTGCAAACAGATATGTGGATGGGTTGGTTTTTTGGGTTTTGTTTTTTAAACTTTGATATTTTTGGTCCAAGCAGCTGGGCACTTTGCATCTTTGTATACAAAGTTCCCATTATTCACTGTGGTAAAAAGCATCACAATTAAGGATGCAGCCACTGTTAAAGTGTTTTGACCTAATACATTCTTCTAATCCTGGATGCAAACCCACTAGTTAGAATTCCTGCTATCTTTGCAGTGTTCTGCAATATATGAGCACATTGTATATGTAATTTAAACTGGTTTGTGCTGCAAGAAAAATCTTGGTTTTCTTTATGGTGCGTAGCTTTCGATCTGACTTTTCCGTCAAGGATGCAGGTATTAATTAATGTACTAATTTGCAAAATCTCGGCAAAGCAGTATATTTTCTGTATCCTCCTAAACGTGGCAGGCTTGAGAATATGTTTCTTTAAAGAAGGAATTCTAAGACAGTGGTTATCCATAACAATTAGTTTGTCTCCAGTGATGTAATTTGTGTGGGAATTTAGGCAACCCAAATAGGCATAATGTAGTTGAAATGTCAGATTGTATAGCTGCTGTACTTCACCTTTTTTGAAATTTATTTCCGTTGTCTGAAGATAGGAATTAAAATGCTTCAATAGTCACACTGGAGTATGGATGTTCGAAAACCAGCTAATGATTATTACAGACAGTTTTTGCTGTTTTAAAAATAGTCATGTATGTTTTATTATGGTTTATGATCATAAAACCATAAATCATGTTACGGTTTATGAGTATGTGTTATTAAATAAAAGCATTCAGTCCTCTGTTTGTATGCTTACTCCTTATTCGTGTTTATGAAATGAAGTTTCACGTCCTATCTCGAGTATTCTGGATTTAATGGTGTTCATTTAGTTGAATGAATTTAGAATTACAGTGGAAAATGACTCTGTGAATAGTTTCTTATTTCATTTCTGCTTTGTGGAGATTCTTTTTTTTCTGATTTCCATTAATGAAACTTTATTTTCACTTCCATGTATTTTCTTGGAATGTCAGTTCCTAAAATTTACTTTTCAATTGATGGTTTCTTTTCTTTTTCTGTAAATATGCTTTTGCTTCTCTATAGAAATTGTAGTTGAAAGATTTACTAGGAGAACAATGACCCAGAAATACGCAGCTTGACTGCAGCTAGCTGAGGAACTAATCTTGAATAAAATGTGGATTTTAGAGATATCAACATACGGTTTTAGTGCCCTTCCAGATGGTCGTTCAATTTCTATTTTTGCTTCCAAGTGAATCTAATAAGCTTTGAAGGTGTACAGTCTCAAAAAATGGTAAAGCTGCTTGAAATTTGCACATTCACTTAGAGCGGAGTTTGTAAATATTTATCGAGAGAAATTACACTTCTTTCACTTTCCTCAGCTTATATTTTTTTTTCTGTTTCTGTACTTTACCATGAATTTATTTGTTCATGTAAAGCTTGAAGCTATGATTCCTAATAAACTGTCGTGTCTTGCATGACTTGAGATGGCAAAGAGATTTAAGTATAAGGATGTAAACTGCCATAAAGCATAAATGTGTACATAGCTATATACAGGTATAATGACTTGCATACGTGCAATTAACTTTTCAAAAATCTTCCTTGTTAAGAAAAAGTGTTTGTGAAGATCACAAAGGCCTTCAAAACCATTTTGTTTCTCTTGCTCTCCTTTTGCCCTACTTGTTGCATATTGTTTTTCCCTTGAAAGCAATTAACCTGTGCTGATACCTCTGTCAGGTTGCTATGCTGTGTAAAATAAGCGTACAAAAACATAACCAGGACCTACAATTCCATTCTTATGCTAATTTTAACTTTAGATGTGTTCTCTGTTTCAGAGCCTTCACACAAGCAAAAAGTTATTTTAGAAAAGGAAAAAATTTGAAAAGGTCATTCCACATCCTTCATCCAAAAGGCAAATCTTGCCTGTTCGAAATGGAATTGGAATGCGAACTTGGGTACAAGCGTTGGATTGTGAACAGTTGCGATTTTTTTGTTTGTTTTCAAAGTACCTGGAACTTGAGTTGAGAATGTCTACTTCAATACTTTATTTTCTACTACTAGATGCAGTAGCAAAATACTGTATCAAAATATTATTTTTTGTTTTAAATTACATCTGAACTTGTGACTGATCAAATTACAGTTGTAGTGCAGTTAGATTTCCCAGTTTTATTGGTAGCACATTTTCCATTCATCTTTGTTTATGATGATTCTGCACAAGTGTCCTTATCCATTATATTATCTAATTAAACACTAATGTATTGTGAATATTTTCCCATATGGTTCATGTTTGTTTCCTTCTGTAACTTACACTCTGCTTCTGATTTAGTTCTACTCCCCAGCCCTCTTGCTGTTTGCTGTCTCACAGTTTTGTGCAATTGCTCATTTGGCTCTCATTTGGAGTTACTCTTTTTGTTATGATATCTGTACAGCTGGCTCAGCTCTTTAAATCCCAACTTAAAATTGATTTCTTAATGATTTCATTGCATATTCTCATTTATACTTAGGGGTTTTAATTGCTGGAACACAGTCTAATGTCAGATGCTATTCATTTGTTATCTCTTATTTGTCTTTTTTTTTCCTCACTGCAAAGTGCAAATGCTTCTGCAGGAAATGTTTGTTAATACATAAAGGAAAGCTGTTGTTTTGGAGCTGGTGTAGTTTTGGAGCTTGCAGTGTGTATTCTGAATACGCAGAATTAACATAAATAAAACCAGAGAAAAAGAATATGAGAGTCTACCAAGACAAACAAATGAATACAAAAGTCTAATTTTGCTTAAGAGACCTCAACAGATCATCAGCCAATGCCATAAAGAGAAAAACAGGTACTGTAATGATTGTTTTCTGAGATGTGAACTGAAGCTTTGGTGTGCTCAGCATAGTAGGTCTGATTCTCCTATTTGGCAAGGCAAGGGTCTGTCTGGTAGATACAAACGTGGTGTTAGAATGGACAATAGTATGTTTGAAACTCAGATGCAGAGACCAAATCTGTTGGCACTGTAGAGCTGTGTAAAATCTAGTGTAATTATATCTGAGTTTAGTTTACTGGAGCAAAGCAGTTCAGTGCAAGAATGATCATGTGTTGATAAAGAATTGGAAAGGGATTATGATTCTCATGTAAGGCTATGCATATCAGGAATTTTTGGTTGCAAGATCAAACGAGGAAAGCCTAGTTTGGATCCATCCAAACAATAAATGTTTCTTTTTTTCCCTTGTGGAAATAAAAGCCTGAGAAGACTTTATATGGGATCAAATAGAAAATGTCTATTTTTTTTACCCAAGTATTAAAAGCTTGCATTAGAGCAATTGTTACAAGCAGAGCAGGTGGTCCAGGGGTTCCCATGAACCAAACGATTTGAAAATTCCCTTTATTAGGTTCCCTCTTCTTACTGGGGAGGTTTGAATAGAGATGTGTATGGTGGCTTTAGATATTCTGAAGAACTCTCATTTTCTCTTATTGATGCTGACTAATAGTGTAAGTACTGGAAGCAGGGCAAAAGCTCCTGTGTCACCTTTAGAGAAGTACTTTGAAATATTCTTTACTCCTCTCACCACTTAGATGTTCTGGCTGTTAGTAATTGAACTAAAGTTTATAACCTATTTTAAGTATTTTATAGAAACAGAAACAGTACAGGTAAAGAGCATCCGAGTTGTTGTCTTTAGGAAGGTGAATTGGCATCATTGGTGAATGATGATGGTTCAGATTTCTTTGAGGAGGGGATAGAATCGAACTTTGGCTTTTAATATCCTGGAGGAACTCAGTGACTACTGGGATTTCATATTAAAGATGGATTACACCCAACATTTCATGCACATGGGGTGTGTTCTGAGTGGTCCAAATTAGTTTCTGCAGAGCAGCCAGGTAGAGAAAAGCCGAGCTTGAAGAGATGCAGGTTGTTAGGTAGAGTGAAGAGCTTGGCAGCTGTAGGGGCGGCCAGAAGCAGATCTTCACATGCACGGAGAATTTAACTCAAAAATCCTAAGTAACTAGGATTAGCTAGAAGCTGGAAGCAGCAACGGAGAGCTTTGTTTGTATTTAGATGCCTGCAGGATCTGTTTTGCAAATACAAAAGCTATCCGGAGTAATAAAATTAAAATTTGATGTGTTTGAGGTAATTTTATTTCTATTGAAAAGATTCATTACCTATTTCAGTAGCTGTTGGTAGGCATTCATTGAAGCAGTTGATTTCTTGTAGGCGATGACTAATTCGTGTTTGGTAACCATAGTAGGTGATCATGCGTGGGACTTTGCTGCCTTACGTAGAGTTTTACGTCTGGGCTAGTCCTTCCAGGCTGCCTTTGTAGTTAGTGGGGATCTAGGCAGAAGAGCCTGGTATACCTCACAGGCATCTAAAGTTAAGTGAGATGAATCCCCTCTGCCCCCATCTCTTGACATCAGTCCAGCCAATGAGATATGTTTTCCTGTCATGAGGTTGTGGGGTTTATGGAGATGACTTCATCTCTCTGCTCTGAATTTTACTCACAGTTTTGTAAGGTGAAAAGTCTAGAATTTGTTTCCTCACCTGCAAATAAATGTTTATAAAACATTTGGACCACCTTAGCATAGAGAGGATAACTGTGAAAACCTTATTCTGCAAAGATGTATAATTCAAAAGCTCCAAGTTTGTTCCTGCAGCCAGGTGTCCTTGTGTTTTGATTCATCATTGCAGCATCTTGAAGAAGAGAGAAGAAATTTGCTTAATTGTTATTAATAATAGTACTTTGGTGCCATGCCATTTATTCTAAGTAATGTAAAGAACTTCATGGGATTCATTGCTAATTTTAGGTGTAAGCTTAATTTGCAAAATGGAAAAGCTCCTCACTGCAACAGCATTCTTCACCGTGAATCCAAGACTATACTTACTTGCATGCTTCACCTTTAGACTGCTTTATCTTTAGTTGGTGAATGCTTCATAAACACTGCTCCTAAATAGTATTTATAGGTTCTGTGATGTTTTTATCTTAACATTGTTGCTCGCTTAAACATTTATTCCAGGAGGTCTGAAAAATTATGTTTGCAACTCTTGTTAATTTCCCCTTTGAAAGGTAGCTTGTGCACAACTATTTTTCAGAGTCTGTTTCAAGACATTTTAAACTACCGTCTAGTCTTAATCTGAGTCAGACTAAATCTGAGTCAGACTAAATTTTCTCTTGAATAGTAATGCACTACGTTGGTTTTGCAGCCTCTGAAACTGCATTTTAAGGACATGTATTGCTTTGGTCTCCGTTCTCCTCAAAGTGATGCATACTGATATGAATCCTAAGCAAACGGTTTTGGTGCTCTTTTCCCAGCCTGCTTTTCCTGTGGTGTAGTGATGGATAACCTTTTCTGTTGACTTGGGCAAGACTGAAGAAAAAAAAAGCAAACAGACAGCCCTGTCCATTGCTGTGACTACCTAAACTGAAATACCAACCTCAGCAAACAGAGCATTCTTCATGCGTAGAAGAAAATGCTAGACAGGGATCAGCAACTGTACCTGAGCAATACCCATGGCTAAACTGAAACAGAAACATTTTCTGTAAACTCATCTGTGTGTTCTTTTTCTTGCTTGCTACTCGATGCTGTCTCTCATGTTCTACTGCATGAGAGCTCAGGGCGCCTTTCTTCACTAGCTTTGCTTACCTTTCAGAATATTAAAAAATATGAAAAACAATTTTAGATAACATTTATGGTGTGTATCTGTTACTACACTGTATCTGTTTGTACACACACACATGCATAAAGCTATTTTTAAAGATTAGGAAGGTCACAAAGTCATGGGCTTGGCCTAGATTTGTGATCCCTTGGTTATACCCGCATCTGCTGGCCCTATCCCTCCCCAAGAGATTACCACCGCCACAGCCGAGGCTGCCGTTCCCCATGTACACAAATCCCCATGTATTAGCAAACTGAAAACAGCAGTAGTTCAAATTAAAAGTACCACGCTGGACAAGCAGCTGCAGATTCAGTCTTTCCCCCATTTATTCGAAGTGGCTGAAGAGGTTACCATTTCCAGTTGTATGATCAATGTTGTTTTCAGCTGCTCCAGCTATATCCAGCATGGATGGCTACATTACAAAATAGAAATATTAATGCTTCTTTTTTCAGTCATAGAGTTTTAATTTTTATCCTATATTATGTTAGTTACGTTACCCCATCTCTTCCTGCACTTTGAGAAGATGTGCCACTTGGCAATGTATTAATAAATCTTCCTTGTTAAAAATAGTTCTCAAATCCTAATCATGCAGGTTATGCAAGTCTCACTCTGAAGACAATCTTGGAATTTCCATGGAATACAGTTCTAGGCAGATGCTTACATTTGATTTAGACTTATGTGACATGCAATGTACGGAAGGTCATACATCATGTAAGGTACATTTTATGCATCAGAGTTGGTTTCTCAAATGCTTTGAGAAACTAGCCAGAGTTGCAACATGGGAAGTTCCTGAACCAAGAAGAGTGAGGATTTGTTTGGACTTTGTTGTTCCAACAGCATCTACTATTATGCTATCAGCTAGGGGTCTGTGCATCTCTGTGGGGGTCTAGCATGGGGGAGTAAGTAACAGAAAAGCTCCAAGTACTTTTTATTCCCCATTCCTGCTGGGAAAAGATTCAGATTTCTCCAAACCTTTTGCTCTTCCCCATCAGAATCTCAACAAATTCATCAGGAAGCTCCTTGTTCCTCAATTAAAAGAATGCCAAAACCACCTAATTTCCCTTTTGCAGTCCTACTTGGATCTAAATATGCATTTGACATTTCATGCTACGCCCAGTTCTAACAGATGTAGGCTCTGTGGCCTTACAATTAGGCACTGTGTTAAGTGATATCTAATTTTAGGAGATGCCATATGGCTTTCCCTGTATTTTCCTGGATAGTTTCTGAAAGGTAATCACACTGTTTCATTACAGAGATCCATCACTTCCTGAAGTCATGGGAAAGCTCATGCTTCCTCAAGAGGATCCAGTGCTCCTTGGACTGCTATCCATCACCAGACTATGTAGAGCCCTTCCTACCTCCTAGTTACAGATATGATCTCAAAAATAAAACATAGGGATTCATTAATATCAGGACATTGATCTGGAGCCTGAGAATATAAGTTTCAGGATGATGATGTAACAGTCATTTTTCTATCTTTACCATTAGAAGATGCCGCTTGATTTTAGGGACTAGTATTCTCCAATTTTTAAGTTACTATCCATTTCAGTGTAAGAGAGTGCTCTTCTGTTATCTGACCATCTGGGATCCTTTCATAAGAAAAACATCATTCCAGTATTAGAAAGACTACTTCAGCTTGCCATATTTAATCAGAACATATTGAAGCAAGATGCAAAGCAGTATCAGATGAAAGCTAAACTTCTCATTAGATGCTAAGTGGGTATAACCTTCTTGTCTAAAGACAGTCAAAGAGTTTAAGAAACTACTGGATTAGTGTTATGCAGTAAATAATAAGGAGCAGTCATTTAATAATAATAATGACATAGGTAAACATATTTATAATAATAAAACACACAAAGATTAAGATATGTTGATTATGATATATGTTAAGACATGTTAGGCGTTAAGATATATGTTGAAGGGAGTCAGGTTTGTCTCTGTGCCGCTCCCATTAGGGATTAGATCACATTCCACAAAGCTAAAGGTAATCTCCTTGTTATCATTTTCCATTATGAAGTTTTCAGTGCTGTTCTGTCAAGCTCTAACCGCGCGTTTCCTAAACAGAGCCCACCTGACCAGTTGTCAGCCTCTCTGCTTGCTGGCAGCACATTCGTCTCTGGGAGCGTGTTCCCTCCCCACCTGACAGGGCTGCTTGTCCAACTGTTCCGGAGCGGGAGTCTACAGAAGGCACTTACAAAGAGACAGAGGAGGCTGTTCCCCGGAAAGCAGCGCCCTCTGAGATGAACACAAGGAGGTTTTTTGCCGGTGCCTCACCACATTCTGCTGACTCAAGTCAGCATTAAGTGAATACAAATTCTCCCTTGGGAGTCCTAAGTATGGTTGGGGATCTCAGGAACTTATGGAAGCAAACAGGAGGGCTGGAGTGCTTTCATAGCCTCTTCTTTTGAATATGCAGGCAGAATACAAGGAGGGACTCATGACCCATGGCACTCGAGAACTGCAATTGCAGGTCATACCCAGCTTCACCCCTACTGATTTCATCTGCAGGACTCCTATAGGAGAAGGATTTTTGGGGTGACCGACTAATCAGTAACGAGTGCTTACAGAGCTGTCTGTAGTGGGCATTACTATAAGATTCGCCAGCATCAGTGCTGTATCTTTTAGACACAGAGTTGCTGGTGCTTAGTGTCTATTTTTTCTTGCTTAAATTGATGTACATGGTATCTGATTATCTTTTTAGAGTATCTAGTATTTTGTAACAATTTGTAAGAATATGAGAGTGTTTCAATACAACTTGTTGGGAGTAAGCACCTTGTAGTTGCCCTTCATTCATCTAAGGGCAGTAAAAAATAGAAAGCAGTTATGGTCCTTCCTTGGAGTGACACAGCTGAAATAACTCCATCGCCCAAAACGTAACTGTAGGCAATATTGTGTGGAGTCAGCCGTGCAGATGGAAGGAGGGATGGGTGGAAGTGGGTGTCACTGGCATACAGCCTGCAAAGCTGCTCATGAAAAGGCAGAGAGAAGGAAAAAGAGGAGAAGTAAAATGTGCTTTGGGGAGAAAGTCCAGCAAAAGAAATTTTTTGGCAAAGTGCTGGCTAAAAGCAGGCTTGGAATGGCAGGCAAAGAAACTGCCTTCTGGTGGTTAATTCCTGCTTGGTTAGAGGAGCCATAAACCAAAGATTTCTGAAAACTCTTTTGATTTCCATTTGGCAGCCAACAGCTTCAAGACACCCCTCTGTCACCCTGCCCTGCAGCCTGGGGAAAGCACCCATCAGCGCCTCGTTCAGCAGAACAAAGCAGCAAGATCAGGTTGGAACACCTAAAGCACCAGCCGGCAATTAAGGATCCTCAATTAGGAAGAGCCTTGAGGCAGGATAATGACCTATGTCTGGGAAGAAAAGGTGGGGCTTTAAGTCAGTGTCAGTAGCTTGAGAGGGTTTTGTTTGAGTTCGGTTTTTTTGATTTTGGAGGGTTTTTTTGTTTGTTTGTTTGTTTGTTTTGGGTGTTTTTTTGGGGGTTGGTTTGGTTTGGGTTTTTTGTTGGGTTTTTTGGGGAGGGGGGCTGGCGTCTCTCTATGTGTGTGTTTTATTTTGTTTTCTCATTTTAAATATCCTTACTTTATATTTCTAAGTATTTTAGAATGAAGTGCTCCAAAATAGTGAAGCAGAGATAAAGAACAAGAGAATTTCCGAATATTTGAACTAGTAATCATCCCCAGTATTTTGAGTATGGATTTTTGATACACGGTGTTACAAAAAACATAAGAAAGCTACCTGTAGTGGGACATCAGGGGGATCTCCCAGAAAATTCTCTGGAAATGAGCAGTGTCTCGAATCTATCGAAGTGAAGGCCCAATACAGTATGAGCTTCATTTTCTGGCACACAGTGCCTTGCTTTCAGCCATTTTTTACACTTCATTTTTGTCCATCCACTCTCAGATGTAACTAATCTCCCCTGGGTGAGGATTCCAGTATTGCTGCAGAAAACGTCCCATTGCACATTCCATCATAAAAAAAATATGCCACAACAGGTTATATTTAACAAAGAAAAGAGGAATAGAAAGTGGTACATCTGCACAGTGAATATAATATAGCTTTGACTTGGAATTTCCTGACTTCAGCAGTCCCTCCAAAATAATAATGCATTAATAGAATTACACTTAGCTTTCTGCTTTTAAAAGGAAAATATTTGAAAGCAAAAATCTTTTCATCTTCCAAGTTCTTCTGGCTCTGCATGTGAGATAGTGGAAATAACACAGGACTGTGTAACCACAGCAAACAAGTGGGGTGGGAATTCTGTAGCTGCTCAGCTGGCCTGAAGCAGAGTGGTAGTGAAGGAGCAGCCTGGATTTTGGATTTAATAGGTAGAATTTTTTCCCCCCTGAACTCCATTCATTTCTACGGATGAAAATAAAATTATTCTGTCGTAGGCAGAACTGGTGGTGACCTACAATTAAGGATGTCTGACATTTCCATTATGAGAGGCAGGTTTTAGTTGGCTATAATTTTAGCTGTTGGTTGGTTTAAATTTTAACTGATTAGGCAGGAGTTTCCTTTTCAGGGTATTTCCTGCAATATGACTTTTTTCAGAGGGATGTGATAGAGAAAGAATGAAAAGTTGAGCAAATTGTTCATCAGTATCTATAAAACAATTAAGCAAAATTACATTATTATGACCATCTAGAGAAGCTCTAAACATCTTGCTTAAAATTTGGCAAAGATGTTATCCTCTTGTTGGAAAGTCTTTTCTGCTTTCTGTGGAAAATCTCAGCTGATACATAGGCAGTAAAAAATTGTTCAAATTTAGCACATGGATGTGCAAAAAGAAAAATAAATCCATCTAGCCTGAGCATACTCCAAAGCAGGGACAGAATTAGCTAACTGAGGAACACTTGATTGATCCACCAGTAAAAATGCTGCAAGGCAGCAGAAATATGTACATATTTAACCTCCCAGCAATTTTAACTTTAGTGGGGTTTAGCTGGTGGAATATATAAAGTTATTTTTCTTCCCTGTTTTACCAGTAAAGTTCCCTAATATAGACAAAACTTCAGAAGCATAGACTTTATTCTCTTTCTTATAAATGAATTTTGTCTTTAGCGTTGCTGTAAAACCAAAACCGTGACCCTCTGACTCACTGACTTCTTCCTAGGTGTTTTTCTAGAAGGCATTAACAAATGCTCTTTGGGTACCAACATTTTTAACCATATCAATAAAAATATCTGTGATATGTAAAGATGACATAATTTTGGGATATTGGTCAGCGAGGATCAATTGACATTGTCTTTATATAGCTCTATGTCTTAGCTCCATTCTCCATTAAATCTGGTTTTAATATCCAGCTTCTTGCTATCAAACAGGGATATTATTGATGTGCTGTAGTCAGAGGCTCTGGTTCTGAAGCTTCCTCAGTGCTCTAACAAAATAAAAATTCCTTCTGCTCTTCATTGTGCATGTATCCTCCCCCTATTAGTTTTTCTCTGTCATCAATAAAATCATCTAAGAAATAAAAAGGCATGGAACCTGCATTACTACTAGTAAAAAAACGGCCTTTACTATTGTTTACAGAAGCAGTGCCAATCTTTTGTTTTCATTCTAAGTGAGCAAATGTGTCTGTTTTCCTTTGCAGGTTACTCTGTATGTCAATAATCTAAGATATTGGGTTTTGACACTTCACTGTTTTCCCGTGGGAGTGTTTGGAGATAAGTCCACACACCAACAGGTTTTAAATGAGACATTGCTCCTGGTTTGGAAACAGCTCTTAGAGCTGGGTGTACAGTACACCGAACGCCAAGGGGCCTGACCCACGGGCTAACGCCATCGTTGCCAAGACTCCTCAAGATGCTGGTGGATACTGGGTCAGGCCCTAGAGGTTATCTGTCTTCTTCCATTTAACTGCAGGCTTAGAGCAAGCCTGAGCAGCTTTTCCTGCAGTGAGCTTAAGCGTGGGATCAGTGCAAACGCATATGTTCTTGTGGCTTCGTTGGACCTAGAAAACCCGGTGGGAGTATGTATGCGACTTAGTCGTGATTGCTGCAAGCTGTGAGCATGACCAGGGACACTGCAGATCTTCAAAACCTCGTTGAAGACTATGTTAACGTTAATTACATTGGATATACAACTGATTTACAGCATGCTGAAAGTATGCCTCCTATATAAGATGCAGAATAGTAAACAATGAGAACTGGGACTTTTTTGATGTTCAAGCTTAACACATGCTTCGTCCTAAAATAATCCAGGAAGTTTTGTTTGGTTTGTTTTTTTTTTTCTTAGACTAAAGATATAATACTGATTTTCAGTAATTAAAAACCACAATGTGTATGACGTTTACAAGTTCTAGAAGCTAAATCAAGGTTTTGTCTACCACTTATGTGGTATCTACTAATGCATGTCCTATTATTTAGTTTAAGGGGAAAAAATGTGCTGGCATTATTTTTTTCCATCTGTTCCATAACCTCTGATACTGAGCTTCTAAAAAGCTCAAAGCAGACTAAACAGGTCACAGTCAAAACAGTAAGGTTGCTTTTCATGCATTCTTTAAATCCGATGTTTTAATTACAGTTTTTTCGTTTGTTTTCTAATTAGAAAACAGGTCCACAATGTGGTATCTATCTTCTTCCATTTGAATCAATAAACAGAGAAGTCATGAGAAAGGGACCTCTTCCCTTCAGGGAGTCTTTTCTTGTTAATGTTGACTCAGGTTGTTAGTGCTTATTCTTGTGTTCTTTCCTCTTCTGCCTACTTCCCAGTCTTTGCTCTTTCAGTTCCTCCTCTTGTTTCCCAATGTGAGGTCTGTTGCCTCGCATGTGGCATGTGTGCATTTGTCCTTTGTATTTACCTGCTGTGTCACAAGCGTGCTGTATTTTTCAGTCTGCATTGTGAAAATAAGCTCTTTCACTGGGCTGCATGGTGCTTCTTAAGCCTATAAAAATTTCAAATGTGAGTTTCATTGAAAGAGAAGCAAGAGAAATACTTCAGCTATAAACAACAGATATGCACTTTTAAATAACTTGTGAAACCTGTTTGGAATTATCACGAAGGTTTGCCTCCCACCTGAAAATCTCAGTGCTGGTGGAGAAGTGAGTACTTCATGTGCTTGCAGTTTGATTAAATTGAGATAAGTTACTAAGTGGTCTCACTTCTTTGGTTTGCTCTGTGCTTTGGACGGCACAGTCAGATATTATACCTTCTCTTTTATGGTTAGCTGAGTCCGATTCCTGCAACGACTTTACATGTATATTTAACTTTATTTTGGTTAACTGTCTGTGTAAAGACTTTTTAGATTTGGGACCCTGATTAGTTTCTTCCTTGCTGAAAAGACCACTGTGAATTTCAATAGGGAAACAGAAAAGTCCCGTAACAATTTTTAAGGAAGCTTTTAAAACAATCATTTGAGGATGTACAATTTAAAGTGAATTGCATCAGATACCAGGTTATTTTGAAATAGAAAATATCCGAATAACAGTGACCTGCTTTTTGTATGTACAGGCTTGCTACTGCACATGAGGAAATTCAGAAACTCTTTGCGAAAGAGCAAATAATCATAAATTTAAATGTAACTAGATGCTGTGGGGTCTGAGGGCTGCAGTTCCCACTTGTTTATCCGGGAGTGCAGCATATATTGGGTCCCTGCAGACTCTAGACAGACCTTGCTTGTGCTCCGTGTTGCTCCTGTGTGTCAGCTCTGAAGGGCTTCTCCTGTGATCTAGAAACAAAGAAAGGTCAGTTAAAACAAATACCATAAAAGGACACGGTAGAATTCTTGAAATTTTAGAGACATTATCTATCTTCAAATCCCCTCACTAGACCTACATTAAAATAATGATCGTGACCCAAATATAGAACGTTTGAACTGTCCTTTTCCAGGCCAGATGTGCTATGTTATGTAATGCCATTTTAGGGTGATTGCTGGAGCTTGGAGTAAAAGGAAAACAAACATACTGTAGTTATTGTTCCAAAGACCAATCATCATAAAAAATGTTATAAAACTCAAGGCCCTGAGCAAAAAATTCTAGCAAAGACAAGTTCTACACAGAGCCTTGCCTACATACAGGCTGAAATCTCCAGCAAGGTGCAATCCAGCCACAGGCCCCAGAGGTTACGATAAAACGACAGCCCAAATACCCGTCCCTGCAGCAGCACACTGTACCCAGACACAAAAGCATTGTAACTCCTAAAAGCTTGTTCCTCCAGGCACAGCACATTTCTAAGTTAAATGCACCACAGCAGAAATTTTCTCCATATGCTTTTCAAAACCCTATTAAATAAAAACCATCCAAGCAAGTAGTTGTTGATACGTATGTGCAACAGGCTTCCCAGAAATTCTTTGTAAATAGAGCATCAGTGTTTTCCACCCTTCGCAGGGAGGAAATCTGCTGAGTTCAGACCGCTGTAATCAAATCCACATTGCAAAGTCACAAATAGAGACACAAAGGACAATCACTGTCCATTTTTTGCACTGCAGATGCATTAATCAGACTCCATTTTCTTCACTGCTTTGGATTGCCTTCTCAGGGTGATGTGCCAGCCTCCTGCCTCCGTCGGTTACGTAGCTGTCCCCTCCGTCACTGCAGCCAGAGCTGGGACAGCACGCTTGCCACCTGAACCGTTTCATGGTTGTGATCCCAAGCAGATTACCAATGTCTACACAGCGCATGAGAGAGGCAGATTTACCAGGAGGAAGGCTTGGAGCATCTACATTAAGTGTCTAAACACGTATAGGGAGCATACCATGAGAGCGACTGAGCTCAGTTGACTCAGGGAGCATTTCTTCTCTTTCAAATCTCTTTTCGCTGTGAAGAAAATTTTCTTCCTTTTCAGGCATTCTGCAGCAAGAGCAAAAATAGGAACCCAATTATGCCTGGCCTCTCTGCAGGGAGGTGAGAGCGGGTGAGGACAGAGGGTGCTGTGCTGCCACTACGCCCAGGGCGCAACCTGTGCGGGAACTCGCTGTCCCCGAGGAGAAACGTGACCTTTCGCGACTCATTTGTTCTGGGAGGGGACGGCAGAGCAGCTACGCTTGGCAAGAGCAGCAGGGGAGGCTGTATCTGAGCTCTGTTCCCTGAAGGGCTAAGCCTTGGGGTGTTTGTCTTTTAGGCACCCTTTACTTCCTCCTCATGACTCATGATGCAAGAAAGGATAAATAGTCTTTCCCAGGGCTGAGAGAAATCTGCTTCCTGCTGGGAGAGGGACTCCGCAGTAAATGGGCAGCATTTGTAGACTGCTAAAGAACCCCTATGACTTCAGACCCTTTGTAAGACTGACTAATAGGAATAGGCAGAAATGGGTAGGTAGCTGGGGCACAGCAGATACTGGTCATCTGCCAGCTCTTCTTGCCACACGCTCTGTCTCTGGACCCAGGCAACTGAGCCCGTCTGTGCCCGGTCAGAGAACCCTGACTTGGCTCTGCCAAGGCTTCTGTGCCTGCGCAGCCCTCCAGCATTGTTCAGAAAAGCCAGCGTGGGGTTCCAAACCCATTTCATTCTGCAAATGTGTTGCTTTGCTACAGTATTTCTAGATCTGTGCCCTTTTTTCCCTTTAGCATCAATAACATTAGAGAGTCATAGAATCATAGAATGGTTAGGGTTGGAAGGGACCTAAAGGCAGCAATCATATCTCCTCTCTGGCTTTATTTAGCAGGTTTTTGGTCTCATAAGGTAGTTTACTTGTAAAATAAACTGCTTAACCTTGTAGCCTTCCTCTGCACCTACCCCAATTGTCTCTTCTGAATGTGAGCAACTCAGGTATTCAGAAGGTTTCAGGAGAGGTGTCACCAGTGCTTTGGACAAGAGCCTGAATTCTCCTTATGCTCTACCAACAGTTCTTTGTATCTTCTTTATATATTTTGGATCCTATGATCATGTTTGTCATTCCTCAGGACCGCACTGGCTGGTAGGCTAGGGTAATCCTGTGATCAACCAGCACCATCATATTTATCTCCCTCCTCTGTTGTTTCCATTTCATTCTTGTTGTTAGTTGAGGCTCTTGATCTCACACTTTCTGCTTTTAAGTTCCAGCTCATTTCTATTACCTCACTGCCCCTTTCTGAAAAAAAATATACTATATTCATGATGCCACTTTATCCTCATTATTATCTATTCATTTTCTTCAAGGCACTAGTATTTTATGAAAAATAGTAATGTAAAACTTTAAGTAGGAGAATGAGGAGACCTTGTGGGTTTTTTTTGAGTTGCATCAATTCAGATAATCTTAGACACTGTGTGCCTGTGTGCTGCACCGGGGCTGGTAGCTTGTGGAAAGCAAGTGTTGCAGTAGCTGGCAATACTGACAGAGTCTGCAGCTCACAGGGAATCACTGTAGGGTTTTTTGCAATTGATTAAATGATACTGTGCACAGTCATCAAAAATGGAGCTTCACAATATGTGTAATGATGTGCTTTGTTCTAATCTTTGCCTGCATAATATCAGAGGAGCATCTATTTCCAGAAAAAATAAATATAAATGAATATAACCAAGCCTGACAAAGTTATCAGACTTTCCAATAGCTGGAGGTAAACTGAGAGAATATAATTTCCCCATCCTGTTCCCAATAAAATATTTT
Source organism: Limosa lapponica baueri (assembly GCA_002844005.1). Classification (NCBI taxonomy): domain Eukaryota; kingdom Metazoa; phylum Chordata; class Aves; order Charadriiformes; family Scolopacidae; genus Limosa; species Limosa lapponica. The sequence continues at coordinate 148,468 of KZ506095.1, read as the reverse complement.
AAAAATGCACAGATGGAGGATTTGCTGCTTTAGGGGGCCAGTACAGCAAGTCTCCAAGTGGTCTTGCAGCAGAAACAGCAGTGAGCTGCGTGTCCTGCAAAGGTGGGTTTGACGAAGCAGTAGAGATTTTATAGTAGCTGTAATATAAATAAAGGAGAAAGGCAAATGTCTGAGGATGAGTCAGCCAAGAGGTGAATGCATTTTCTCATAAGTGGGCTGTTTTGTAGATCACACCAAGACTTAGAAACCAAGATAAGGCTGCAGAGTCAGTGCTTGAACTTTTTAGAAATTTTTGATTAATTGCTAGAGGATGACATCTAAAATGTCCCTGCTCCTTTCCTTCTTTCTTTTATTCCGCTCCTATTTCTTTAGCTTTCTGTTCTCTTGCCTTTTCCTTTTTCTCTTTAATTTTTTTCTCTAATTAAATATAAATAAAAAGGACTATATGTTCTGTGCTGTCACTTACAATACATAACTTACCAGCATTCCTAGATTCCATAGTGATTTTAATTGACAGTTTGTAATTAA
>KZ506095.1:119644-136841 GCA_002844005.1 Limosa lapponica baueri | reverse complement strand
ATTCTGTGATTCTGTGATTTGCTTTCTGGTCCGTGATTTCCAGGAGGTTTATTCATCACAGAACTGTTATCTGAGCTGTGGTCCAACCTGAGCTAAAGACAGCACTGGTTTACAAGTGATTTTAAGCATCAAAACCAAACATGGTTCAGAGAAGGGAAAAGAGCTTCCAATTATTATTTTCAAAGTTGACAAACAGTTTTGAAGTCTAAGTGGACAAGTGTTTATTTTAAAGACAGTCTTAGCTAAAGATTGTTTCATGGCAATGTTTGGTGAAACAAACTTAAGCAGATACTTTGTGGTATGAATCATGCAAATCATTGGCATGCTCTTTGAAAAAGTTTGGGTCATCAGCCAGGTGAAGATAGTAAGTATCTACCCAAAAGATGTCATAATCACAGTTTAGACAAGAGTGAATTAAGCTGAATTTGAACCCAAACCCCCTGTGAAGGGTAGCGTTCACATCCCCAGCAATCAGGCCTGGTGGTGTGTGGGGACCAGTTTCGGGACAGGCCAGACCTCCTCTCCCTCCAAGCTCCTTCTTCAAACCTCCAAGCTCACAATGACTGTAGTTTGTCTGTTCACATTTTAACCATCAAGATGTTGACATGGTTCCATACCGAGTAACCACCTGCCTGTAACTCTCTTAAGAATATGAAAACTAGCAAATTGGATCAGACTAATTCCTTTCAGCCCCAATCCTGTTCCTAGTGTGTTTACGAACCATGTTAGAGCCCCGTATAGAAAGGGGCAACTACAGAATGAGCCACCTTGGTACCCTCCCAGTTTATAAAAGTCAGTATTTGGAGGAACTTTACAGTAGGAAGTTCAGTCCGGAGCACTGGGCTCATCACCCATAGATCAACATATCCTCTATGATAGTGTTTAGTTACAAACCACAAATCACGTTTTTGCACTCAGCTATACTTTCAGCTATATCCTGTGACAATAAATTTCAGAGCCTAATTATTAATTGCAGGAAAAAGGACTTATTTTTGATTGTTTTAAACTAACTGTTGGAAAAACACATCGGCAACCCCCAATCCTATTGTGACAGCTGGCATCTAATTGTCTTCTTTTGTTTCTACAAACCATTCATAATTTCAAAAATTTCCATTACAAGCCTCTGCAAGAGAAGTCATCTAATATCTGACCTTGCAAGTCCCAGCCACTGAAGGTTCACTGTACAAACACAGTTCCATACTACTGATCCTTATCATACACCCTTTATTCTTTGCAATTCCACTGTAAACTGTCTGAAATGAGACAACTGGACCCACATGCAGCATTTAAGAAGCAGGAGCACTGAGGACTGATGTGGTGGCGCACTGGCTTCTGGTCAGCTTTCTCTCCTAATAACCCTTACAGGCTGCTTGTTTTTTGGCATTAAAGCTGGTGTGTTCAGACTCTGCCGTCTCAGAAACATCCCTGATTTTGAGAGACATGGGCCTTTTCTTTCTAGACAATCGAGAGCTTTCTGCTTGTAAGTCTGCCTTCAAACTTACCCTGCTAATTTCAACCAAAAAGCATGAGGCTTACTCGGCAGCCAATATATGGCTGCAGATACAGCTCTCCTTTGCTGCATTCAGAATAAGAGCAAGCTTCTTGCTAATTTAGTGGTAGGTGAAATGCAGAGCTGTCACGATTGATCCCTGTGCACTAGCAGGTAGCTCTGAGCTCCTGGCTGGGACGGGAAGGCACATAGGAGAGAAGGATGCCAAAGGAAGAGTCCATTTAAAATTTTTATTTCAGTTTGTGCTGTAAAGGAAGTGCGTTCTGGTTCTTACTTACTTTAACAAGTAAACGTGTTTTCTGGGAGAAATTTCTTCAGATTACAATGAGAATTTGAGCCTATGAAAACATTTTATTTATTTGTTAGGGTCCTTAGGAAAGGTGATGGAGCCTGTATTCTCGACCAAATCAGCGTATCATTAACAAAATTTAACCCTTAACCTCAGTAAAAAGAAAGGGTAATGTAAATATTGCTTAGTCTCATTTTCCATATTCCCAGTGTTATTATTTCAGAGTCACATGGGCCCTCCACATATATTTAAAGTGCATATGCTGAGAGGAGCCCTTTGACTCTGCCCTTTTTGTTATTTCAATGTCCAGGAATGAAATACACTGTTTATGTGACTCCAGGCTTTGCACTTGTTCATATGCTGTGTATACTGTTCATAAGCTGGGTTTATAAAATGGAATGACCTCAGCCACCTAGTTTTCGAGCCACACGTCCAGATGTTGACACAAATCCTTCAGTCTGAAGCTCATTCCTTTCTTTATGTTATTGATAGTTTTTATTTTAATTTTGCATTTTTTTCTTGCTACTTAGAAACATACATAATTAAAATTAAAGAATTGCAGTATCCAGCCTTCTTCTCTACTGAAACTTTAAAACTTCTTTAGAGGCTTCTTCCACAGCTTCTTCCTTCCTTATTTATTTACTTTTCCAAAATACAATTCTAAGAAGTTGTGTTTTCTCCTCATTGCAGAAGACAGACAGAACTCTGTTAGTTCAAGATACCAGCCAGATTCTGCCCTAAGACAAGACTTGCAATACATTTGGAGTGGGACCTGCAAGCAAGACCTGTATTGCCTAGATGGAGCAAACAGAAGAACCTAGTGAAAGTAACTTTTACTCTATAAAATGCTTTGTATTTACAAGGTTCAAATGTCATGATGTCCCAGAACTCCCTTCCTATTCCCTCACACCCACATCCCCAACAAGGAACTGTTATCCTTATTTTATATTAAAACTATTATATTATGACATGTTCTCTTAGCTTGGGATGAACTAGAAATCAGAAACGTCTGACTTTGTAATCTGTCATTGCACCAGACCATCTAAAGCTTTCTCTTCTCTGCTCTCATACCATTCTATAGGAATAAAATATTCTTTGCCTCTTCCTTGTCACTTGTTTTTATTCAAATACACTTCCTTCTTCTTTTTCTTTTCTTTTTTTTTTTTCCTCTGAGAAAAGAGTTGAACTTCTGGAATTTTTGCTTCCCTTTTTGTGAAATAGACCCAGACTACCTTGGAGGAATGTTTTAATAAAATGAGTGATTTCAAGGTAGGAGGTCATGCTGGTAGGAGGTCTCGAGCTAGACTCTGGATATATGAACCTGCACGGAAGCTGGGGGAGGAAAACAGCCTGCAAGGCAGAGTATTTTGGAGAAGGCAGAAAAAGGTCAATCTGAATGCACATGGCTCGGTGTTTTCCACAGGTGCAACATCTTTGTACATCATCGCCTTTATTTTCCCAGCTTTCGCCCCAACACTTGATACGTGCTGTTAGCAGGTTTTGGGATTAACAAACAGACTCCAGGAGTAAATAAAGCAGCATAAATTGGCGGAATGAGAGTCAGGACATAACAGTGCTGGATTTCCAGGCAAAAGATACTTTAAGTAGGGGGCAAGTAAGAGCAAAACCTGAATGCTTGTACAGAGCCATGGCTATAGTCATGAAAATAAGAAATTGAAGGTAGAGATTTTTAATTTATTTCCGTTCTCTTTCTCTCAACACACATATGAAATTGCAAGGTGTGAGTGAGATTTCAGCAAAAAATGATGCCCAGAAGACAAAAAGAGTGTTTTGTGTTATAACACAACAGTGATGGATGAATAGCCTATTCGAAGCCTGCCTAAGAGGAAAATAGAGATTTATACTATGAGAAATGTAGAAAACTGTCATCCTCTATGAATTTGGAAACGTTAAAGATTCCCCAGTTAATGACAGGAGTCATTTATGAGACATGTGCTTCCAGCTTGCAGGAGGGACTGGTGAAAGAAGCAGTTCTGAAACACAGATAAATGCCTCAGAATAGTGAGGGCCACTAAACCGTCCTAGGAAAAAAACTGAAGACACAAGGGCAGGACAGATATGGGACACCAGAGAAAGCTCTTTATTCTCTCCTGCATCGTCAGAAAAAATGTCAGTTCTGGTTGTGGGTACAGCCAGGTGAACGGGGCACTGCTGAGCAGCAGGGTTAGGTGGAGAAAAGCCACAACAAATCCATTCTGTGGCCAGTAAGGAGGTGCAGGTGGCTCTTGAGACATCTAAAACCAGAGTTTTTGTGACCAGGATCACCCACTGCTTCTGCTGGAGGAGGGAGGCTGGGTGGATTGCTGGGATGGCTGGAGGATTGAAACGATCCTCCTGGGAGGAAGCACCTGGGAGACCACAGCCCCCGAGAGCCCGAGACGTGGCTGAGGCTAGAAATGGTCTCCACAGGGTGCACCCGTGACTGCCAAGCTGCAGACCATTTGTGGTGGTGACACAGTGACAAAGGACAGGCAGGCCTGCAAGAACAGGCGATGTTCATCCTCTAATCCCAGCACAGAGTGGGTCTGCCTGTGGCTGGGAGAAAACCGTCAGGTAACCAAAGCGTCTGCACCAGCCGAAAGCAGTTAAACTGAATATTGAAAGGAATTATTTATGGCTGAGGAAATGCTACCTAATAGCGCATGGAATAGCGTGCACCACTTGCGGCACAGTAACGGGTCCCGGCTTTCCGAGACAGATGAGCCATTCAGCCACCTACCAAGGCCGGACACAGCTCCTGGCAAGTAAAGCTTGGCAGAAAAGCCCCTGGGCATCAGGCCAGGAGCAGGGGTGCTGCGGCACGAACTGACCTGTACCAGCGACTCCCAGGCATGGCGGGGGTATTGCAGACGCAGCCATGTGCCAGAGGAAGCAGGCAGGAATGTGTCGCTGCTCTCTACAACCTCAGCACAAAGGTCAGAAGGAGAATATTAGGGTAAAATTAGCCCAATGCTAATCCTCTACATCTGAGATCTGTTGCTTTCTGAAGAACGTTGACTGACAAGACACAACCAAAAGAAGAAATCTGGCCATTTGTGCAGACAGGCAGCTGTCGTTCCTCGCTCTGGAAAGCCCAGGAACAGGCATAGGGAGACCTTGGGGGCCTCCTCAGGGAAACACCAGCTTCAGTTCCTATGAGACAACCAGAGCTCTAGCCAGCTGCCCCAGGAGGACAACTGTGAACAAGGCAGAGCAAAATCCAGCAGCCCTGGGCACTTGCTAGCCAGAGTCCCAGCACACGCAATGCGAGAGCAAGACTGAGAGAAGAGTTCTGCTCCTCTATTTTCTTTGGATCCATTAGTTTAGCTTTGAGTTTTTGATTGTTACTAGTATCCCAGAGATGTCCTGATGACACATGTAATTACACCAGGCAATTACATGGATTTTTTTTTTTAGTACTACAGTGGAAAATAAGGTACTGCCCTTACAACAACATCCAAACTGCATTTCTGTGAGGAAAGTAAATAGTATTTAACACACAATGACACTGTTTTGGGAACGTTTAGGCATCTAACAAAGCATTGAAGAACTCCGGGTCTGTAGAGAGTAAGGCACTTCATTGCCACTTGTAAGGAGATAGTGCCAGAGAAACTACCCCTGCTGCTTGGTAAGAGACCATCCGTGGTCACGGCAATAGGCGGAGCAGTAGTCCCAGCAGACTGTCGTCAGGAGATGGACATGCAGGCAAGCCAGTGAGTATCTCTGACAGCCAGACTGGGATGCTCAGCTGATGTACATCAAACACTGCAAGCAGTGTGAGCATTGAGTGATCAGGCCAGGAAAATACCAGCCCTAAAACAGAGTCAGAACTGCCTTGTTCCATTTTAAAGACAGGAACTACATGGCCATATGAAATTGTTACTTCTCTTTCTAAAAAATGGGCTATGTGGAGGGCATTCAAGCAGGAACTGAAATCATGAAAGGCAAGGTATATTTTCTCAGACAGTAGGTTGCAATGCACTCCAGCAAAATTCAAATGATTCAGTACCATGGAATCTGAGCACAAGACCTCTTCCCCTGGGTATCTACAAAACAAGTGAAAGGCAGGAATGACAGTAAAGAGCCAGGAGCAAAAACTGCACAGACAAGAAGGGATGTCTACTTGGAAATTCTGTGCTTTTGCATCAACCCTCCCAGGGACTAAACACCAGCTCAGCAAGACACCAATGAGTAGGAAAATCAAGACCCCAGGGTAAGCTGACAGACGGGCTGTCAGCAGCCACAGGCACAATGATGCTGAGATAGACCAGTGGCTTGCAACAATAAAGAGAGCCGAGGATAAAGCCACTATAGGACAGTGACAGAGTGGCAGATCAACCACCAGGCAAAAGGCGACAGCGTGATCTGCAGCTAGACATGGGACATAGCTGGTACCCAGGGCAGCAGTGGAGATAAATCTGAAGACAGATCAACAGAAGGCATCTGGCAAGCACACAGGAGAGCAAGGAAGACATAGCAAGATCTCAGGAATGAACTGATTTGACACAGGAGTGCTGGTGAAATGAGTGTCCCAGGAAGCCAGAGGAGCAGCAGGGCACCAGCCAGCAGGACTCATGGAGCCAAAGAGGCTTGCAAAGCCCCATCAGTAGCAATAACTCAAACAAGATGTGGAAGGCTGGACTGAAGGGGAGCACACTTGAAAGTCAACAAGGCTTGAGGTACTGCTGGGCAGTAGCAGTAAAACTCAGAGGCCGGTTCAGGCAATGCAGAGGTAACTACGCGCTCAGCAATAGCTGCCAACATGGCAACAATAAACAGCTAAGAGGAGAGATTAACGACCTTCACAGGTCTTGGAAGGAACATGCGTGGCCATAGAGAGGGGCTTGGAGGGGGCACCAGGAACTGCATCTGTGTTTGCTTGGCTTGAATGGCTGCGGCGGTTCAAGTTTTACAAGTGTGGAGTCCTTTCATGTTGTTGTCCAGCGCCCAGAACATGAAACACTTGAGGTGAAATCCTGCCCCCACTGAAGTTAATGGGAATTTTGCCTTGAGTCTGGTTTCTCTCTGCTCACACTATCTTGTATAAGGAGAGACAGATCTCACCTCAGGAGAGAGGGAGGGGGAAAAAAAGGAGGCAAAGAAAAGCATTAGTGCAAATTTGCTGGTGAGCATGTGCCAGGAGCAGGGGGACAGGGTCATGTCCCTTACTGCTGGGGATCGAGTCAGGCTCAGGGCTTGCTGAGCTGAACAGAGACAGGGAGCAAGGCTGAGAGGGCAGGAAAACCCTCAGCACAGAGGGAAGGAGATGAAGTTGGGGTGGGGAGGGTGGGAGGAGAACAAAAGAGCAAACTCAATAAAAAGCTGCAGCAAGGAGCTCCCAAAATGGCAAAGTGGGACCATCCCCGTAGGACAGGAGAGCAGGCAGGAGTAGGCCACCAAAAATGGCACCTCAGCAGCACCAGTAAAAACACATCAGAGTTGGGAAAGACATGGGGACAGGCTTCCCTCAATGCCTTGCTGGTGTCTTAGTTTTGCTGCTGCATCAGCAAGGCAAAGCACACTCTGGCTGTACTGCTGGGGTGGGCAACTTCAGGGCTTTGAAAAATGAGAAATGGGTAAGTTTATTTCTTTGTGGTCATCATATAGGGAAGGCAACAACATTACCATCAGGTCTCTGTGTATTTCAGCAGGAGACCTGAATCTTATGGGTCAGTGAAAAGCAAGTGGCAGAAGCAAGAAGATAGGAAGATCATGTGCAAGTACACTTCTGTATACTTCAGCAACTGGAAGTTGTATAAGACACCACTAGAGGAAAAATAGCTGCTGCATGCATCTGAGCTGTGCCAATTCCTTTGACTCAAGCAAGTAGTTTTCATTATATCTTTGGAACAGAGACTATGCAAGACACAATGAAAGACCTTGCAGAAGAGGTCCTTTCCTTTAGCTGAAGGCTACAATTGTGATACATACAATTCCTGATTGTCACAGAGCTCAAAGTGCTACCAAAAAATCAGAGAGAAAGGAAATTCCCACAGTAGAGCTCCCAGTGACAGATGACAGCAGTGTTGAGAAAGGTAGAAAAAGAGCCAGAGCAAGAGAAGTCTGTGAGCAGACCTGCTTTGGGCTTTTTTTTCTCCCTTTGGCTGGAATGTTTTCTGACGGGAAATACCCACTTGACAATATCGACATTTCCCTTTTTCATTTCCTTCAAGAATGCTTGTCTGAAGCTGGTCGATTGCCTAGAAGCCTCTTGTCCCTCTCCGGTCAAAATGGACATGAATTTCCCAGGAGGCTGCGATGATGGAGTCCAGCATCTGCCCCGCAAGACCTGGCAGCAGTGCCAGGGTCCCCATCCCACCAACCGCAGCACCAGCACCAGGACAAGGGGCTGGGCTGGGCCACCATGAGCTCTTGGCAGAGGGAGTGGGCAGCCATTGAGGAAGCAGAAACCTGTCAGTTTTCACTGTCCTTGTTCACGTGGAAAGTAATTTCCAGGAAAAAGACTGTGGTTTCTACGCTCTTTCCTCCTGGACATAAGGGGGACCATGCTTGGTGCGGTCCCAGGTCCCAGCACCTCATGGTCAGTGGGCTATTGGATGTCCAGCTGGCAGCCTGAGCCCTGTCTGTCTCCACGCAGCCTCAGCTCTTTCCTCTGCACCACCTCAAAGGGTTGTTTCCCAGCTCGTCGGGCTGTTGTGAGGCCTAATTACCGAGTGTTTATGAAGAACCTCATTCATTAGAGGAGCTTGAGCTATATAAGTGCATATTATCATTTAGGATACTTCAAGATGAAAGGCACTTAAGTGCTTGACAAACCGAGAAAGCAAATGTATACAGGAGTCACGCCATTTGCCTCTGAAACGAAGCATCTGGGCTGAGATGTAGCAACTGTTTCAGGCGGCAACGAGAGGCGAGAACGGCAAACCCCTGAGGTTCAGCTAAATGTCCCAAGGCAGCAGCAATGCCGCTGCTCAGGGGGCTGGTTGGGGTGGGAGGGCTGCCAGAGGGACCCTGGCACTAGGGATGGTGTCCCCAGGCAGGGAGTCTGAGCCGAGGAGTGGGATGGCTCCAGCCAGGTGCTGCTGGGCCACTGGGCCCCCACTGGGGGCTCGCACATCTCAAAGGATACGGCCAGCGGGTTTGCAGCTGGAAGCTTCGCCTCATGGTTCCTTCCCTGGGAGAAGAGGAGAAGGAAGGACAGGGATGGGAGAGGTCGTGGGCTACACGTCTGCACCAGAGAAGGTCATCCAGGAGGTGCAGAGCAAGTTCAGGGCAGGAAAGATTCATCGAGCCACGCTTTTTATGGCTATTTTGCATGCATAACTTCGAGCTGAAATAAATACCAGTGGATGATTTAAATCCCTTCCAACAGGCCCTGTAGCCTTTCAGAGGTATTAGCAGTGTGCCTCCAATAAGGAGTGCTCTGTTTTTCTGTGATAAATCCGTGCTACACCATGCCTCCCACGTACACAAGTACTCGATTTCTGCAGCAAGTGGAGATAGCAATGAAGAGGCCTGGAAGGAAACCAGAAAGTAGATTACTGAGTACTATAGAACATTTAAGACACATGCTGTAGTGAGAATGAAGGTTTTTAAAGTGTGTTCATGAGCTACATCCTTGGTTTTGCTTTGGCCAAGCTAGGAGTCTTGAAAAGCATATATTCAATAGCATTTTTGCCAAGCTTATAAATAGCATAGGATTAGTATGTATTACTAAATTTCTTTTTTTGGTTGTTTTTCTTAAACTGTGTATAACACTCTGATTACAAATTAGTAAGTGAAAAATATAGTGGATTTTATTTTGAAGACTCATTAGGGGAAAAAATATCTGAAGGAAGACTTCATAGGTACTTTCTAAGTTGCTGAGCCCTAAAGTATATGTGGCAGTACACAAAGGGTGAATCAAAGGACTCCACTCAGCTGACTTGTATATTGTTTTTTAAGATATGGGACAAACTGTTCCATATTTGCCACCTAATAATCACAGAGATCTTTATTTCCCAAATGTCAGTTCTCCAACTAATGTTTTAATTCTGAGGTCATACATTTTTCTCTTACTAATCGCACTCACAGAGGAGATCTTATCATTTGCACTGTCCACCTGTGCACGACTGCTCATTTTTTTGCATCCTCTGCTCTGCTCTCCTCTCCCTTCTCATTGACCTCTTGGCCTGAGTCATATTATTACCAGAACTTCTAAGAACATGTATGGCCAAATCCAAAAACATTTATTGGCCATTTTATTGAGGTTATAATGTATTTTGGACTGTGTCTCTATTTTACTTTTTTTCACTGAATCTTTTATCTCATTACAAGAGCAGATGTAAGTTATTCAAAAGATTTGGTAGGATCTCAATCAATTCTTTTTGGTTTGGGAGTTATAAATAATCAAATCCTGCTGACAACACTTTGCAAGTCAGTAGAGCTTCATGACCTTGGAAAGGATCATTTAACAAACCTTTTAACAAACCCCAAGCTGTGTGAGTGCTACACGGTGTAACCCATGCTGAGCTGAGTTTAGGGCTGTGGAAGGGGAGACCACAGGGATCACACTCCGCCGTGCAGGAAAGCCGGGGGTCTCCTCCAAGCTCCTGCCATGGACCAACAGGTTTTGGTCTTTAGGCCGTTGTGTCCCACACTTTTATCATCCCTGTGGCATCCTCTGCTGCCTCTGACATGCTCTCACCACCCATTGCTGCTATCTCTCCCTATAGATGTAGAACAGAGGGACTCTGTTTCTGCTTTGTGCAGGCAGAGGGGCCGGGGCCATTAGTTATCTACAGGACCATACGTGAGCAAGACAGCAGTTATCGGCAGGTCACCTTGCAGCTTGCCAGCCAAACTGAACTTAAGCCTAAACCAATAGTTAACATTTGCTAGCATCTGTAGTCTACCTACATCCATCTGTCTTGAAAGAGACCCTCAACTGGGAGTCTGCAGAGTCTTAAAACTTCCTGAGTCCTTGTACTGCTGGACATCTCCGCTCTGGGAGACTCCAAGGACAGGTGTTTTGCTCTCCATGCCTCTAAAAATGAAACTGTTTTTACTCATATTGTTGCATTTGTGACCAAAAGTGTTGGCCCGTGTTGATAAAAGACACACTGACCTGTTTTGATACTGACATGACAGTATATATGACAATAAGAAATCGATATTACTGTCCCACTTTTACACAAATTTAAGGTTGTAGAAAAAGTAAATCAACTTTATGCTGTGCTGTATAAAACCAGACTGTTATTTTACAATGAAAGTGTAGCACAGCACAAGGAGGCGGAGTATTGTCTAACTTATGCAAGCATATGGATGTTTCTTTTATATTTTATTCATATTTTCTTACTAAAAATCAGTGATTTGGAGGATCTCTAATAGAAAGGATCCTGTGATGCAACTGGTACCTTCAGCTCCCTGGGGCAGAACTGCAGCCCCTCTCCCAGCAATGCCCTACACAGACAGGGACTTGTTCTGAAGAAGACTGAGCTCCCTCCAGCATCACTGACACTGAGCTTTATTCAGCAGGATTCTCACATAGAGTTAAATTTCAGCAATGTAGGATTTCTTGCAGCCCCAGGTTGAGGCTTTTGAGAACTTCAGCATCATGTAGAACAGTTTCTGAATGCGTACAAGGTGGACATAGAGGAAGTATGACGCCCCCCTCAAACATTAGCAAGCAGATGTCTGTGAACCAAGAATAAAGAAGAGGAAGAAAGGATGGGAGGAAAAATGAGACAAAAGGCAAACCCCAGGCAAGATAACAGGGCCAAGGTAAATTCACAATTAGCATATGATGCAGTATTGAACCCCTAAAGCTCTATAAAGTCCGGAACGTCTAAAAGTATACAGCTGAAGGCACAGGCTGAGTGGACTCTTGTTAGCACTGCTGAAGCTGGAAGATATCTGACTCAGCCTTTAAATGTTGACTGTTCTGAATGAAGATATGAGAAACACACTTTATCTAACACAGAGCTTGATCTGGTGTGCCAGCTTCAAAAGAGCAGCTGCTGCAAGTGTGTTTCCCCAGGGCTGATTAAACATTGGAAGGAAATTTCCAGAATCAGAATCTACATTGTGGAGAAGTATCTTTAAAACTAAAACACAGCCTAAGTTTAACAGAATTTTTCTGTACCAGCTGCTTCTGGAAACAGTCATTCCAATGCAGAAAATATTCCTTAATAATGTGCTGTGCTGTTGCATAAGAACAGGAGAGGGATATTAAGTAGGTAGAAAGTCAAAAGGAAGTATTCTCTCTTTCTTTACCCAACTTCACAAATACACAGGAGGGAAACAAGGAACAAAAATTCCTAATGAGTGAATGAAATGTTAAAAGTTTTTTTCAGTGGTAATAAAAGAAATATTATTCCGTGCTTGTCATAGGGACAGGAGTAACGAAGGATCAAGAAGGAAGGGGGTGAGTATAAAAACCATTCCACATCCCTCAGGGAAACCAAAGAAAACCAGAAGTGACAATGGGGCTAGGTCTGCTAGAGAGGGCAGGGAGGTGTCATGTCATGATGAGGGAAGGGATGGAGAAGGGTCTTCATCCTGCTGTGCGCTCTAAGGCTTCCCTCCTTTGCTAGGACCGAGACTAGTAAGACAAATTCAAGTACAAGTCGGTGACAGCTGCATCTTTTTCGTGTTTCCTTCAATCCACCTTCATTTACTTCTTTTTGCATGGTTTTAAATATGTGTATGTCTTACGTGTTGTCGTGATTTAACCTCCGCCATGCAACTGCTCACTCAAGGGAGAAGATGAAGAAAAGGAGGAGAAATGAAAAAAACTCATGGGTTGAGACAAAGGCAGTTTAATAGAACAATATCAGGAAAGGAAAAAAACCCTAATATTAACAGTTATAGCGGCAATAATAGTAACAACACCAGACACTCTCACTGCCTGGTGAATTGGCACCATCCCGAGCAGTGATTGAGGATTCCACTCCCCAATTAACCCCCATTTATATACCAAACATGGCATCTATGGTATAGAATATTTCATTGGCCATTCCATCCTTCTATCTATTCTTCTATGGGGAGCTGAAAAAAAGTCCTTGAATAATGTAAACATCACTTAGCAACAACTAAAAACAACAGGTATTATTGACATTCCTTTCACAGCAGTCGCTAGAAAGAGAAATTAACTCTTTCCCAGCTGAATTAAGGACACATGTCAAGAGGCAGAAAAATGGTACCAGCCAAAGTGGCATGTAAATCACAGCAATTAATTTTCTTTTTGTCAGGTGAGCCCAAGAAGTAAAGAGGAGTCTAATTTAATTTAATGGGGAGTCTAATTTAATTTAATGGGGTCTAGACTTCACTGCTATCATACAGACATGGTCTAATCCTGTCCAATGTTTCTCCAACAAATGCTGGACAAGCATTCCTTGGGCACCTCTCCTCATCAGGACCAAGGCTGATAGGTCTTAAAAGTAACAGAAAGGGACACTTTTCCTAAAGAAAAGGATTTTTCACCTTTACTGCGAAATCTGTTCGGGTGCATTGCACTAGAAAATCTGTGAAAATATTCAGTGAAAATAAGAGCTAGGAACCAGCCTCCCTTCAACCTGAATGAGACCCTTTTCTAATAGATTATCAGAGCAGTTTGCCTTTCTACCACAGGGTCAGAGCTTGTCAACTCATTTATAAAGTGACTCCAGGAAGGTAGACCTTCCTGCCTTATACACACACAGATTTGGAAAAAAAAAAAATAAAAAAACCCAAACATTTGTCAGGCTGTGCTTAAGGGCAGGCACATTTCTGTGCTGCAGCATCCTTCTGCGCTGTAAACCCACGGCAGAGAAGTCAGAGGCTCCTGGCGGTAGGAAAGGGGCTGGCTGAACTTGCTCTTCCCCTCCCAAGGAGAAAGAGAGGCCACTTTGTGGGCAGGGCGAGACATGTCCACTCACTGGAAAGAGGTCCATGCTGTGTTTCCATCCAAGGCAGCTCCATCTTCCACTGGCTGTGTACCGGCTGAGTACCAGGGCCCTGCTCCAGGCCACCGAGCCCTCTGGCAGGAGCCCACCCACCACTGTGGGCAGCCGGCGTGGACTGCAGGTGGGATGTGGAAGCAGTTTAGCAGCTGTCCCCAAGGCAGACAGCAAATTTTAATTGTCTGGAGTCCATCAGCAGAGGCCCTTCTACGGTACACAGGAAACAGCCGAAATAGAAAGGGTTTGCAAAGCTCAGTTTGCAGCTCAGTGGGTTCATCCTTGGTTTGTGCAGCTGAGAAAATGTGTGGGATTTTCTGTGCAGCCAGGAGAAGCTCAGTGATACCAGGTGGAAAGCTACGCCGGGGTGTTTCCCAAGTTTTCTTAAAATTTACACGGTGAATAAAGCCATTATGGTGGTGGAAAGGGTTATAGTCATAATATAAATCACTCCTTCAGGAAGACACTGAGAATTTTCTGGTATGTTTCTGGGAAGAATTGTAGGGCCTGTGTTGAAGCTGTCATATATCAAGTCCATCCCTTTGGTTTTATGATGAAATGAAAAACCCCTCCAAGTCCATACCTGCAGCTGAAGGGCACTAGGAATATTTACCATGCAGGACACACCCTTAGCATGTCAGGTAATTAGGTTCAAATATTGCAGATCTCTCAAAGATTAATAAAAAGCTTTGCCCTCTATTCTTTTCACACTTAGTTTGAGTGTGAAGAAAAAACAACTTCATTAAAGTCAGTGAATTACAACAATTACCAGTATGGGAGGAGAATGGCTTCTCTGGATAGAGTCCAGGGTTTCATCATACGGGTTTGCAGTCTGTTTTCTCACTATGATCCCCTTTTCTGTTATTTTGTCAAGTCAGGCTGAAAGAGATTAAATCCCAGCTCCAATAACTGTTCAATAGTTTAAGGTCTATAAAATATTTAAGCACTCGGCAGTTTGCTGCTGCATAATAACTTTCAAAAATTGATAATGTCCCATCTCTGAGGTTTTCAACTGATGGCGTTAACTTTTAACATGCACTTATTTACTGCCCCTAATGCCTTCCTTCTCTTTGGCTACCTCCAGCCTGGCAGAGCCTGTGCCACCGGTGCATTGCAAGGAGAGGTGGAAAGTGAGATGAGGAAGGGGCTCAGGAGGAACGTGTAGCCGAGGGGAGCCTTTCTTGGTGCTGTCACTTGGGTCACTAATAAGCCAGAATCCCAGGACCAGACTAACCTGAAATGCTGTGGATGTGGGGTCTGATCCCAGGAGGGTGGCAATCCACCTGCCACAGGAGATGGGCACCAGCTCTGGCAAGGCTGGAAAAGCAAGTGTGAGATTTTCCTTTCGCTTGACAAACCTCCTGCCCCCGCAGTTTCAGAATCCCCCCCCGGGTCTCCTTTCACATGAGGGAACAAATCAACATCGCATATGGGTACGAAACATGGTCAGGAAAAGAAGAGAACCCCTATTTTGAGAGATATGAACCAACAATGGGCTCAGCAAGTCGTTTGTGGTCTGCTTGGCAGGACCCAGATTGCTTTTCTTCCCCAGCTCCGCGCGGCGATAGAAGCAGGGCTGCAGCACTTAAGGCCTTGGCACCGTCATCTCGATTGGGATTTGGAATTACTCCAGGAGGCCCAAGAAACCCGCACCTCAGGCCAAAAACTGGAGGCTGGGAGTACGCGGGGCTGTTCTGGAGGCTGGATGATTTAAGGTAGATAGCAGCAGTTTGAAAACGCCTATTGCCTGGCTGCTCCTTTGGTCTGTGAAAATGTTTGCGGCTGGCTCCAAGGTTTCAGCTGCTGCAACAGTGCGCTTACTCCTCTTTAGGAGCCTTGTTTTCCCCAGGAAACACTGCCACCTGCAAAAAGCTCAAAGGGAAAAAACCAGTAAATTCAAAGGAAAATCTGCAGAGACATTTGACCCTCTCAGTTAAAGAAGGAGCATGAAAGCTCCTCGCTCAGATCATTTCTTCTGAGAAATTCATTGTATTGGTTATTTCCCAATTTCATGTTGGGATAATGACAAGATCAATAAAGGACAGGAATGTCTTTGACCCATTTCCAGGAACAAAGTGTATAAAGTTCAGCTATGTCCTTGGACTCACACGGTATCATCTGTCATTTGTCATGGTGGTTTCATGGTTGTGACAGGGTTGTCTGGATAAGGTTCAAGCAAAGTATTTAACCTCAGGTGGCTACTAGCGAAATTGCTGTGCTTAAGGTGTTTGCCCATTCTGATTACTCAGTCTTGGGTTGTTTACTCCCAGAAAATTATGAGTCATTATAGGTCTCTGCATTCTGTACATTCACTTTCAGAATAGATGGTTAGTTTTTGAAGAATGGAGGTGTAGAGCCACATCCTCCTGGTGGGTTCTATGGGAAAAACACCACACTAACAGATTATTCCTCAAACAATAAGTAAATTCACCTGCCAGAACTGGAAGACAGGGAAAATCTTCAAGATTAAGGGATCCATTACTTCACATGTGAAACTGAAACTATGAAAACTGTAGAGTTCTGCTTGCAAGTCAGGGAGTCACAGTGCCTTGAATGCCCACTTTTCCCATATGGGAAAAGCAAGGCAGATGTCCCAAGATATCCCAGATATTCCCTGTCCTATTCTGATAGATTCTGCTGAAGCTGATTCTGAAAAGCTCAAATCTGATGTCTACCATATAGACAGGTTGGTCTTAAATGAAATTCTTAAGAAAATACATTATGGAAATATAGAATGTGTTGGTATTCCCCTGATGGACAAGGACATTTTAAAACCACCCCACGCCCATGCGATATTGATGTTTGAAGATGGAAACAGAGAGGTAATGAAGACATGGTGTAAAGGGAAGATAGGGGATGTGGTGGGAGCTATGGCATCAAGGCTGCAGTGCTCTCAGGCTTACAGTGAAGATGTCTGGATCAGCTTGTTTAGTCCATAGCATTTACCATCAGCTCTTCTGCCTGCAATGACACATTCCGGGTAAATCCTGGATTGTCAGTCCTTTGAAAACATTACACTGGGGGCTTTAACTGTGAGATATACATGATCTTCAGACAGGAAATATAGCACTATACTAATGGAGTTGCCAGGAAGGGAAAGAGTTAAGCGTGATGGCTAGTAGCACTAGCACTGACACTGTCAATGTGCAGTTCTGCTACTAGGAGGAGGAGATCTATGCCTCAGCCCAAATGGCTTTGGGGATATCTGCTATCTGGGATATTTTCAGTTACAGTGAGTGAGAGTCCACTAAAGTGACTGCCAGTCTCTTTTTGCAAGCCCCATGTCCATCTTCTTCCACTGTGGCACTCATGGTCATTGATCAGCAAATCAGAAGCTCCTCCTGCCTGTTTTCAGTCCAACATTTTTATAGTTCTGGGCAATTTCTAAACTCTCAGTTATGGTACTGTAATTTTCTTGACATTCACTATAAATGTGTGTGCATGAGAGAAATGGAAAGAGAACAGGGAATGTTTCTCTTCTGGCAACACTGTTATGCCACTCCCCATCAAAAAAAAAAA
>KZ506095.1:103538-118169 GCA_002844005.1 Limosa lapponica baueri | reverse complement strand
CAGCCTGTTGACATGCTAAAACCACACAGGGGTGAGACCTGGATGCTCTTGTTGTCTGCTGCGGTTTCCAAAGAAGTGAAAAAGTAAAAGAAAACTGGTTCTCATTGCTCTGGGTGATAGATCATGAGTGCACCAGGGTGTACGCCTGCCGAGTGTGGATGCAGTTGGCCAAGCTTGCAGCTGCTGAGCTCTTCAGGTGTGTGTCCAACCTTATAAGTGAGAGATCAAACTGTTAGTCTGCTACTCTTCATACTTCTCCAGAGCTACCATCAAGTGTGTCTTGCAGGTGTGATCACAAGAAGTAAACCACCTCAAGAACTGACAGATTATTCTTTGGAAATTAAGATATCTTCTCTTAGCTGGTTCTTTTTTTGATGAGTTTTACTACAGGGTTCATTGGCCAAAGCAGCAGAAAGGTGCTGCCCGCTGTCTGAATGACCCCTCCCACAAAATGGGGCCAGTCCCAACTCAATTGTTGTGGCCCTCCACCTTCAAATAGCGTCTACACTCCTGCTAATAATAGCCTTCGTCTAGCTGACAGAGCCTCACAATGTGCTCTGAAATTTTAACTAACATCTCACATGCCTATTAATCTCTTGATAAATCAAATAAATTAATGGTGAAATGAAATCTTGTGCCATAAGTGGATGGGCCTTGTAAGGCTTAACTCAGCAAAAATACATTGAGATGTCATTCAGGCAGGCATTGCCAGGATAATAGGGGACTTTCTAATAGGATTTCTCTCCCTCTTCAGGGTTTTCTCCAACGCTGGAGTAAGCATTTTATTGGTCTTGCTGACTCACACCTTTAATTAGGAAAGAGCAATGTTTTCTGTTCTCTGAATAATATGCTTAAATAAAATGTTACGAGTACTCAAATGTATTAAAATATTAAACAAAATATTCCATAATTTAATGTCATATATATTTCTTGGCAGCAGTGAACTCCAAGAGCCTGAAGCTGTAATTGAACAATAAATTTAAACCATGACTTCAGCCCATGTATTATAGATGTGTTTGGGGTCTTTACCAAGCTCCTTGCTGATACCATGTCATCAGAATTCCTGTTCTTCAGGTAAACTCTTTCTGTGCATTTTTTATAGAGAAGTCCTGGTATTACAGCAGTAATGCCTACAAAGTCATATTTGACTGTAATTTTGAGGTCTTAACATGTGGAAACTGGATGAAGCTATGACACCCTTTCCTTCAAAGCTGAAAAATAGCCACTAAATTTATTTTTCTGACCTGAGAGATTTTTGGGTAGGTTATTTTCTGGCTTTTTACAAATACCTTAATAGTTTATTCACATACAGAGCTGGCCCTCTGCACACCTTGATAGAACTTGATATTTAGAATATTTACCTTTTCAGTCCTTCAGAGATGTTTATCCACTGCTTATAGAATCAGATTTAATCATTACAGATACCCTGTAAAGATTCTTGAAAATACTATTCAGCAAGCTAAAAAAGGGCTCCTTTTCCTCTAGCTTACTGTGTATGAAGACCCAAATTTTGGCTCTGTGCTGGATCTATAGCCAAAATAATCCAAATTGCCTCCATTCAGTTTATGCAAAGTATCTCTAGCTCTGGGAAATGCATTTGTTATTTTGCAAACACATATGCTTATATCTGGATTCAATTGCTTGCCTCTGTGGTGGCAGAGCAATATGGCAATGGAACAAATTCAGAGTCTGCTTCTGCTTGCATTTTGGCTGATGCTTCTCCTCGAGGCTTTGCAGGGCCTCAAGAGAAACTGCTCTGTGAAAAGTCATCAGTGCCCATGCCCTCCACAACACATGAAAACTGACAAAAAAGAAAGTGCCAAGCAATGAAGGTTACCATGTCCACATCAGGGGAAAAAAGGAGCTACTGCTATTTCATTCTGAGGGATTTGGGAGTGCTCTGCTCCAAAACCTGTCCCTTGAGGTTGACCACCTGTTGTTACTGAACCTGCTCCAAACCCCCTGTTCCTGAGCATGACTGTTGAGAAACTTGTGGTAAGAGAGTCCTTGCAGTTTGGACACCTTCAAGTCGCCCGTGACCCCACACTGCTTGGTGCCCAGCTGGTGAGTGGTGACAGACTGTCCTGTTTGAGTAGTCAGAGGCCAGTAGCTGGGTACCTGCCAGGACAGGGAGTTCCAGTGGCCATACCAGTCCTATGTTGGAGGCTGTGATTCACAGGAGATTTTTATGAAGGTGCTGCTGATGGGGCCCCCGTTCGTCCTGGAACAGAGTAAAACATTATCTTTTCTTTCTTTGCCATACAGTGTGAATTTTACCCAGGAAGAGGACCGGTATTTGATGTCTATCTGCTTTATGTTTCACAATATAAGAGTGTTTTGGAGACTCCTTCCCACTCCAGTCAATGAGAATTAGATAACTCTTGAGTTAGGCTGGTGTGACTGAGCAAATTCCTTAGTTTGAAGCTAGCACTGGGTCTGTGTGAAGACCTTTTGTTCCCAAGTGCATGAGCTCATTTTTGGTACTGTAGGATTTCATCCCTTTCCTTTACTCCAGCCCCGAGGGCCGTTTACTTCTTTTTGTACGGTATTCTGCTCTTCCTCTGCATTCATGATGTTCCTTAACGTTAGGTCACCAGCTAATTTATCAGCACAGTTCTAATGGTTTTGACAAGGTCATTATCAAAATATTAAGACTTTGGAGTCTCGCCTAGTAACCTCCCTCCAGCCACATACTTCTTGCAGGATTACTCATTGCCTCCTTTTCCTTCCTCACTCCTATCTCTAAGCCAGCTTCTTACTCACCTTTCACTTTCCCAATTGACCCCAGCTTTTCCAGTTTAAAGAAAAGATTTCCATATGACCTATAGCAAAATATCCTACTAAAGTCCAGAGAGTTTGACTGGAACACTTTCTTTATTAGATAAATTTAATGTGTTATCAAAGGCAATCTGGCAGAAGCTACCTTAAAATCACTCCTGTTGTGTTTTATCACATTTTCCCTTCACATTCATGTCTTTAATTATGATTTTCTTCAGAATCTGTTTTAAACCCTGGATACCGCTGAGACAGACAAATGAGTCTAGACTTGATCTGCGCACTTTGTTTTCCTTCTGAAGCACCCATCTTGCCATTTTTTGTGCCAGTTTTTTTTCTGAATGCAGGGATGAGATCATCCAGTTTCTCTGAACCAAGTGCATTGAACTCCTTCAGTTTAGTTTCCACCATGATTTCCAGCTCTTGTTCCCATCATCTGTCTTTCCCTCTCATGATTGAGCTCATCGATCTTGTGGGAAACTGAGGCAAAATCTGGATTCATAGTGCCTCACTTCTATTTTCCTTGTGCTGAAGAACTTTTGCTCTTTCGCCTCAAGCTTCATGAGATCAATCTCAGTTTTCCTTTGGCAGTACTAAGATTAGCTCTGTTCCTCTCTTTTTGTATAACGGTCCTCTTTCCAGTCTTTGTACAAATTTATTCTCTTTCTTACAGCTCTCCTTCCAGTCCATCCTGGAGTGGAAATCTGTCTTCTTGCATTTTACCCTGTTTGGGATCTAGATTTCTGATCCAATTTTTGACACGCTTGTCCTGAAAGTATTTCCTTCACATCCGAGTTCAGGACTCAGCCTTAAAGCCCAGCCCACTGGACTGCGGGAGGATGCGGGATGCAGCTGCAGCAGACAGTGGTGTGTGTTTCAGCTCTGCTGAGTACCCGGATTTCTCTGTTTGGGTTGCAAGCTGCAGGGTGGAGGATCTTGGGCAATAGCTGGAGAACGAGGCAATTGGTGCAGGTGCCTGCTGGAGGAATCAGCCTTGCTGTGATCCTGATGTCCCCAGGTGCATACGCGCTATCCCAGTCAGTCCTTTGCTTTGAAATGAAGGCTGAAGCCCTGGCAGAGTATTTTCTCAGCCATTGGTGCTCTGTGTTTGGACATGGCAGAAAGTGAGAACTGGGTAGAGAACACAAGGTTCACCTAGCTGTGGGGTGGGTCCGAGACACAAAATAGTCATGAACCAGGCTTTTAAATCCCCATTGTCTGCAAGGATTTTTGCAGATGGTCATCTCAAGCTTCCCAACATGGAAAACAGCATGAGTTTATGCCGAACCAGCACTCCATAGGCTGCAGGACAAAGCTCAGCAATGGCCAAGGTGCATCCAGGGTAGCTCAGGATGAGGAGGAAAATAATGGACTGGTAACATTCTTGATGTATGTAAAAGTAATCCTGAGGCTGTCTTACTGCTTCTTTGAATGTCCCAAGGCCTGTGGCAGGGGCAGGACATTGGAAGGGTTCTAATAAATTCATTCTCAAGACCTTTTTTCCTAACTCATCATCCCTGCTTTGGGACTGGAAGGAGAGACAGTAAAAAAGCAGCTTTTACTACTAAATGACTCCTGTACTGCAGGGAGTCCTGGGGAGACAGGTTTCCCCCAGTAAAGCAGCACAAAGTATCCCAGCAGTGTGATGAATCTGATCCTTTCCAGGATTTTTCTTCCAGCATTTGAGCCATTTATGCTACAGCTGAGGGCTGGGATGACTTTAATTCTGGGGTTTTGGTCTGTCTAGCAGTGTATGGTAAATGACTGGAGGTGGGACCAGGCTGTGTTGCCGTGGTGGCAGGCACCCAGCGCTGTGCTGGGCTCAGGTGCTCCGCAGTTAGAGCCTGCCATTCCCTCAATGTTAGTTTGGAAATGAAAGATAATTTCCCATTGAAGGACTGACACTTCAGCATTCAGAAGCTTCTGCAGAATCACTGGCTGCATCACTTGGTGTAAGCACAGCTGTACCAGGTCTCACAGGTGTTGCATCACTTGGTGTAAGCACTGACTGCATCACTTGGTGTAAGCACAGCTGTACCAGGTCTCACAGGTGTTGCTGGGTAATCCTTGTGCTACAGAGAGGGTTGCAGAAGGTGCAGGTCCATGTGCCCTGGTCCTGCATTGTTGGTCCCAGTTGGTGTGCCCTGGTCCTGAGCACCCTCAGAAGAGCTGCACCTGAGTGAGCATGGGGAAAATGCATCTGCAGGGAGCCAAGTATGAGGCTTAGATACTCTCAGGTAAGTGAGGCTTGAGAAAGCAAAACTACTAGGTCCATGCAGCCCTGCAGTGGTCTTTCTGTCAGTGGTCACTGCAGTGGCCAAACAGGGGGAAACAGCTGTTCTGTAGACAACACACTTGTGTTTCAGCATCAAGCACTTTGGAAACTTTCATGTACTCAATAAAACTAAAAGTATTTCTAATCTGTAACCCTCCACACAGTACAGAGACTTCACTGAAGTCATGAAAGCTGAAGTCCCAACTGATATGAGCTGGCACTGACGTCAGTGGGACCATGCTGACCTATCCAGGTGAGGGTCTTACTCTAAAGCCTTTAAAACATATGATAGCATCTGTACCTGGGAGCCGGGCAGCACTGAGCACTTCTTTCTTTGTATCTATTTTTTTGGGGAAAAGGCATCTTTCTACAAAGCCCGTATTGCCAAAAGGAATAAAAAAGTACAGCATGTCATTCTTCACCAGGAAAATCTTACACTGAGCTCTTAAACTGTTTCTGTATCTTCTGTGATCTTTGGATGCATATTTACTGATAGGGTAATTCCCAGACCATTGCTGCTCTGATGGGAAGTAGATTTCCTTTATTAAAGCACCTGTGTTTTTATTTCAGCAAATGAAACTTTATGCGTGCCATTGTTATGTTTTGATCACAAAATCATTTCTGTAACATAGTGGAAAGTCTGAGATTTTCTCATGCCAAAAAAAAAAATCTCAAAGAAGAATGAATGATAAAATGATTTTTAAAAGTACTTTCTATAAGAGAGAAAACATAAACCCCACAGCAGTGTCTTATATAAAGTAGCAGCAGGAAATTCCATGACAGTTTCCCTGGGAGGGAGAAGTGAAAAAAATCCAGTTGCATAAAACTGTTTTGCTGTTTATTAGGTTATTATTTCTTTGTCTAGTGCAATACCAGGCCCTGTTTGATAACTAACACAGACTGAGAGCTGTGAAGATGACAGAGCTTAAATTCTCTGAAATAAAAAATGAAATTCTTTAGTTATTCAGAGCCATTGGACTAGAACATCATAGTACAGAATATTACATTCTATCACAATTTATCTACCTTTTAAGCAAATTTATTGTTCTGTTTATAAAAAAGCCCAAGTCCTCTACTTGTCATATTTGATCATACGCTGTATTCTTTAATGCCAAGTGCATCGCTGTGAGTGCCTGTAATTTGCCATCATCCCTGAAGATGTTCTTGAAAATGAGATGTTTCATCTCAGTGGTCATACCCTGCTGACATTTTTAAAATAAATAAATTATCAGTTCTGTAGTATTGTTGTCAAGGTTTAAGAGGAATTTACATAGAATGCTGTGCTTCTGTGAGAATTGTCAAATCTTAATCTTCCAGT
This sequence comes from Limosa lapponica baueri, assembly GCA_002844005.1. Classification (NCBI taxonomy): domain Eukaryota; kingdom Metazoa; phylum Chordata; class Aves; order Charadriiformes; family Scolopacidae; genus Limosa; species Limosa lapponica. The sequence goes on along the minus strand of KZ506095.1, from coordinate 111,801 downwards.
AAGCTACAAAACTATTATTAACATATCTCCAGGTAATATTGTTTAGTGTTAATACTCAGTGGAATATACTTTTCATTAAAATATGAAAGCAGTCCAAATATGTTTTACCCTCAGGCACAATATTATCTATGCTGTTTCTTGGAATGACTGCATTATAGAAATTAATCTAGTCTTACTTCAAATGACTTCTGTGTCACTGTACAAACTCTGGATTCTTTTCGGGGTGGCAAGATGGGTCAAGATGGGAGAAAAAAAGCCTGGCAAGCGAAGCCAATAAAAATGTATATTAAAGCCAGAAGTTTCAAAGCAATGAGGTCTTCCCAGTGATGTGCAAAGCAGCTCCTCTGCTCTTTATGGCACATTTCATCTGATCTATACTTGCTCTCTTTCCCATTCTGTTTGGTGAATGTTTATCTCATCCTTATCACATGAATGAGTGATGAGAGTATAAATACAAAGCTCAAGTTGGCCCTGGGACATGGCAGGGTGATTCCCACTGTGAGAAGAGCAGGCACTGTATTTGGCAGAGTACGAACATGCAGTCCAGGGCTGGGTCCCTGCAGCTCCCTCTGCCAGATGGCTAAGCAGAAAGACTGAACAGGTTGTTGGAGCCATCCAGGTATCCTTTAGAAAACGGAAACCCCTCCTTTGTGTATCTACAAGAAGAAATAGAAACAATCTCATATTAAAAAATACAGTAAATATGAAATGATTATAGGGTGTGTTTGCAGCAAAAGTAGCCCTAGAAAGAACAATCATAATAAAAAAACATAGATAAAAGAAGAGGAAAGGCTTTGGGTCTTTTTTCAGTGTGTTGGCAGTGAGCTGCCTTCAAGGGATTCAGTTAATTCATTGGGAAGTGAATAGGATAGCTTACTCCCGTGTGGATAGGGAAGGGATAAATTACAGTATAATGCCACTTTAAGTTAGGAAAAGTTTCGTCTTAGCTAACAGTTTTATCAGTGCAAAACTGCTGTGTGTGAATTCAGCCTAATCAAAAATAACAAATGGGAGTAAATTACTAATTTTTCACCTGGGAAAAAATTTAACTGTTGACTTAAATCAAAATAGTGTTTTAGAAAAAGACAATTAAAATGTGTGTTAATGTGTGATTGGAGAGAAGGCAAGAAGCAAAAAGCAGGTAGGGTGCAAGTGAGATTGCAAGGAACTTGAAACATCTCAAGACAGTTCAGGGGCAGCCCTACAGAGAAGGAAAGTTGTTCCCAATAAACCCAAGGCCAAGCACTGTTAACAACAGACTCATTGCTAGGCTCTAAAAGCACCATACCCAGTCAGAAGATAAAACTTGGAGTGAGGGAGAAACTGGTTAAATCTTTGTAGGAAGACTAAATTTACATGGAAATGTGGTTTTGAATGTCCTGATAATATTTGTGAGTTCAGCTCAAGGCACTCAAATAGATTCTTCTTTTTTTTTTTTTTTTTTTTCCACGAGAAGGGTGGAAGGTGGAAGGAAGGAAGGAAGGAAGGAAGGAAGGAAGGAAGGAAGGAAGGAAGGAGTCAGAAGGGGAGGTGTCATTTCATCCTCCTTTGTTTTCTACCTCACCTTGGCCTTTGTCTGGGATATGGGAAATACAACTCTGAATCTTTTCTTCTTCTGAAAGGACCAGACCTTGCAGAAATGCCCAAAGAGATGGCCATAAAATACTCAAGGGGACTCTCAGCTTCTTGCATTGAAAGCTCAGTGAAGCTGAGGCCTCAGGAGGGTGTCTGATCAGAGGGCTAGTGGGTCCTCCTCACACTGTCTCTGCGATGATTTAAACTTCTGTGTAAAGCAGAACTTTTTCAGCAGCAGAGGAGCCCTGGATAAGGTTACAGGGCACAAGGTAGGAGATTTCCTTCACGTTCCTCCTGTAGACCAGGCCTTTAGCTGAGCTGATGCATGTCTTCCTCCTCTCCTGTGATTCCTCTGCTCCTAGGTGATGGCTAGGGCAGGATGGTCTTGCACGCCCAGACTAGTACTTTCACTCATGGTGGGAGGACACACCAGTGTCCATCACTTTCCAGTGAAAGCTTATTTATGCATGATGGGAAACCATGCAAACTACATTGTTCCTCTTTTGTAAACTGCAGATGGAGCAGTTTATGGGACTGAGTAATAAATACAGTCTTTGGGCAGCTCCAGAAAGAGAACCAGGATGGCCAGGGTGATCACTCTGAGGAAAGTGCAATAGAAGTGACCAGACGTGGCCTGGAGGGAGTACCTGAGGCTCAGGGTCAGGATAACTCTGGGTCCTCTGTGCCATTTTCTCTGCCCAGAGCCAGCCAGGGCATGGCAGTGCTGTTGGGCACCCTTCTAGGCAGTGGAAACTCAGACCCCAGGTGAGGTTCAGGACTGCCCAGCAATTGCCTTGGCCTTACCTGACTGTGGCATTCCTGGAGGTTTGATATAAAATGGCTTTGTGTTGTGTGGGATAAAAGTGAGGGAGCGGGTCCATTTCTGCAGAGAAGAAAAAAATTAGGAGTTTTGTGTCTGAGGTTTAATTTATATTCTAGCCTCTCAAAGGTGCAGTTTCTCACATGGACTGGTTTTTATCATAGTCTTTGGGAAGAAGATTGCTATCCTCAGATGTTGATCAATACCTTTCCGAAACTAACTTAAAAGACAAATTAAATATTTGACAAAAGAATATGCCAGACTTCCTTTTTCCTTATTTCTCCTCCACTGCTCTGAGTGAACACTTTCTGCTTTTCTTTTTAAATCTCACAGCCTACAGCATGCAGTAATAGCTCATTCATTATTCAAGTAACTGTTTCTGTAACTGGGTTAATAATAGTCCTCATAGCTAAGTACAGTAGTCTAGATGGTAGAGTTAAAGTTCCCACAGAGCTTTTGTTTTCCTCAGTTTGCAACAATATTCCCAATAAAGCCATTCATGAAAACAACTGTGCCACAGCAGCTTGTGCATAACACCCAGTGCATTATTATAACAAGATTTGTTAAAACTGTGGAGGACATTTGTAGTAATATACTTATCCGTAAATGATCTTTTAAAAAAAATTGTTGAGAGCTTTCATTTCAAGCTATGCTGCTTTCTCTGCCGCAGTCAATTCCAAGAGCTGACCAGGTTACTGTAATATCTGAAGGTAGTTTGTGATTAAAAAACTTAGAAATTTTCCCTCACATGAAGCAGAAACCGAGGCACAAATACAAGTAGAAGCGCTCAATATGGAGCCCGCATTTAAAAGGGGGGCTAAGGATAATTTTTGAATCAAATACCTCAGTGCACAGAAAATTGAGAAAACCATTAGAGTAATAAAGCATAAGGATCTTTATAATTTGATAAGGATATATCAGCATGACATACATAGAAGTAAATTATGCTTCTCCTAAACTCCATGAATTCTCTGAGTTGAAAAAATAGTACATTAAGGCAAGATGATGGATATAATTTATTTAGAGTGTTGAAAAGCTTTCAATAGGATTCTACCCTTGAGACTATGAAAGAAGTCCGGTAAGAAGAAGGTGAGGTAAAATCTTGTCCTGGATTAACAACTGCTGAAGAGACAAGCTGGCAGTGGGAATAAATGTCTGAAGCCTGAGGTTGAAAAATATTAAGAGTGAAGTGCCCTAAGGATGACTATAAGGACTGCTTTTTATCCACCCATGTGCGGGTGACTATGTTGTACATATATTACACTAATTTCCTTCAGCTCCTATGAGAATCTTTTTACAACAGATAGGAGACAAATATGGACTTTCAGATAAGAAATGTACCCATTAGGTTTTTTAGAGATTTTTAGAATTATTTCCTATGTCTTAAGACTGCGATCATAGTTTCAGTGGATTTGCTAAGTACTGCATTTGCTAATAACACTAAGAATTAGATGAACAATGAAATGTCAAAATATGCTGCTGATAAAAGCTTGATCAGAAAGGAAAAGCTGCAAAGGATTGTTTGAAACACCAGACAACTCTAATACCACCAGTGGTTGTCCTAACATGATGGCAGATGAACTTGAACTAAAAGGTAATGCATTTGAAAGAAATAATTTAAACCACTCTGACACACTGATGGCTTCTGAATTAACTGTAATCTCTGGGGAAAAGAACTGAGCATTATTGCGAACAGCTCAGTGCAGATACTAAGCAGCAGAAGCAAAAAAATGTGTCTGAGACGCTGAAGTGGGGGGATGCATTAAGAAGAGAATAAGAACGTACCTACCCTAGTGTGCAGATGTGCCTGCACGTGTAGCCCTATGTGCACACAGAGGGGTGGCTTATCAGCCTCATTACTGCATGCGACTTTAGATGTCACATGTGAAATGTGAACTTGATATAGGATTATTTGAATAATTCACATTTCCCAGGTGAGTAGATGGGCTGAAGGATGACGAAGTTGGTCACTTGCATCTAGGGCCCGACCAGTCCCTCTGGCAATGCACCAAAAATTGGGAGCCTGGAAAGATTTGGGTTGGCATAAGGGGTGTCTGAGCACTCAGACTCCTCATTAGCATTGGCTCTGCTGCTCCTTTTCAGGATATTTCCAAGTGCTTCTGCCAAAGTTTCCCCCTCTGTCATTTTCCAACCAGGATCATGGCCTATGTTACCTCTTATTTTTATTAGTTATGGTCATATTTATGGTCTGGGTCCATAAACCCATATGGAAAAGTGAAATGGTGTCAGCCAGGACTCATGAAGGAGCAGTGCAAGAAAGGGCTGAGGGACAAAGCTGGAGGAGAGCAATGCCCAGTGAGCAATAAGGAGCAGAGGCAGCAGGCGATGGCAGAACCCCTCTCCAGGCTGGAACAACCTCTCAGTCAGCCTCTCTTCAGCAAAGTTTTTCTCTGTCTCCAGGTCTCTGACGCACCAACATCCCTGAGGTGCCGTTTTACAGTTAGGTCCCTTTTAAGATAAATAGAGGAAGCTCATAACTCTGTGGTTTAGTTGCAGTTTCTCTGGCTTTGACGCAACAAGATAACCTCCTCAAAACGCATATTGAAGTATGGTTATCTTTGCAACCAGAAGGGCTAAACATTACATTAGCTTTTTAAATGAAAGCTTAGGTTCTGGAGAAGGCAGTAAAAGCTGCAGGAAGGGACTAATTCCTCCCACATTTTCATGAGCACAGAGGATCAACATATTTGCCAGTCAGACGCTCTTGTTCTGCCCGCCCTAGAAAACAAGGAAAAGGGGATGGTTGCGTTTACGAGGCAATACGTTTAAAAGAGATAAAGAGAACTATGAATAAGTTAAGCAGAGCAAACCTGTAGAATTGACTGATGCAAGTTTTTACTGAAATCTGCAAGATTAGAAAAGCACCATTTATACAAATGATGTTTGCAGCCGCACTAGCCACAGTGGCTGCAAATGATGAGGGCAAAAATGCTTTCTCTTGGCGGCAGCACAGACCTGGCTTGGTGTGGTGGGTTGGGTTCAGTTGAAGCCGTGGGGGTACAAAGAGGTGTATACTCTGCTGTGGGACCCTCCTCATTTATTTTGAAGCTCATCCCAGTGCTGTTTGTTGTGGCCTTTCCTAGTGGGGGGTAATACTGTGTGAAAATCAAAGTTTTCACTAAAAAAAGGAAGTGGGTTGCTTGCTTTCATACCCATAGAAACAAGCTTAAATATCTGATTTCTGAAGTTGCAGGAAAGTAAAAAAACCCAAAAAACTAATGAAATAGACATGAGGAGGTACGAATAGCCACTCATACCAAGGGGAGATTGAGAAAACAGAGGGAACAGCTAGGAAAGATAAAGTAGCTCTCTATTCCCCTATTCTAAAATGCTCTGAAGAAGGCAGTGAAAAGGCTCTGGAGGAAGCTCAAAATACCCAGCAGACAAAGGAGGCTGGATTCCAAAGGACTGATGAGAGTGAAAACCAATAGCTCCAAGAAGGAGGACCCAGTCCTGCAGAAGAACAAGCGAAGGCTTCAGCATGCTGTGTTTTTTCATGTTTTGAATGTGTTCACTTAGAGGGCATGGAGTTACTGATTTAGTGGTACAGCTGAAATATCCAAATAGTGCTAAAATGTAGTCATTGGCCAAGTTATCACGATAAAGAACATTCTTGTGTAAAGACTATGATCTCTTCTCTTCCAGAATTGCCACACAGGAACCAGCAATATGTGTTTTTTCATTATTGGTGTAAGTGACAGGAGAATGCTGGAGACAGTGTGTTAGATTAGAAGGACCCATGTTCTCATGGATCATCAACAAGAATATCTAAGACCTTTGAAATCTGAACCATCATAACTCAGGAGCTGGATGTGTCCTTTCCTATTAAAGCAAGTGAGGACCAAGGGGGAAATGCTTGCCTTCTCCTTTAAGTTCTTCTGGAAAAAGCTAATGAGGAATTGACATAGGACTCCCATTTTGAAGCGTAACTCAGATAAAACCCTGTAATTGAAACTGAATCAATGGGAAATGTCATGCTGGCTTTCATAATGCAAACCATGCACCTGTCTCTATAATGCCATACCCCATCAGAAGATACAGTGGTGGAGTCTGATAATGAGCCAACATCACACAGCCATGTTGCTGCTGGATGTACCGCACAAGGTGTCAGCATCCTGCCAGACTTATTCCCTGAATAGGCATGGCTGATATTTCCAGGAGCTGTAAGACATCTAGGAGAATCGCCAACGGGGAGCAAAACCAATGCTGCCAGTAGCAGGATGGGACAGTGCCAAATTAGTACAGAAGTTCCTGTATGTGCCAAATAGCTTTCTAATTACATTGCAATCAGCAAGACAAAACTGTGTCTCTTTAAAAACATATGTCTGTATTCACAGCGGATCTTCAACGCAGAAGGGGAATTCGGAGGCAAAATGGCAGATAAGAAAGGCTTGTTTGTTTTCAGATGAGTCTGGGCTTCCAGGATCCCAGTCCATAGGACTGACCACCTCCACTCCAGGGAGAGGAAATGAGAGGACAAAGAGGAGGTGGGATCTAGCAGATTAGAAAGTGGCGATACTAATTCAGTGTATGAGCACACATTGAAACATATGTGACTCTGGCAGGTACCTCCTCACTTAACATCAAACAAGAACATTTGGGGTTCTGTTCAGTTGCTTTAGGTTGAATAGCATCTTATTCCAAACACAGCACTGGGCCACCAGGCCCAGTTCTTTTTGTGCTTTTGATTTCAGTGTCATTTTTTTCCCATATGAATGTAGAACATATTTCCAAGAGTTGGGTTGTAACAACCCGAACTTAAATAAGCTGGTCCAAATTACAAGGATGCATCTGATACTCATTAAAAAGAGGATGCAACAGCTTTTGGAACAGATAGTGGACTCCTAGGAGTACATCATGGAGGAATTTACGAAGAATGAAAAGTGAATCGTGTTGCTGTAGAAATAATTATTCAAATATGTGGTAAGTAAAATTTCATCTGGATCCTTTGTGTTCTCTCAGACCTTCCTTCAGCTCCTCTAACTGGCAATGTAGCCACCATGCAACAGAGTGATGATGGGGTTGATGTGCACAAGGGCTTAAACATCTGCCTCTTCAGGCCATTACCCTCAGGGGCCAAGTACATTTTGTATCTAGCATAAAAAACTGAAAAGAGGGGAACATATGAAAATATTGTCTGTTCTGTTCATTTGATGGGTGGTTGTACTGTTTTTGAGTCGGGAAGGTTAAGGCACAGTGAGCTATGGTGTAGATCTATGCTACAGTAGCTACACAAACTCCCTTTCCAGACTCCTGGAAGTCACACTAAGGCAGAATAGCTTTCTCCACTTCCAGTGAGCCATAAATTCATAATAAGTGACTCGTCTCCCCTTGTCACATGAAATGACTGCACTACTGCCTCTCCAAAACCTCATTCCAAGCAGGGCTGTGTTTGCCCTGAAATGTAGAGGCACGGTCCTTACAGGCAGAGGTATCATACACCCAAGTGTAGAATGCACAACAGTGGATTTTGTAAAGATAAAACAATAACTATGCATTTAGAAATAACAGTAATATATGTCTTCAGTGTGGCCATTTCTGTCTCTGGGCACATAGGGTTTGTGCAGGACTGCTTGGGTGTAAGTATCAATTGTCATACCCAAAGCAACAGCCCTCCGGTTCCCAGCCTACTCTTTATTCTGCAAGGCATCTATGTAGATCCAGCACCTTGCAGCAGATCCATGCACACAAAATAGAAGACAGTTTATTTTATTTTATTTACTTTTTGTGGCTTTTGTCAAATTTATCACTAACAGTTAGTATGAACCTGCAGTACAAAGTACTGGGTCCTCCATATTTAGGGAGGGCTAATTCAGCAGTCCTCTTCTCCCCAGACCCAACCCCAGA
>KZ506095.1:63739-75747 GCA_002844005.1 Limosa lapponica baueri | reverse complement strand
CTTGTTCCCTCCCATAACATACAGGAAAAGGATGGAGCGCTGATGTTTACTGAGATAAAGAATTATGTAAAAACTTGATACTATTAAGTGAGAAAAAAATTAAATATAGCTTTTTTTGATAGAAATCTGTACTACTTGGTAAAGAGACGTAGAAGTTTGTGGGTCTTGCGTGAAAGCTCTTTTAAAATTGCATTTTGTGGCAATTCTTTATAAAAATGGCTGCGGCATGCAGTAAATAGTACAGTTGTTGCTTTGAAGAAGTCTGTGTCTGCAGTGGTATGAAAATAAAATCCCACATCAAAGAGTACAGTACAAGTTAGCCCTGACCCACAGACAAAGGATATTTATGCAAGGATGTGTGGGGTTTTTTTTCTAAGCAATGCTTTTCCATTTTGTTCTTTTTGAATTGCAAATATTTCTTCTTTTGTTTTCCCATCACTGGTGAAATATGCAAATATGTTCCCTGGACAGGTGTACCAAAAGCCCCAAACTTGCACATTAAGGGATGCTCACTTGGTTCACTACAAGCTGGTAGAACTTATTCTGGTATCATTTAAGCCAGATTTATGCTGATGGAACACCTCTGGGTGAAATCCACGTCTTTTTGAACTCAGAGTAAAGACTGACTCCAAGGACAGCCAAATGAAATCACCTTACAGAGAAACCATTGGAAATACCTTTGTTATTTATACATTTGACTTAAGTCAAGTGATCTAGCTGTTGATGAATTTCAGTAACGTACGTCCCAACTGATGCCATCAAAGTCAACCAAGTTATTCTTCTTTTACATATGTGGGATTAGGATCCAGATTTATCTAAAAAGATTTTTCATTAATTTAAGTGGAAGAAAAGAAACTGAAGGTTCTTATTTACAGCTGAATAAGGATGTAAAAATGAGTAGATGTGAGGAGAAAGGAGGATTACAGTGAAGTTCTCTGAAGCGTCCAGCCTACTAGGGAGCAGCTTCTGTTGCCACTGCCTCTGCCAGCCTGTATAGTTACGTGCCGTCCTTATGTTTCTTTTCCAAGAGCTTCATCAAGGAACTTTCTGTCTTATTTTACGTTGCTCGCCTTGAACATCACCAAGCAGGTTTTCTATCCCTATTTAGCTCTTGAGAGGGTTGGCAGCATTTTAATATCTGTAAGTGGCATCTCTGTAAGACAGCTAGATGGGAAGTCCTTTTCTTTTTTTTTTTTTTAACTCTCTACTGCTGTCTGAGGCAAATTTAGCCATAGGTGCCAGGCAGTAATCACTAATGCCCTGCCTTGCATGTGTGTAGACTGCAGCAGAGGTCCTGGGCTCAGTCCTGCCCTTGAGAAGTGGTACGTTTAGTTCCATGTAGGAGTCACTGAACATGAACATCTAGAAGGCACTGTTAAAGCAAATGAAGCAGAAAAGGTGCTCCCAAATATCAGTGGACACAAATATCTCCCCTCTGCTTTCTGAAGAGATGCCAGTTCCTCCTGTGTATACACCTGGTAGAGCAGCACTACTCAAAGAAACATCTCAATCTTCCATGGCAACAAGCCCAGAAGCTGATCTGCCAGCCCCAACCTGGTTACTACTAGCAGGCAGTAAGTGGGGACAGCTTGCTTCCCAAAGAGCAAGAGCGACCTGTTTCTTCTGCATTGTGGACTACTTCCACATGCTGCTCTGGTGCTGCAACTCTTTGGTGACTTTTAGGACACAGAGTTCTAGGAAACTCCCTCTGTCTTTCTGACAATCTGCTATGACCCCCCAGTCATCTGAATTTTCCTTCGGTGCCTATCCCAGGAGACCTGCTAGCTGGCTGTGTACACAAGCATGTCTCCTATCATGTGCAGTGATTCCAGAAAAAATAGCTCTTGAGTCTTTTGAGTCTTCATCATCCTGCTCCTTCTTCATTAAGCATGTTCCCCTGTCCTCAGAAGCCCTATGAAACTACACGGGTGCTCCCAGAGACATGCTCATGGCACTCAGCACCATCCTCTGCACTGCCTGTCAGCAGGCCAAAAGCAGCACAGGCGAAACCATTAGACGCCAGCAGAAGAATCATGGGAGTTATTAGCTGTAAGTCCAGTCTCCAAATTCCTGCAGTTTCTGGTAGGCATCCTAGAATTCACCATTAGTAAAAACACTGTGGAATAGCTCCATGGAATACTGAAGGATTTATTCATATAGATGTAAAGCTGTGGAGAATGTATGGCTAACAAGAAAAGTACCTTGACTGCGGAAAAAAGAAAGTGGTATGGGTGCACTTCTGTTTAATACAGTTTAATTACTGCACTTTTGAATTAATAAACTATTCCAATGGAACAACCCCAAATAGACTTATCCAGGAATTTCTCACTGACGTGCCCCATGGCATACCCACTCTGCATCTTTCCTGTCCATTGTTTAGTAAAAAGGACTTCTAATTTTGTGCACGTCATTCTTCAGCCTGTTCCCATTAGGCGTAACCCTACAATAACTTTGTTTCATTCTCTCTTCTGCAGAGAGAAACGCTTTTATGATAAAAAACCCAACAGCCCTTCTCCCATATCCCGGTTTTGTATTGTGTATATTCTGGTGTCCTGAATTTTACCAATGCACATTCAGAGACATGATCTCTCTGCATGGGGGAAAGATGTATTTATCTAGACTAACGTAGAACATGATTTGGTATGTGTTCCTAGCTAAATATATAAAAAAGACAACTACCACCTCAACATCTCCTGAAAAATTAACATTCTCAATTCAGTGACATTTTTTACTGTGCGTCTCCATTGGGCTTAGTATGTTATGCATGAAAGCATCAGATGTAGAATCATTAGTGACAGTAACTAAACTTCAGCTTTTATCTCCTTTTCCTAGTTTTATGTGTTTGGGGTTTTTTTATTTCAACATAATTCTGACTACATTTTCAAGGCTAAAGCACATAATTCATAAAAATATTGAGCCATTCACACACACTAGAACCCTTGTTTTCTCAGATTCACTCATTTAATATATCTAGAACTACACCTATGTCTAAAAAGCTTGAAAATTTTGTACTGAGTATAAATTTCAATTAATTAGTGATGCTTTAAATAACCTTTTTGTGTGACATTTGGGGAAAACCTGGTGATAGCAAAGCGTCTATGTTCTCCTTCTTCCTTCCAGGTGTAAATCAAACTTTGACTCCCTCATATTCAGCCTCTCTTTCAGCTGCGTAATGTATCCATTACATTTCATCTCTAAATATGATCCTCTGACTCTGTTTCACATAAGTTAAATTATGCAATATGCATGCTCATGGATTAAAAGACAGTTGTTGCTTTTTAAGAGGAAATAAACAGCAGGGTATATGTTATCATCGTTATCAAAGAGAGCTTTATGGAATTGTTCTTTTGACTATAGTATGAAACATTCAACTTTAAATCTCAGTAAATCAAGTATGAACAAATGGACTAATAAAACACTTTTCTGACCAAAGTTTCATCTATTTCAGTATCCTGTCTCCAAGAAGATGCACAGGGAAGGGTATTACAAGAAAAGTATATTTCAGTACTTCTGTGGAATACTCTGCTCTTCCATAACTTGCGGCCCTGGGGCTACCTAACCCAGTGCTCATTTTCTTGCATGTACTAGCCCACTGTGGATTCTTCTACCAAGAATTTTTCCACTTGCTCTTTGAAGCCAGGTAAACGTCTAAATGCATCCGAAAGTATAATCAATAGCAGGCACGCAGTGAGCCAGATGAACTGGCAGCCCATTGAATGCTGTCAGTAAGATTGCTTTACACGTTGATTGTAGTTCTGAACCGATGCTGCTTCTCCGCACTTCTCCCTTGCACCCTAGCTGAAGGAAGGTTGCTTCTATACACCTTATGATTGAAACACATCAGCTTTTGGATCTGCAGTACTCCATTCTTGTCCATTTCTCATACTGCTTATGTTTCTACAGAGAAATTCAGCTACAGTTAATATATTTATATATATAATGATAGTATTCTTCTATATTTTAATATGTTACTATTATTAGAATACAATAATATATTATGTACTATATTATATATAGTATACTTGTCATTATTAGGCTAACACCTTTCTTTAGCTTTACCCCACCAGCTGGAAATTCTAGCTAAATTGCTCGTGCCAAAGAAAAGCGCCCTCCTCACTTTTTTCCCTACTGGCCCTGCTGCTCTGGAACCCGGTGTGGTGTGCGGGGGGAGCAGCCGTGGGAGACTTCAGGTCCCAATAAGCCCCTGGTATGGAAACAATCCCAACAGCTTTCAATCCGAACGGATCCCTCTCACGCCTCTGGTGCATCTGTCACAGAATGACCAGGATCTGTCTTACTCCTTACTCACAAGGTTGCTGAGACCAGGCGTCTCCTCTCGTCTCTCTTACATCTGCTAAGTAATTCAGTAGGTATATTAAATCGTCCTTCATTTGTGTTCTTGTTACTATGTGGACTATAATTGGTAGGAATTCCCTAGGATATCCTGCATCCTTCTTGTGACATATTTTGCCCTTAACCCAGGAGACAAATTACCCAAACGGTTCCATTTCTTTCTATTCAGGACACAGATGTCTTGGCACAGGATTTGCACTGAAGAATCACAGCTCAGTATTACTGGTCTTTTCCTTCCTCTCACTGCTAGACTGCTCATGGCCAAGAGCTGGACTTATAAGCAGGACTTATAAGCTTTTTTTTCTTAACCTGGCTGCGTAAGGAAATGAGACATTTGCAATACTGCTTTTCACACGGCTTTTTTGGGGTGCCTGTCATGCCCTTGTAGTAACACAGGAATACACTGAGAAACTTCGTCTACATATGAGAGAGTCTCAAGAGAGAATCATGTTCTTACTGGCTTTGTGGCAATAAGCAGGCAGGGGAGAGCAGTGAGCTAAAATAGTGCCCCTCTGGGGGATTAACGGACATAAATTGTGACATATTTTAGATGGCAGTGGTTGGCTGATGTGCCAGCAAGCTCAGACCATCCTAGCTGTAGTAGCGGTGCCCCTTGCAAAACTGTAAGCATTAGGATGGTCCTGAATGGGACTGAGGCGGACAAACGTATAGGAAATCAAGGTTCAGGAATTTTAAGACTATTGGAACAGCCTCTTGCCTTATGCTATCCTTTTAAGAACATACTGTTCATGGTTTTAAAGCTAACATCAGGTTTGGTTAGTGTAACTCTTCTATTTCAGGATCCCAATGTACTATATGAGCGCTAGATCATTTTCACATGCACATTTTCTGAAATTAGGGCTGTATTAATAAGTAAAACATGTAACCTGGCTTTGCTTATTTAAAGTACAGCTCGAGCTTTTTCTTGGTGGACCTTATTCACTAATACCTTTTAAATATACCTATGTACAAATAATACATATAAAAAAATAATAGTAAATGTGTCAACTATGTAAAATACTCAGATAATAAACTATGAAGATTATTAGGCTTCTTCACCATTAATTAAAAATTGTAATAGTTGGTTTCATATATATGTATGACATTAATCCTGAAAAGAGCAAGTATAAAGAATAAATTCTGAATGCTTTTAAACATACTGATTTTCTGGGGGTTTCAGAGGACAGACTTTTGTTTAATCATGTTTCTGGGCCGTTGCCAGGCTGTCAGTATTCCCTAGAGCTGAATCTCCGGACATTAGAGGTTCTCCCCTGGAGCTGCATCTATAGACATTAAAGATTCAGAGTCGTTACATACCTTAAGCTAGGAGAGACAGGGGACTAGGTCCTAATTACAGCTTATGCTCATTTAAGGTTCTTTAAGCTTCATGCAGAAGCCTTGATGCAAATGAAAATCAGCTCTTCAGTCACTTCAAATGTACTCACAAAAAAGGTTAAAATTCTGTTTAACTTCCTTTTCTTATCAAAGTCTTGGAAAAAGAGAGCCTTTTCACAACCACTGAGGCACTGCATGTTTTATCTGAAGTCTGCCGTTTAAAAAGGGTGATTGATTTTTCCACATTAAGGGCAAAATAGCAGGAGATCTCTGCCTCACTAACTCTTACACACATACCTGCTAGCAGCAGAGAAGCTCACCATTCAAATCAAACCAGGATTTCTGGGTTTTAACTGTGGGACTCACAGGGCTTAATTCCTTTGGCCTTGTCTTAATTTAAGAGCCAGAAATTATTTCCCCATGAGACTGCAAGCCAGATCTTTGCCAAGGCCATGGGTCACTTGATTGCATCCAGAAGTTTACTCTAAACTTAGCTGGTGATGTGTCGATGTGATGAGGTCTCAGCACATGATACTTCATAGTGACCAAAGCTGGTTCCCATGATTTTTTTAATTCAGTTGGGGAATAGGAGTACATAAAATCCGAGTATAATTTTCAGGTTTTTATTCCATGTTATGTTTTTCCAGAAATACAAGCATTTATGAGGACCTTTGATTTCTCTCTTCTATTTGGAGGCCACAACGTTATTCATGGTAATGAAAAATAAAACTGCCATGTAGATGCACTGCTGTGAAAAAAAATATTACTAATTAAATATGGAGTAAGTGACTATGAGAAAACCTCTTGGTAATACGCCTGGCCACTGTGGGACAAGAGGTCACACTTCACGTGCCAAGAATGACAGCGTGATGCTACAGAGGTTTGAGAACCAGCCGGAGAGTCAGTTCTCTAGTTCAGTGACCTCACTTCAGTGGGAACTGTATAAACACAGAAGTTGACCAAATAAATTTAGATGTATTTATAACTCTCTTGTGTAGCGACGTACACTGAAGACAAGGGATGTAGAAATTACAGATTGCCAGTAATGGTAAATGAAAACAACAACAAACACAACTTTAAATATATATTATATAGAGCAAACGGGAAAAAAAAACACCCCAAACTTTCCAGAGAAGACTGCCAATAGCTCGGTGACACTCAGCTTTTCCATACCAGGATCCTTTTCCTATCTGGTTTGCCTCTGAGAGGAGCCTCCATCTTATTTAACAGTCTGGGCAGAACAGATTGGCTGGGGTCCTCCGAGAAACCTTGCAATAACATTAAGGCTTCCTCGCCTCAGTGCCTCACCGGAAAAGGAGAATATCTTTTTCTTGCTCGTTGGGTATCGTACAGAGAAAGTATTTGAATTATTTCATTAAAATGAAAGAAAGGAAATACTAAGCAAGAACTGCTTTAAGAGGTATTAAAGAACTACTTTAAATTTCTTGAGGTTAAAATGAAGAAAATTCTTTGCAGTCCAGTCTCCCACACATCCCGTTCCCACACCTATAGGACGATGTAAAACAAGTCCCAGAGCAACACAGGAGACTGCAATTTTCATTAAAACCATTGGTTTATCTTGTGATTCAAGAGCAATTCTCTCACCCTCAGCTCTGCATTCCTGCTAGATGGTGCTGCGTGTTTGCCACCTTTGCACTCCCAGTATGTCCCGTGCGAACTGTATTCTGGGACAATCATCAGTAAGATGTGAGGACCTAACCAGCAAGCCTTCTGCATTATGGAACTGAAAGAGAGACACACATCCTCGCATTAGAGCACAGACACATCGCAAAAAACACGTGCAAATGAAGATTTTTATGAGAACGTGTAATAAACCATCCAGAAAGCTAGTAGTGTATCACCTCCGTAGATCCTCAGGTGAGGGCTCTCTGTGCAGGATTCCTGCTCCAGTCACTGCTTTGCAGGGTTTCTCTGTGAGCCGTAATCGTCATTCAAAGGCTTGTTTTTTTGAAGCATCTCTTCATCATCAGTGTAACGGCTTCATGAACTGACTCAAAATTCTACGCAAAAATAATTTAATCTTTCAGTCTCTGAAGCACAGCATCCTCTATTACTATACTGCATTTCTAGAATAGTATATATAGTGGTAAAATATTATTTCCTGGATTGCAGTTACAAAAGGCGTTCCACGTTTTCTTTGGAAAAAGAGGCCATATTTGAATTTTTTCGGTCTTCTAGTATTTGTCCCTCTTTTCAGGCTTCATCGACAGTGCTACAGGAAGTTTTGTAGCAAATACCTTTTATCCCCTAGGATGCGTAGCAGCTGGGCTGGCTGACGGACTTACAACTCTGCACATTTTTCAAATGTTTCCTTAACTGCTTTTTAGGAACAGCTATTTTTATAAACCTTTTGTTACTTCTAAGTTGTCCAACCTTTATGGAAATTTCTTTCCACGTGAATACAAAACAATCTCTTCGCTATTTCTGAATCATTCATTTCTGTCCTTCCCATTCAAACTTGCACTTATTTTCAGTTTCCCTTTCCACCTCTTTATTCTGTTTGCAAAAGCTTATTTATCCCCTATTTTTAAGTATCATTTCATTTTTTTCTATCCTCCCATTTAAAAAATATTTTTATTTATGTACTTATATCTCTTTCCATTTCCAAAACCTTCTGCTTTTTTTTTTGCTTCCCATTGCTATAGTTCTTTGTAGAGGCTTTTTAGTCCACAGCAGTAGTAAAAAATATCTTGTGATGCTGAGAAAAGTGAGTTTACTTCTTCCTGCTTGCAAGCCTGCAGCTTTCCTCTCAGTCATGTGCGTTTCCTTGGCTTCTCATTAAGAAAAACAAAAAAAAGAGACAAGAACTATGTGTTCTTGGCTTGTCACAGTATTTTATTACCTTGAAGGACAGAGATCAACTTGTTGGGCATTAAATGAAAACTTTAGAACACACAGCTTGGTTTGTTTTGGTTTGGTTTGGGTTTTTTTAATAATTTTTATTTGGCATCACCAGTCAGACCTTTCATGTTGCTGAAATCTATTGCTGTCTTTGAAAAATCAGTCATCCTAAGCTGGTACAAAATCAGTTCAAAGAGAGATTTTTCTTACTTTATGATTTCTTAGAAGCTTTTGAAAGTGTCACCTCAAAAGAAGGATAATAAATACTTAAAATATGTTCCTACTCTCTTCTATGAAGCAATAATAATGGATATAAATTCTGGCCTTCCACATATCACAACACAGAAGCTACGTTGAAAGAATATTAGAAGGTTGAGAAATCACATCCTGAGAAGTTAGGAAATGCCAACCAGCGTTATTTTGACTTTTGTGCACTTACGCATGATGATACAGTTCTTAGTTATGCGTCCACCTTTTTTTTAAAAAAAACAACAAAAGGTTCACTAAGTGAGCAATTACCATGTGTTTGCTTTCTCTTTATGGCTAGGCGGGTGATCCACCATACAGACCTCTGTTGTTTTGGCTACCGGGCTAACTACTAGTGATGATGGATTCTCATCTTCTGTGCAAATGAAGTCGTATGGTTTTGACCTTCAGTCTGCAAACATATGTTATTGTAAGGGGAAATACGAAAACTCAGCACCTTGTATCCATTCCAGGATTTGGAATGGGATGTGTTCTTGTGTGCAACATTATTCTGTTTGTTGTCCCTGAGTTTGATCCTTCCTCCTTTTTACCTACTTTTGCAAGTCTATTTTCTCCCACTTCAGCGGACTGAAGTCTATCATCCACCTCACTTATGGACCTCTGCTCAGTCTGTGTTTTAAGATTAGATCAAAATCTGTCTAATCTTAAGATTAGATCAAAATTGTTATCTGAAAACCTTCATTCAGCCATCCTCTAGTGCTGGAGGTACCTGAACTCTGAAGAGGTGGGATTCATCTATTTGAGGTAGTTGCCGTAGGCTCCTCTTGGTCAGAGGAGAAGAAACAGGAACTTACAGGGCACCATTGATACATTTGAGACTTTAGGAGATAAATTGCTTCCCAGACTTCCCTGACACATTAACACTCGTGAAATCTGAATTTTATGCAAAGGTGTTTCTTAGTAACACACTAACTGTCCTTCCAGTTGCTGGCAGCATTTGTTTGAGATTTTATTCTCATTTTTCTGAGTTGTAGCTTTTTTGATCTGCTCTGTTCCTTGGATTTTTTTCTCCATATTTATTTTACTTGCTTGTTCTGCTTAGTTGATCTGGATCTTGGCTTCTTTATTATCTTAATTGGCATTTCTGCTTTTTTTTTTTCCCAAGAACAGTGTTTTGGCATTTAAAGGTTTGACAGGTTAATGATGACAAAAAGGAATATACTTAAACCTCATTATATTTTTCAACTTCAAAGAGTTTTCCTCATATTTATTAATGTATCTTCACAATATTTAAGTCAGAATTATCGCTGCTGTTTCAAAGCTAGGGGAACGGAGGTGCAGACATTAAAGCCTAACCGTCTTATATATTTAACAGGTACAAATAGCCAGCAGGAGGCCTAATCTGTGGGAAGCAGAAGAAGTCTGGTATTTAGAAGTTTTTTAAAGCTCGTGTTTGGTGTTTTCAAAGTTCCTCAAACTCTTTGAGTCTGTGCTCTAGTGCATTGAATTTAAATACCTTAATCATCTTTAAAACCACATAGGCTGTTGTAGTACTCCAAACTTCACTATCTAAACCAAAACTAACCTAAACAATTCTCCACCTGGTTGAATCCAAACTAGTACTATGCAGTAATACCCTACCGCATGCGGGCAGATTGTCTCTAAATGTGATGTAAAATTCCTCCATGTAGTGCAAGAGAGAAGAGCAGACTAACAATTAACGTCCTAAAACTTCACGAATTATGGGAGGGAGGGAAGAATTACAGTTGTCTGTTCAAGCTGCTCTCCCCATAAAGGCTTCAATTCAAAGCACCACATAAGACAGTGGTTGTCCCCTTTGTTACAATGTATTGGCACTTCCACTTGTGCTGATGATATATGGCAAATGCACTACTGTGCAAACATCTCTATTGATTTAACTCCGAAAATATACTCCATTGCTAAATACGAAAAAATTAACGTGGGCTTTAAGACTGTGAAATATTTTTAGCCAGTTTATTACCCCAAAATAATAATACTCTTGTAAATAGTGCATGTAAATACTGTACATCATAAAATTCTTAATCATGTAGGTATACTCTTCAGTTTATTCTATGTGATAGTCCGCTACCACTCTTATAATTTACAGACGATGGAGGAAGAATGTTCTCTATGTAATATTTATTCTAAATCCTTGCCAATGCAATCTTTAAAACAATATCTCTTTGTCCATTGTAGGCTGTAAAAAGAGAAATTAATATCTTCATCAGGTGTCATAGCTTGCTTTTTTTTTCTATTGTATCGATTGTTCATTGGTTACTAAGTTCTGTTTACTTTCAGTTCTAAGCATAAACTCATTCTATCACATTGTTTTAAGGAAAACTCATTCACAGAAGCCTGTAAAATAGAATTGAGACCACTGATACACTTTCCCGCAAAGTATTCAAGAAACAGTAGTTCAGAATATCACCACCTAAGATGTTGATGTGCTACCCCACACAAAATATTATCTTCAACAAGTTACAACGAATTATTTTTCCCAGTATTGTTTTAAAACTTGATGTTCCAGATTGACATTCATTTCAGCTGCTACAGTTTCTATAGTTTATCATGAATGAGGTTTGAGGAAAATTAATATACTCTCTTAGAAATAACTGATCTTTTCTGTGAATACTGAAAACAGTCTATAATGGAAGTTTCTACTGTCATCAGATCTCTTTTCTTTTTCACTTGCAACAGATAAATCCATCATAGTATTTTATTATATTTTAAAATGAAAACTAATAGCTGGTAAAGGCACAAACACATTTGCACATCAGAATGAATATTTTGTGTCTCTCCAAGTGGCATGTAATATATCAAGAACCATTGTATGCTAATTATGCCTCATTTGTGGTTCAGAAAGGCAGTACACATACTGAATATAGTAATGGTTTTGCTTAAGCAACAGCTAAGACTCGTATGACTTCAAAAGGAATTGTAATTTAAGAACACTTAGAGGATTCACCTTCAAATTCATAGTATTTTATAGATTCTGTAACTGCAAAATGCTTCAGCTTTAATAGGCACAAAAAGGTGAAGAATAAGTATGTTTATTTTTAAACTTCAGTTCCTGCTGAAATTGTAAATGACTTTTAAATGAAGTATTCTGAAGCACAGGAACAGTTATTTCAGTTACAGAGCCTCCAAGTGGAACACGTGACTGAAGGACAGCACCGTTATCATAAACGTACCTTGGTTCTGAAATGACTTTGAGCCACTCTGCCTGTTCT
>KZ506095.1:0-10393 GCA_002844005.1 Limosa lapponica baueri | reverse complement strand
ACACTTCAAATAAGCTCAGGGCTATAACCTGACACCTCACTACGATGCTTTAATTTTATACATTTTGCTTTTCATAGCTCCACTCACTGGGGCATCAGTTAGGAATTTTTAAGGTATTGAACCTAAGAAACACCAGTGCTTTTCTTTCAGCCTTACTAGCCTTCTTACAACGAATCATTTAATTTATCTGTTTTGTTGGGTGATGTGTCTAATGTGTATAAATCCACAGTATCATGTGGTCCTTTTCATAGTCATAGTGAGAAGGTTTCTGTGGAGGTCTTCTTTTGATTGGCCTAACTTAAACCAGGGACTTGCTAGCTCTGTGTGTGTGTTTGTACTGCAGAGTAGTGCTAAATCAGTGAGAGGGACTGTCCAATTGTAAATTACGCATTTAAACTGTTTAAAACTGTCTTGCAAACTTTTAGGGAAAAAAAAGAAACTTTGAAGTTCCATTGTTTCCATCTTGGAGTGGGAGGTGGGATGTGTGGTTTTGCCTTAAATTGAACTTAGATCACTCAGTGTAAACAAGTTACTTTCTTTTAGTAGTATACTACATGTAATGCTCATTTTCACTTTTTTAGCACAGAGCTAGAAGTATTTGGATTGACCTCACTAAATCAGGAACTTAAAAAAATGGTATTAACCTTTTATTAAAAGGTTAGTGTTGTTAAAAGATTATTCCTACCAAGGCTAATTTTGGAGGCAATTCTTAAACTCAGTAGTGTCGGAATAACATTTGGTTTTAGTTGTTTTCTAATCAGCCTGATTATTACTTTATTTCTCTTCTTTTTTCTGTTCCAAATAAATTAGATACTGTAGCAATGGTCCCTGTTTTTAATTAAAAGAATGTTTCATGAATGTCATCTCTTCTTGGAACTTATAAAGACAGAAATTGCCATCTCTATTCTGCGCATGGTTAATCCTGAAATAGTTCTTATGTTCTTTTTTTTAACAGGGGAAATAAGTGCAATCTTGAGGACCTATTCCATAACCCAGGAGAAGTGAAATTACAGATCAAATGTGGTCGATGCCAGTTTATTGCACAGTCTTTTGGTGAAATGAAGTTTCACTTACTGTCCTCTCATGGAGAAGAGATCCAGGGAAGAGTAAAGGAAGGAAATAGAGGAGCTAAGGGGGAACTTATCAAACACACAACCCACTTGTGGAAACAGTGCAATGAGAAAAGACATTCAGCAAAATGCAGTGCGCATGAGGAGGAGTTTTATACTTTTCCAAAACTGAAAAGACAGATACACTTTCACCACCAAAATAACGTTGATGTGTTACCTAAAAGTGAACCGACTCAGTCAGGAAGCAGTGAAGCAGCCAAGATACAAAATGTAGGTTTTGGTACACCAAGTAAAAAAATAGAAATTTGGTCTAAATCAGGCTATAACTGCATTTTATGCAAACAGTTATTTGAAAGAAAAGAGGATCTTTGTAATCATTGGCAGAATCATCATAACTGTGAAGACCCTTCCATTTTATGGACAATTTTTAGTTTGTTATCAAAGCAAGGAATTATTGAACTTTCTAATAATGGTGAATATTGAAGCTGTACCCTACAATGATATGAAAAACTTAAACTACCTTACCAAACTGTTTATGTTTTTTTGCTGTGTTGCTAAACTAACTTGAGAGGTGTATCGCTTCAGAGGCTTGTTTGATGAGTTTGTTGGGGTTTTTTTAAGTTATACTAACCTTTATTTTGTTAAACAGAAAATGTATCTATCCAGTGTCCCAGATGGGTACATGCAAGCCATAACTAATGGTTAACACAAAGGAAAAAGATTCTCAAATTATGCTGTATGTAAAGAAATAAATCAGTTTCTATGAAGTAATCTCAATCTTGAATGAAATAAAAAAACCAGACTCAAGTGTAATTTCAGTCCCAAATGGGTTTCCAGATTTTATGGTAAATATATATTTTCATGCAGTTCTCTGAATCATTTGAATGTGCATACATGCAGCCAGCATTCAGGAGCTTTATAATCTGTAATTAAAGAGCTTTTAATTCTTATTTTCTTGATTTCAGTGTCTTCAGCCATGTTCATTGCTTGCAGGTTTGTTATTGGCAGGTCTTTTAGGTGTTACATTCTGTCCTGGTAACAGCAAAAGTGAAAAATCCACACGTATTTTTTTTTGCCTGTACTCTGGGTTGAAGGCGAGTTAGTTGCCATCCATGAAGGTGGAACCCTCAAAGCTTGACTGCTTTATGAAAAAAAGAAAACAAGATTGTTTTAAAAATAGTAGTTGGGTTGGTTACTCCTGGGAAGTTTGACATTCTGCAATAGACTGCATGATTCACAGTGAACTTTTAGCATGTTCCTTGCACCTCCTGTGACAGCAGCAGTACTGCTGCCAGCACCGTTAGCACTCTGCCTCTAACACTCTTGGTAAATAGCTTTTGTACCTCTGCAGTTGACCCAGTCTGTGGCTTTAAAGGGAAATCGTTCCTGCACTATGGTACACATAATGAGTTTTTTTCACTTGTGTTGCCAGATTTACTGCACTAGAGGAATTGCATGCGGCACCTTAGCCTTCCAGTGTCAGGAGCCAGTAACAGTTGCCTTACCAGGATGCAAAGCTGTAGCAGCCTGTAGCGCAGAAACAGTGTGTGCTGTGTCCCCTGCTGCAGAGCAGGCAAGGGAAGTCACCATTTCAGCACATCTCCGAGGAGCCAAGTCAGTTCAGGCTATCAGGAGATGGAGTTCTGGAGCTCAGTTTTGATGAAAAGGTCATTGAACCGTCAAATCTAGTTTGAAATTGTTGTTAAACTGCTGTTACTTAAAGCCTTATGTACCTCTGAATTATTTTGGGAGCAATAATGGAGACAGTGTAAGAAGGCACAATATCACTGTTCAACAGAATTCAGAGCACATCAGAGAGCAAACTGAAAAATACACCAGTACAGTCTCTACAGTACTACTCTGTTCACGTCTTGTCAAACTGTAACTGAGGGATTGCAATGATGAAAGAGTCATTCCTAAAATGCCCTGGGTGGCCTCTCACTGTTTTGCACAAATTGTGACGAGAACATGAAAAGAGATCTAAAAATGTTGGGTTTTCTGAGTGGGATTCCAGAAGCTGTTGCAATATTTGTGTATGTATTTTGTTTTTAAATATTAAAGGCAGTTTTGATGAGCTAATAGTTTTCAATGTCATTTCTTCTTGTATGGTGCTTTGCCTTGGAGTCGAACTGTAAGACTGGAGCCAAGAAAAATGAAAGACAAAAGGAAAATGCTCAGAGAACTGTACAGGTGCTTGGTAAGGTGGAAGAATCCCAGTGGATTTTCACAACTTCCTTCCTACTCTCTGTGGCTATAAATAATACATATTTTGTGGTTGTTGCTTTGCTTTCATATATTACATTTGTATGCTGAACTACTTCAAAAATTCGACTTATTCTCGGGTATGACACACCCATCTTTTAATACCTACAATATATATGTATTTATTTTCATTGAGTAGATGGAGGAGAATGTATGGCATATTTGGAAAGGTATAGCTAATTTTAAAGTCAGTGTTTCATATCTAACTGAGACTATATTTAACTTAGTAGAGTATGTTTGCATTTAGAAGCATTTTTTTCCCCCAACTTAATCCTTTAACTTTCAAAATCAAACAGCTTGATGCTTTCTCTGAAACAGAAATGTGAGAACAATCCCTCCTTCACATAGTTATAATATATCAAAGGGAAGTTCATTCCCAGCATAAAGCACACATTTTAAGTGTTGGGAAAAAAAACCAAAAACATTAAAAGGTTTGATCATGTTCATTATTTAGAACAGGGATTAAATCACCTTTTTTTGCAAAATCACCCATTTCTTGTTACAGCTTAAAATGAATGCAGGCTCTGAGACAGAGTCCCTCCTGTTTGAGAGCAGCACCAATGATGGCAGAGTTGTCCTTTGAAAATATTTTCAAATAGTATTTATTAAAAATGGTGGTGCATCAGAGTCAGTGATGTAGATGAGTTGTTTGATGGTGTTTATCAGGCAAGAAGAGTCACTCCCGTTCTTTTTTTGTAAAAGGAGGGGGAGTTTCAGTCATGGGAGGAAGAAGGTTTGGGACGAGGGAGTGGGTTGCTTTTTTTTTTTCTTAAATGGAAGTTTTCATGTACAGTCTTTTCATCATATTTTTGTGCTTCTCTCCCTTTCTCTAGTCCAGGCCAAATGGGTAAAGAGGTCTCAGCTTTCAGCAATTTAAAGCCTGAGAACATATTTTAAAGCATGGTTCTAAGCCACTTCTCAGCGTCCTCGTAAATGTTTAAAATTAGAAGCCTTTTTTTCTGAGGCTGAAAGCATTCTTATGTTTCAGGCTATTACGATTATGGTAGATTACGAAAGGTTGGGATTTTTGGAAATAGCTTTGCATTAAATACAGATGTGTCCTTTGTTTAAAATATGTTTGTTTTGCATTTGTGTTCATTTTGATAACATTTGGAGGTATGAAGTGAGCCTTATTTACAGCAACATTAAATAGTGC
Organism: Limosa lapponica baueri; assembly: GCA_002844005.1. Taxonomy (NCBI): domain Eukaryota; kingdom Metazoa; phylum Chordata; class Aves; order Charadriiformes; family Scolopacidae; genus Limosa; species Limosa lapponica. The sequence continues at coordinate 5,905 of KZ506095.1, read as the reverse complement.
GTGTTTGCTGTTCAGCAGAAGGGTTGTTATGAATAGAGTTTGCTGTTTACCTTGAAGCTGGACAAGTTAACATCTGGCTTTGCACATAAATTATATTTTTAAATTGTTAAAATGAACATTACTGTTTTTGTAGCTGTAGTTTTGTTCCCCTCTGATTTTTCATTAAGTCTCTGTTTCAGCTTCACTGTTCAACTTTAAAGCTGTTCCTCACATGGAAAGTTGTTCCTTCATCATCACACCATAAATAATCAAAGCTGGAGGAGTTCCATCGCTCCTCTGGCTTGCAGAATATTGCCCTTCTCCAGCTGCAGAGCTACAGTTTCCTATGGCTAACTTGACATAGTTGCTGGCAGTAAAAGTTTTACTTCATTTATTTATTAGAATTTAGATCTCTGCTGTTTAGCCCCATCAGAGTTTCTGTCATACCTCATTAGATACTTATTTTATCTACTATTCACTGAGCTCTTTAGAGAAAGTGTCATAAGAAGGATGAACAGGTATTTAGGAGAGCAGATTTCAACCCTAACTTTGTGCAGATGATGCTGACGTTTGAGAATCACCAGCTTATCTAGGCTCAGCCGTGTAGTATATTATATTTCTACAACACATCCACCTACATGCGCATCTATTTTGGAACAAAATGTGTACTTCAAATTCAGCTGTCAGTTATTATTATCAAACCTGTACAATGTGAGTTTGTGATTATTATGCATAAAGATTAAAATGCTATTAACTGCATTAGGTTTACTTGTCAAATTCCTTACAGCTCTGAAAAATGAAAATCTGTGTGCTGAGTGTGACACAGAAAAAAATCGGGTCTCATGAAGAAAATTCTGATGGCTTAAAGGTTGTCCTCATTTGAGTGTGTGCTTTTGTAGCTGATCTGTCACGTTGTAGGATTTTCTCCATGCTTTATTAAATTGCCATAATTTTTCTTGGCTAGGAGTACTGAAGAAGACCTGAGCTTGCAAGCAAGTTTTGGGAAAAAATGTCTTTATTTCCTTTCTCTGTAAAGGCAGACACATCTGTGAAATCAAAATAATCTTGGTGGCTGTACGTATACATGCAGAACGTGGGGCAATGTGCAAGGTGTGGACTTCGGTGTGTGACTTTATGTGGCTGCCCCGTTCTGCAGCTCCAAAGTAGAAACCGCAAATTTGAGTGTAAAAATAACTTCGTTTTCAGACTTGAGTGAATTTCTAATACTTTATTGACAAACCTTCAGGAAATCCTGAAAAATGACAATAGCATACTTCTCCACTTGTGCTTCGTTTAACAATTTTATTGACATAGTAGTACCAGGAGTGTTCTAAAATATGGTAGGTCTAATGCTATCAAGTACAAAGGAGACTTTCTCCCTTCCATTTTTTTTCACATTTCATTGACTTTTCTGGGTAAGCATTAGAAATGATGGGATGAGTTATGATTTCTGCTGCCCAGGAACATTATTCTGAAGTTATTTTGCAGAAATTTCCAATTTAATCTAGAATAACAGATGAAAGCAGTGAAAAGGAAATTCTGTTCAAAAGAGATACGTAAGCAAACTGTCCCATACGTGGATTTCTCTGCACAATTACACCACTTTAGATGAAATTTATAGATGATAGGTCTGGTAGGTACAAACAGTTTGTTCTTATCCAGAGTTATTTAGAGTGGTCAAGGGAAGTAAGAATTAAAAATGTCCATACCTTCTCTTTGACTTGAATTTTGTTAAATTTTTCTACTGCTATGCCAGTCCAGATCATGGTCCAAGGCGTGTAGATACTCAGACACTTTACAGGGGACTTGCAGCATAATTCAGTGGAGGAAAGGGCAAGAAATATGTCAAAGAAACAGTGGTGATGAAGGTTGGCACAACGTATATAAGGTCAAGCTGCAGTGTGACTAGCCTTTGATGGTCTGTAAATGTGGAAGTGTCCTGTAGCCTTGGTCTGGACTTCTCCCTTCCACCCCCTGTGGTTACATGGTTCCAGAGTCTGCCCCCACCTGGGGTACATCAGTCTGGAGCATCCTCAGCTTCCTTGGGCACGAGCTCTTCCAAACGGCAATAGCTGACTTTGTGAATGTCCTCTTCTTGTGGTGTCTCAGTTACGCACTTGTGGTTAGGTGAGACACATGCTGGCTGCTGAGACCAGCTGCTGCCAGACTTGAAATGTGGTCTTTAAGTTTACTATGGAAAGCATCTTTTAGCTTTAGTCCATAAAAGTGAAATCAAATGCTGCCTCAGTTCTTGGCAAAATAAGAAAATGGCTCACTCGGTTTCCTGCATATACAGCACTGATAAGCAGTAGGAAAAAAAGTAAATGCTTGCTATAAGAAAAAGAAGCTGCTAAATGTGATTTGGAGTCTTTATGTGCTGTTGGAAAAGACTAGAATGTCCTATCACCAAGTTAGAATCATAAACTGCAATCGGGGAAGTTCCATAGAAGTGTCTCATGCAGATCTGATGGTGTAAAGCAGCAATTCAGAGACACCGTGACTGAGATTTTTTCCATCTTTTCCCTCTTGTCCTTTTCTCCCTTCTCTTCTTTCTTTCCCCTCTCTTTCCTCTCTCCCTTTTCTCCCCTCTCACCCTTTTCTTCTCTCTTTTCCCTTCCTGTTCTGCTCTTTTGCTTTTTTTATTTCCCTAGGCCCCCTCCCTTTTCAGCATCCTCTGTGAGCTGTTCTGGCCGAACACAATTTGTAAATGTCTGATTTGACAAAGTCAGCATTGTGTCTGGCGTCTTTGCTACTAGCCAAAAGCCTGGGATTGAGTAGTTGTGAACGCTATTTCACAGAACGTTTCACAAAAACACTGGTTGGGGGAGACCCCGGCGCTCAGCTGGGCCAACCTCCCACCCGGAGCAGAGCAACCCTTGGCCTTTTGGAAACCCTTTCAGTTGCTGTTCCTACTGGTTCCACCTCCAGTGGTGGAGTCTAGAGCGTAAACAAGGCTTCAGTAGGGGGGCTGATACTTTAAGCACTGTCATAGTGCTTAAAGTGCGGGGGTTGGTCTCTTCTCCCAAGTCACAGGCAATAGGACAAGAGGAAATGGCCTCAAGTTGCACCAGGGGAGGTTCAGGTTGGATGTTAGGAAAAATTTTTACACAGAAAGAGTTACTAAGCATTGGAATGGGCTGCCCAGGGAAGTGGTTGAGGCACCATCCATGGAGGTATTCAAAAGATGAGTTGACAGTACTTAGTGAAATGGTTTAGTGATGAGTTGTGGGGTTTGGTTTTTTTTTTGGTTGGGTTGGTTTGGTTTCTTTTTATTTGGTTGGGGGTTTTGGTTGGGTTTTTTTTGTTTGTTTTTGTTTTTTTCTTAATCAGAGTTAGGTTGATGGTTGGACTAGATGATCTTAAAGGTCCCTTCCAACCTAGACAATTCAATTCTATTCTATAAGCAATTCTGTGAGATTTGTAAAGAAAGCACAAATCTTGGGACAAAAAAAATGCCCCCAAAACCAAATAAAGTTACAGTTTCAGCTGATGGTCCTTCAGCAGTGAGAACTTCTTTTGGCACAAAACCCCATTGGTTTTATTGTTGTAGACCGTGGCCAAGCCTCTTGTCTACCTGCACGGAGCAGCTTAACACTCCTTTGACTACTCTGCTCTTTCTAGGCCTTCCAGGGTCTATGCCTTTCATGTGCAATGAATATACTACTTTTTTCTACACTTGATTTAGGACAAAAATAAAGCATTTTATTTCCTGTATGCGAAGTAATTTTGTGCAGCTTCAGCTTTAATCTGACTTTTGAACATAGACCCGATCAAGGAGATCCATATACCTTCCCGTTGCTAGAAGCAATAAATGACACAGTGAGGAAGGAAAGCAATAAATATCCCTGCGACCATACCTTTGAAGCAATGCAGTTGCTTTCCACTGGAAGTTTAATTTCTTCATGTTTTTAGTTAAAAGCTTTTATTAATTTTAACTGAAGTATATGCACTGCTCTACTTCGCTATTCAAATAAATCCTTTTTCAGCTCTGAGTCCTTGGAGCTTGAATCCTGTCCAGCCATTTTCTGCTATCTGCCAGTTCCTTGCTAAGTGCAGACCTGACACTCCTGCCAATGAGTCCACCTTCATGCCATTTAAAGTCATCTGCCGCCTTTTCGCTCCAGCTAATCAAAGTTTGCGAGAAGAGGGTTTTTAAAGGGAACTAGCTCTAGGAGTCGGGCCATTTAAATTACACAAGTTAATTAAAAGCAATTGCAGCGAACTATAAAATAGCGAAGCGGTACAGATTGTTTCAAAGCTCACTTATTTTTATTCTCTTTCGTGAATAATTGGAGAGGAAGTTTTCCAGGGAAGAATTTGGTTTTTTCATGCTGTTTTATGTGCTGCTCTCCTTATCCACTTCTCTGACTCTCCCGAGTACAGCAGAGCGCAGCCCAGCCATGCTTCCGAAGGCGATTGCATCCTGTTAAACTCTGAGCACCGTTTTATTTTTACCTGGTGAGACAGCTGGGCTGATAAATGGATGGGGTACCGGCACTCCAGGAGACAGCCACAATGTCTGCACGGGTTAATAGTCTCATGTCTTTCAAAAGCAGCATTTCCAGTGTCTTTATGCACTCACAAAATTATAAATGGATTAAGTCTGTGGAACATTTTTAACTTGTGTATTAGTGTCACACTGTACAGTGTATTCCAGTAATTTTTCTTTTATTAAAATGCAGGAGCAGTGTCATGATTGTATTGCTATATAACAATACATGATAATACATCGATGGCTGATCTGAACCCTGAAATACACAGTGCCCACCTGTGTTCTTCCAGGAAATTAGATTAATTGTTGAATTGTTGGAATTTCTTTTAGAAAGCGTGCTGCTCCTGCTGGTTAACACCACATGTAGGGTTGAAACGATATTTCTGAGAGTGATTTATTGGTCCGGCAGAAAAGTCTGGTGCTAAACCTTTCCAGTGGGATTTGCTTACATTAGGAAGCAATGCAGGTGGCAGTCTATTTCAACACGGAATGGATTTTTACCCCTTTCTTCCTGATAAATGAAGTGCTTATGTAAGGTGAGAGATTGAAAAAAATGAGAAGCCTGAAGCCCTTAGAGGATCCGCCTGAAAGCTCCACACGTGGGCAGAGGAACGTGGAGTAAATCTGATGCGGTTTCCGTCCCTGCTGGCCTCAAGCGTGGTGGGAACCTGCCGCCTGCGCTCGGCCGTCCTGGGGACGCTGCTCAGGAAAAGCTCCCCCCGGCAGCCCTGAGGTCCCCTTTGGAAACATCCAGCATCGTGCGCGGCACGAGAGGGTATTTTGACACCAAACTCATTTCGTCCATCACTTGATAATAAATCGTTCCCATACCTCTGTGCCAGGCATCCTTTATTTGTTGAGCTTTTGTCTCGTGTTTTCATTTTGTGCATAATAGACAGGATCTGGGCTTGACAGGATCTAGTGCTCAACAAATTGTCTGTTCTGAAGCCGCATTGTATGCGAGGCCGCTCCCTTTGGCTACCGCTGATACGTATCGTCCTTCTCCCAAATGATTCATTCAGTGTCATTTAATGACAAACATTTGATAGTTTTTATTGTCAAATATTATATGTAAATCTCTTAACAGTGTCACATTCTTAAATTATTGTAGCGCTTGATTAAATTAGCCCTCTTAGAAGGGATGCAGGTTCACTAATAGTGTTTCCTGCAATGCGCGTCTCTAGAGAAAACCAAGATCTGACTTTTATAGTCAGAACCAATTAGGCTCATCCTTTTTTCCCCCCCTTCTCTCTGCAGCGTTCAGATGAATCGCATTTTTCAGGCACAGTTCAAGCAGACTGTCAGGTCTCTGGGGCTCTCTGCCTCCTGGGCTCCACATTCCCACTGTCAGCTGTGAAAAATAATTCCCCTTTTGCAGTTGTGTCCAAGGAAAGTAAGATGATAAATCCACAAGTTAGATTTTAGAGGGGGGGG
>KZ506094.1:362607-379766 GCA_002844005.1 Limosa lapponica baueri | reverse complement strand
AAGCTGTTTAGAGTTGCTAAAGCTGTTTAGAAGTTAGCCAAAGCCTCTACCAATGCAAACCAGTGTGATTCTAGAGAAGGTTGTAAAGCTACAGCAGTTTCAAGAAGATTTGAAGAACTAGACTTATCTACGTTTTTATGTAAGGTGACCTCCTTACATAAAAAAAGAATACTGCTAATTTTCTTTCTTTCATTGTTACTTTTTTAACCTCTATTTTTAAAAGAGCTCCAAAGCTTCCCTGCTGCATTTATTTAGGTGCTGTCTACCTTGTTTTTCTTTTCTATGAGAATTTATGCATAAATAGAGTATTAACAAAAAAAACAAGAGAGACTTCACATTCTAAGGAAGTGAAGGATGGTCAGGTCTGATTCAGTGAGACAGACACAATGCTTTCACTGAGGCTGTTTGATACTGTTGTTTTGAGCACTGAATTAATGCCAGTTCTTATCAGAAAATTTGAAGAAATTCATGGAGAACAGAAAAATTCCCCATCAAGTTGGCACTTCTTTTAATTCTAAAGTTAAAAGCCAATCTCATCCAGTTTACTCTATCACACAAAGCCTTAATTGTGACTTCAAAGTGATGCTGAGGGCTTGCAAAGTTGAACAAGTGCTCTTGTCTAACAAAGCCTCAAAGGTTTTATGTGACGATATAAGTTGAATTAAGTTAGTATTTCAGTATGTGTCAGAGAGAGAAATAAAAGCTTTGGGGACTGAGCTGAAATGGTGGGTCATATGAAGGTTGTAAGAGAAAGATGAAAACTTTTCCAACTATGTCTGTCGTCTCAGTAATTTGTCTGAATGGCAGGTTCATAGGAATCCCCCATTTTTTTCTTTACTTTTTTTTTAATGTGGGGTTGATTCTCCTGGGTGTGTGACAGAGGGAAAGGGTAACTACAGAACAAGAAGCTGCTGAGCTGAAATTGCTTCAGGCTACCTCCTGGAAGGTAAGTGAAGTTGTGAAATGCTTTAGGAAAGCCTTTATTCCTCTAATGCTTGGTCACCTTTACAGAGTTAAGAGAAGAGAAGAGAAAATGTGAAATGTAGCATTGCCCAAAGCGAGTGAATCTCCTGGAGAGGTTTGCACTAAACAATCAGGCCCCAAAATGTGCTGCATGCAACCTCCTCTGGAAATGTGCTAATACTCCAGGTCAGGTACTACAGTCTTCCCTGTGGTGAGAGGTCTGTTTGTTGTTTTCCCGCTTCCTCCGCACCCTTCCTTCAGCTCTGCCTTCAGATTTGCTATTACATAACACCATCTTCATAAGACATCAGGAATTTTCCAAAACCATAGCTATTGCATGTGTGGCTTCATCAAGGCTAGAAAGCCAAAGCATGACCTCTCTCCCAGGCTTCCAAGAAAAGGGAAAGAATGAGCAGAAGTGATCTGTTGAAGTGGATTCCCGACTTGTTTTCTTGTTCTGAGATTCCAGGTCAAACACACTACTTCCCTGCCCTAGTGCCATAAATATTTTTTTTTCTTGCAGCCACTGTAGCTGTTTATACAGACTAAATGTAATGTTTGCTGTTATGAAAGTCCATCCAGAAGCCAAAATACACACCCTTCCGTCTTCCCTGGAATAATCGGTACGTTGTTTATGGTTAAGCTAAAGGACCAGCTGAGTTAGCTTACAAGTCTTAACAGACTTGTGTCTGCAGCTATTTCTGAGTAACAGACATACACTGTGATAGAGTGGTTGAAACTGCTCTGCTGTCTGGGCAGCTCTACAGATCTCCAGAGTTTTATAGTCTTTGAAATGCCCCTGCATAACCACAGTACTGAACTTCAAACTTCAAATCTAAAATCATGAGCTTATGCTCCCTTAAGTTCAGTAATGTCTATCAAGAAGCCTTGATTCCAAGGGTGCCAGAAAGCATTACACATTTTATCATTGTGTAAAATAAGATCTTTCCAAGTCTCACAAGAGGGAGAGATGTTGAAGTTTTTCTCTGTGGCTGTGGTTACAGCAGCAACTTGGTTTAAAAATACTGCAGTGCTGTCTTAGTATCTTAGTATCTCCATAACCCTCCCTGGTGTAAGGCATGGTGAAAGCTGTGTCTTTAGGTTCTAGTTCATGTTTAATCAACTGAACTAAATCGTATTCACACGAGTAACTTTGTAATTGTTCATATTTGATTTTTGTACAGTTTGCTGCAGTTTTCAAGGTTTTTAAATCAGAGAATCTCACAATCTGCACTTGCTGATCAGACTTATGTAAGGCACGCATAAGTGAGCATCGTATAGTATTCAGCAGGTTTTTTTAATAGTTGCAGTTATTAGAATAGAAATCTTAGGAAGTCGCAGCTGTATCTTTGCCACCGCCCAAGACAGCAATAGCAGGAAGACTAGTGGCAGGGAGGGTTGCAATGCATATGTGGAGGATCAACAGAGAGCTTTAGGATGGGAAGGCGGTTTCCATGGAAAAAGGTGCTATGCTCGCCCTCGCTGACAAGGAAGATGACCAATGTAAGACCCAAGAGACTGTACAGAAGAGGAGTGTTGTGGTCATTTAGGTGCTTGCATTTTGGGACTCATGATGATTCCTGGCTGTGGCATTTTTAACCTGGTGCTGCAGGGCTGGTTTACCATCTAGTGGAACTGTAGGCTTCATGCACCATCTTAATCTTACCCTTCCACCATGCTGCAGGGGTAAGGTCAGGCAGGACTTTTATGGAAAAGAAGATAAAGGAGCTTGTCTAGAACCCAGCTTCTCTTATCTTCATTGATGGCTCCCCATTCTTGAATATCTGAAGAGACAGTGAAGAGTTGTTCCTATCCATGCTATCAGGGTTCTCAAAGGTGTCTCTATGCCAGGGTGGAGAATCCTAGCCCAGTAGCTCCTTGTATGGTGACCACTGTCACCACGTGCAAAGTATGTGTCAGGAACACATTGCTTAGCTGTGAAATGCATGTGTTCCTTAAGTGAAACACTGCAGATCTTCATCAGCAGGTTAGTGGATTTCTAAATTAACCTACTGTCTTGAGCAATATTTTTCTTCTCTCAAAACTCTGAGAAACAAAGAACAATGTTTTGTTACTGCCTGTTCTTGTGTCTGGTTTGAAAAGAAGCACCAGTCAATGAATGTCTTGGCAGCACTCTGATTTTAGTCTTGTCTAAGAGAAATCACCATCTGTTGAATCCCAGCTTTCACTTCCTTTGTTGCTCAAGTTTCTTAATCTTTCATCTCACATTGGTGTAGCTCTGTGGGTGGGGTGATGTCACCAAAGCAGAAATAATCACGCTGGAGATGAGGCTGGGGACCACAGAGGGGACTGGGGTTGAGTGGAGAAGTGGAAGAGCCCTTGTACAGGTGAATGTAGGTGGTGTACTTTGAGGGAGAGAGGACAGCAAGGGCAGAGAACAGAAGCTTCTGGGGGAAGTTTGTGACAGTTTGTTTGGAAACACTAGTGTTTTTTAAAAGTGAGTTTTCCCAAATGGGCTGAACTACTCCAGGGCAGCCCTGTTGGGTGCGGTGTGGCTTGCAAACTAAAATGGATTGAGGAGTAGCCCAGCATATTGAAAGCCGCAGAATCAATTTCTTACTGATACTAGTGTCTGCCAAGAACTTCTTCTGTGTGACTCCTTACCACAGATCTCAAAATTGCTGATAAGGTGTAGGATGTTCTAGGGCAGCCGCACCACCTCAGCATCAGACTTCCTTTTTTGTCTGTTTGTGTAACTCGGCCTTCTTGCCAGAGCATGCCTTGTCATGAGTTCTGTGGGATTTCATTGTCTTTTCAGCTTTTAAATGAAACCGAGTGTCCCAAACAATACTGGATCTCAGCACTTGCGTTATCTTCCCCTTCTGGGTACTTTTTCAATTTCATTCTTTTTCAGTGTAATAAAACCCAGAGCCTTGTCCTGATGCTTTCCTTCCCCCGTTCTTCAAAACTGCCTTGAAAGTCCCAGGCTAGACTATCACATGCTCATCACTGGTTTTCCCCAAGGCCCCTGTTTCTTGTGGAAACACAAGACCTTAGGGTTGTTGTCCTGTGTCTACTTTTCACAAGAGAGCTGTTTTCTACCCTTACTTATGGAAAACTCCTGCAAATTTTCCTCTCTCACAAGTTTCAAACTTTTCCTGTCTTCTGGACTTCCTCATTATCCATTAATGTGAGATACTGGCCAGTCACAGCAGCACTGTGCCTGCTTTCTGGAGAAACAGAATTTCTCTCTCTAAATTTCTTCGTAAGACGTCTCAGAGAAGTTACCTTGTTTTCAGCTATCAAAGGAAGATGTCAGAGGATGGCTTTTATTTTTAAAACAAGGGGCCATGTGAAAACCATGGAACAGAGCCTTACCTGCCTTCATAGGCTGTCTCTTAGGTTATAAAATTGCCCAGTATCAAAATGCATTTGAAACCTGCTTTAATCCATCATTAGTGTTTTTACGGTCTCTGTCTTAAACAGATAAGGGTCTACATCTGTTTGCTGGGGAAAGTGGAGGATACAGGCACGATGCACTAGCTGAATAGTTGTTCGCTGCCTCACCCTGGTATCAGTGTGACCCTCCTCTATCGTTGCGATCCATTTCTTTCTCAGTTTACAGTTAGCTATAAGAATTATCTGTGGAATTGTGGAAGATACTACTCTAAAAAGGTATCAACTCATTCCTGTTACATTTTCAGGGCAGTTTTGTCACAGGATTACAGCAATATATACTGGATGACTCTGGGGGCTTCATGAAAGCGTGAGCGTTTTAGAGAACATACACTTTTTTTGAAGAATAGTCTTACAATATAGGAGATAGGAAAGGTTCTTAGGTTCTTATATTTTTTAAACTGACTGATTTCTTGCTAATTTCAAGTCAGTGTTTTGGATGTGCTATCTGTAGCTCAGTTATTTCAGTTGCTCTTTCGTAAAAGACAAATTACCTAAACTGTTCAACAGTTTTATATGTTTTTCTGTGTTTTAAGCTTTGCTGTACACTTTCTTGTATAATTTTTTGTCAAGTTTGCCATAAACTCAGATAGTAAGTTACAGTTTGATAGATTTGATTGGCTTTTTCAATGCTGAGCTCTTTGGATCCTGAAAAATGTCTGAGCTAGCATGTTTTCCAGACCTTCCTGGAAGTACTGGGAGGTGAACTCTAACAGCTGTCATTCATTAGCTTGAGCAGTTTCTTTGTTTAAAGTACAAAACCCTGGGCTTATTCTGCAAGGGAGACCTACTAGATCTCTGAGGGCTTTGACTATTATTTAGTGAGTTCGAAAACCGTTGAGATTTTTTTCTTAAAGTTTTCCCTCTAATTTGTGGGTATAGTGACAGCAAGAGATAAAACTTATGTTCTTTGTTCTGTCTCTGTATCTCCTTCTGTGCTTCTAATTCCAGCCCACGCCCCACCAGAGGGTGGTGGGACAGATAGTGGTTCTACTGCTGATGAGCTGATATTCAACATATGGTCAACATATGTCGAGTGGTTACAGAGGGGATTATTCTATCACAGGACAAGAAGTCAGAGTGCTTATTGAAATTACCAGGCAGCAGGCTTAAATCAAGCCAGAGTGCTTATTGAAATTACCAGGCAGCAGGCTTAAATCAAGCAAGGGCAAGTTCTTTTTACATGGCACAGTAGAAATAAACTATGAGAGTGATGGGTGAAGGGTGTTGCAGACACCAGGAGTATAAATGGGCTCAAAAAAGGAACTGAAGAAACTCCCAGAAAGGCTTTTAAATACACAGATGCGAAATCAGCTGCTGGCTCAGGCTGTCCCTGAACAGCAAATTACTAGATCTCACCAGGGTATATTAGAGGAAGTAAATTTTGCCCTGTTTTTTGTACTCTTTCCCAAAATACCCGTTATTTGCCACTGTCTGAGGAAGGATCCTGGTTTTTTATAGATTTGGTCTGATTCACTGTGGCTGTCCTTGTGCCACTGACCCCCTACATCTGTGAGACAGGAGCAGGATTCATGGCTGAGTACACATTTTCTAGTGTGCGGAAAAAAAAGTAAAAGTCATGTCCTCGGCCACACTACAGCCTGTTCTCACTTTGTTAATATGCAAGATTAATTAGCATAAACACACCCACTTGATTTAAACACATTCCCTAGCCTAAGAGGAGGAGTGCATTAGATCCTGGGATGGTTTAAGAGGAAAAAGTAAAACAGCATCATTATTCTAAATTCTGCTATGGTCTTATTTGGTTAGCTCTCAAATATTCAGGAACAGCAAGAAAAATGCAGGCTTCCAGTATAGTCCAATGCCAAGAATGAAATCCACAGTTTGTCCTTAATCCCATGAGGATCATCTCAAATGTTTCCAGTGCTTTTGGCAGGAATATTAAATTACAAAATCTAGGATACTTGCCAGAAACAGAAAAAGGAAGGTTCACAATAAAAGCCATGCCCCTACTCTATGCTTCTGCAGGCGCAAAATGGCATGTCTATATGGACAATTACTTTGAAAAAAGAACTTAAAAGGGCAATTTCTCATAAGTGTCTTACGGCAATCCATTCAAATTAGTTCCTAGTACTAAAATAGGCACTGTTCAGTGCCTGATGACAATTCAAGGAATTCAGTGAAGGTGACTAGCTTGTCAGTATATTGAGCTTTTCTTTTATGGAGCTGAAAAGTACTTATTTGTCTAATTTCCAACTCAGGCTGGGACCTGAGTTCCAGAGCTTGACTTCTGTTTTGTCTGTGTGTCGGAAGGAACTTGCAGAACGCGGTGGGGTTGCTTCAGATTCACTCTGATAAAACCAAGGCCAGAGTTCAAAGATGGTCATTTTTGTTGAATTTATCATAAGAAGGGACTTACACCTTTGTAAAATAAATCATTGACTATACAAAGAGTTCCAAGGAGAGAGCGTTGGAGAACTTTCAGGTCTTGTGTGCATGTTAAGCCTTCTTTGAGAATTACATGCAACTCAATACTTCTTTATTTATCAAGGTGAAAGTCATATTTGTCTTTAGAGAGTGAATCTTTATCCATTTCTAATGAAATTTTTATACTAAGGTACTTTCATGGGTATAAGCTCTCTACTAGAGAAAAGGACAATTATAAATTGTTTATTTATTTAGTCGATATTGGAAAATTTTCGTCTTACATCAGACATGTTGACTTTGACACATTTTCCTTCTTTCTCTCTTTTCCTGCTCTCTGTCCCGCATGACTGCTTTTCCAGGGTTTGCAGAGGAGCATCTGACATTCTCATCCCTTCTAGGCAATATTCTGGTTGCTTCTACAAGAGATAGAAACACCAATGATTTATTTAGTAACACACTTGAATTTTGTCATTCCATTTGTATTCTCTTCCTCATGCTTTATTGAAGAACTGACCTTAAGATCAGCTAGAAGTTTAGTTTAGAAATTCCAGCTGTACCTTACCCAAAATACACATCCTACAGAATATCAAGGGTACATAGATGTCCCTTTATTGGCTATTGTTTTAAAATAAGAGGAGTGTAAGCTTCAGTCTCTGGAAGTTTTTGGTGCCTACCCCATTTGGGGCCATCGATGCTATGATGATGCAAACAAAATATTATGTAGTTACATAGGGCTGGTAACAGTATTTTATTGCCATGCTGTTTAGCACCGATGCCAAAAAGTCTTCATGGATGGTGCTGTACTTTGCTGTTGTCTCCCACTCAACAAGTGTCCTAACTCAGGCACAAACATCACAGAATCAGTCTCTTATTTTCTGTCAAGGATGAGGTGTCTGAGAAATACTTTTCTCCTCCATATCAGACAGTTGTGTTTTTCTGTAGTGGCAGGAAAGGGTGGAGAGGAGGAAGTGTTGACCTCAGAGCTGCTTTCAGACTTATCTCTCTTGCCTTTTCTTGGTCTGGGGGATATTTATGTCTGCCAGCTGTGACTCACCTGTGGCTGCATGTCTTACCTTGCACAGCAAATTGACTTTTTAGGATGCTTAAAAGACCCATATATGCTCATGCATTTGCACCAGATATATTTGAAGCCACATCCTGTTACATTAGCAATTGCAGCCACAAATAGAAAATAGGGTACATTTTCCACTTGTTATTCAAGTTTTGATAAATTTAAATGTGAGACAGGATCTAGCTTATTATCTTGATTCTTTTTGCAGCTCTCCTCAGATGAAAGCGTTTGAAAGAAAACTGCAGCTTGAGGGAAGGTGACAGACAGATCAAATACATGGAGGAGCAATGCACATTCTGCCTCTCTCTTGTGAAAAAGGCAGATACAGGTTCTGGAAAACTTTGGAGGCCCAAGGCTTGTTAAACCTACCACACATTTTCAGAGGATGCTGAAAACGTGTTCAGGGAAACGTCTCTGGCACCATTAAAGTTGCTTAAAAAAATAACAGCCCTTCTTCCTAAATATAAGCTCCTCTTCCTTTTAGTTATAAATCACTAGTTACTTTCATCAGAGGAAACATCAAAAGATACATTTTTCTTGTTAACCATATACCTAATAACATATTTTTTTTTCTGTTGAAGGTTGACTTGACCTTTTGTTAAAACAATACCACAGGGTAGCTAGTTAGAGTGTTAAGGAGAAGCAGCAAATCGGTAGCATTGCCAGAGAGAAGAAAATGGAGGCCTCCCACTTGTTCATATCAAAAATGTGTGTGACTGAGTGATGGCCTAGTCAGCTAACTCCATACAGCAATTATTTTGCTTTGTGACCTCCGTTTTCAAAACCTTGGATGCTTAACTTAAAGTGTATGAAAGCAAATTATGTACATTTGCTGGCAAAGCCTACCTTTGAAAGACTCTTTGGGTAGGCATTTAGACCCTCATGTAAACTCCAGTTAAAATGCGTAAATAGTTGAGTACATGGGATATCCAAGGCTAAAGGAGACCCACTAAACATATTGAATAATTAGATTCACTGAAATCAGAAGCAAAATACCCAGCATTTAAACAAGAAATGCTGGCCTTTTCTCTGTGTACTATATACAAGTGAAAAATGAAACGTAATTAAGCCTTGGAACACAATCTCAGATAGGTTTGGAATCCTAAACGAAAGAAAGAAAAAGGTCACAAATTCAATAATTGAATTCAAAGTAGGTTCCAGACTCAGCATGGGAGGATTCAGGGAGACTGGAGCCCAAACCTCTTTTTGCAAATAAGGGGTGAGGCTTACTGAAGGAAGAGAGGGATAACATAGCTGGCTTGCTTGGGTTAACCTTGTCTTTCAGAACAGAAAATCTAGTTGACTTCAGTGGAGTTTTGCCAAAATAGAACTGTATTAGGCACTGAATAGGATTTCAGTACTTCAGGTTCATTGATGTACTTTATAGACCCCTGGGAAATTGTAGTAAATACCTACCTTCCCCTTAGGAAATGACTCTAATGATGCTCTCTGCTTCTTACATTAAGTTGTACAGATTTGGTAAAAAGCCTTTCCCCACAACTTTTAGCATATTGTTGCATTGCTTGGTGCTGGCATGAAATTAAATAGCAGCAGTTTGGGACTCACGCTACTTTGGCAGAAAATACTTTTAGTATTTTCTGTGTTGTTCGTGTTTACTGGGTTTATTATAGCAGCCTGGATAGTAGACAGGGTGCTTTAGTTAAGAAGAAATCAGTCATTCGTATATTTTTATTAGTGTTTTTGAGGCATGCCGGTCAAATTATACTAACTGTAAAACCTTGAGCTATGACTAATGAGCCCTTTGGAGAACAGAGGTGAGTCCTGCTTCACATTACATTCTGATGTGCAGAAGGACAACTACCATTTGCTAATGCTGTGAGCTTCGATATCTGGGACGTTTGCTGTGTGCTGCGCCCTGTTAAAACAGCTTAAGTTCCTGTTGGCAGATCATATGTCTTTAGAAAAACATTGCCAACCAGAAATGCTGGCCACAGGGTCTTAGGTAGAATTTGTTCACTTCTTGAGCCTCGTCTTGAAGGATGCTGAGGACCTGCCGCCCTGGTTCTTACTGCTGGGAGCTACTTCCCCTTGGGACTTCTGAAAACTAGCATAATGTGTTTTAAGCCAAGTATCCAAAAAGGACTGTATGAGTCATTAAGTAGTAAGCTCTCTGGGGGCTCAGCCAGTCTTCCTGTTCTGCATTTATGCAGTGTATATTATTATAGGGGTCTGGATCTGAGTGTCTTATGAGCTACACAATACACTAGATATTAATAGTAGTCATAACTAAGGGATATAGTTTGGCTGCATCTGATCTCATCAGAGCCACATGTCAAATCTTTGCAGAGCTGAATGCAGAAATCCGGAGTCCCTAGACCTCACCCTTCATTGTTTGAGCAGCAGGTCATCCATTGCAGTAGTTACTCTGTTCTATACACAACAGTTCCCCATGAAGTAAAATAAAAACGATGAGAAGGAAAAAAGATACTTGATGCAGCGCATGATGTTTTGTTTGCTCAAATGGCATTTACAGCTCTGCAGCATGCAAGTGGAAACGAGGCCTCCTACTGCCATGTCCGAAGCAAACGTGCTGGAAGGTACAATCTTTTCCACGCAATTCTCTTAAAATGAGTTTGTCTGTTAAGTAAAATTTTTACTTGGGCATTTAGATTATCAGCAAAGCATAAGGAAAGTTTAGGAGATGCAACATTGCTCAAGCTATCTGTTCGAAGATGACTCAAAGTCACAAGATTTGTTTAAAGTATGTAATAACTGGGGGTTCTCCTCTATTTGCCCTCTTGCCCAGGGGTTCAGATTTTTCAGCTTTAGATCTTTAACTAGGCTGATGAAAGACTACTTTTATCAAGGGAGTTGAAGGTCATAAGAAGTCATGTGATTGCATGAGTGAGCCTTCAGAAAGAAACACCAGATATTATGTTATTTAGCAATATGGAGTAGCATTATTGTCCTTTTAAATTGCTTTTCAGCACCAAGGAAGGATGGTATTTCTAGTAATTCTTCCTAAGAATATGAATAGATCCTCTTGTTTCTGTATGCTCAAGGAATGATAGTGAATCTTCTTTATAGCCATAGGGAGATCACATTTTGCAGCATGTGGGGATAAAGCACTTCTTAGAGCAGCATGCTTGTGTGTGAATGAATGCTTCCTTAACGGAGGGCCCACGTTTCTTTGGGGAGCCATATGTGTGTCAAAGCAGGGCTTGCAAAATACCAGCCACATTTCAGGCACTCTTATGAAACTGGAACAATAAAAGTGAATGTTGCTGAGAACCATAAAGAACTACAGTATGTAACCATCTTCTTTTTAGTCTAATCTTGATGGCTCATCGTCTGTGAGCAGCAACATTCATGACACTTAATGGGGTCTGACTGAATTGATTTCTGGAATGTCTTTGCTGGCCTCAGCGTAGCCTAAAAGCCACACATTCCTAAATGTCAAAATGCAAAACCTCTGTCAGCCTCTCCTCTCCACTGGACCTTGCAGAGGGAACTGGCAGTTAGCATACATGGACCTCACGGCAGGTCTACAACCTGGCATGACAGTTGCCACATACTTAAAAGCGCTGAATGTCTGAGTTCAAGGTTGGGACTTGGAAGCACGTGAGCCTTACTTACATAGGGAAGGAGTATCATGGCTGTATCTATCTATGCTTTATTTTCATTCCCCAGTGTGCTGGTTACACCAAATCAGATGATATTAAATTAATTAGACTAATAGACCTTAACTTATTTCTCCTTACTGAAGTGAAATTTGTATGCCTACATCATCTATCACTTCTTATTGTTGCCCAAAAGGTATAAGATAGATTTATACACCAGAAAGTGGCATGTGATGAACTTATGTTGGCACTCAGCTCAACTAAGAGTGAAGACAGAGCAATTCTGGGTAGAACTTGAGGTAAATCTCTTCTGCTTAGGTATGGTCTTGTCTATAAACTTTAACTACTGCAGCCAGCCCAAATTACACTTTCTTAAGCTGAGTTAAGACCCGCCTTGGTGTTGGGGTTTGGGTGTGGGATTTGGGGATTTTTTTGTGAAGGGTACATTAGAGAGTCTAAATTGCTTTAATTCCTTATGGACAAAAGAAAAGAAATATTAAGTAGGAAAGCAGCTAATGAGATAAGGAAGGCTACAGTTTTATGGATGGTGAGACTTGAAATCAGGGTGACATGACTTTCTTGAGTTCACATCAGAGCCTGTGGCAAAGCAGGGATTAGAAGGCAAGATCTGGCCACTTTTCACAGTTTATTTGTATGTTTGTATAAGTCAGGAAAAAATGGGTGTGAGGGAGAGAGAAAGGAGACTGTTTTATTCTTGAGCCTGTGCGATTATTTCATAACCAATCTGTAGCTGTATCTGCAAGTTTTCAGACACGCAGGGCTCAGCTCTCCCTTTCAGTAAGCAGAATTCTGGTCCAAGCCTGAGGATGTATACGCTCCTAGACATATCCTAGTCTTGGACCATTCATTGATACATAATACTAGATCACATATGCAGTCTGAAGTGACGTAGGGACCTTACTGACTGCTTGAGCCCATGTGGCATCATCTGTCCCCTGCAATGGGAAGAGTAAGCAACAGGTAGCCACATTACTTCTAATCCAGCAGAAAACAGCCTGTATCCCCGGTAAATTTTTCGCAACTGAGAAGTGAGTTGCTTAGGTGTGCAAGTTGGACTGAGGGTTCTTACCCTAGTAATCATTTGGGTGATGTGTTTATTATTTTTCTAGCCATTTAGGGAGCAAGCACTATTACCTGAGAAATTCTGGAGTATCTTGCTGTTTTCTTCTCTTAATTCAGTTTTATTCTTCTAATACGCCTTCACTTCATGCATGTTTTCCTCCTCTTTGTCATGTTCTTCCTTTCCTGTATCTGTTTCTATCACTATCTTTTTCCTCCAGCTCACCTCAGTTCATTCTGTTCTCTCCTACTAGATCAGTTTTCTCACTAGCATAGAATAACCCTAGTATGTTGGTATGCACTGAGAATATATAATCATAGCGTAATATATAGATGAAACAATATGGTATGGTAGAGAAACTGTGTAGAACCATACATTTATTTTTGTTGCATGTGTGTATTATAATACTGTAAGGCCCCAAGAAGAAAACTACTTTAACCCAGGCGTGTTGAACATTAAATGTTTTCACCAGCAGTCTGGCTGACATAAAGCAGCAAGCACGTAACCCCAATTAATGAAATAGCACAAAAGCAGGCTTTCCCAAGCAATGTTAGGCTTTAAGTATATGAGGTTTTATGCTTTCTACCTCTGTTCATGCCACTTTGTCATGGTCTTTTCCAGATGATCACCACATACACTCTAACTAGAAAAGTCTTCTGAGTAGATGAAGAGAACTGTTTTATCTGCATTTTGCAGGAAAAAATCCTATGTCTGAGTCCCTCTTAAATAACGTAGGATTGAAAAACTGAGAGGAAGCTGATCAAGACAGTAGCATCAGTTTGACTCAATTTACTTTAATTAGCGCAGGTACTTTCTGTGAGCTCTTTCCTAAGTCATAAACAGCTGAAGCTGATTCAGTCTATTACCTGTTGTTAATTCAATTCCTGATTGTCAGTCTATACAGGTAGCTACTTTAGCTAATCAGCGAGTAGACCTAATTTAACTAATTAGTGAGTAGACCCCAATCTTGGCTGTCTGTCCTCTTCCATTGAGTATGAGGATCACTGTTGAGATTGTGAAGGTGAAGAACTGAGTATCTGTCATAAAGAATTCATCCTTTCCCGTTCAGGCCACAAGGAAAGTTACATCAATCAAAATAAAATAATGCTAGAAAAAACAATAATGGATTGGAATAATTGTGCAAAATCTCCCCCTCAGCCATTGGCTTTGGGAACAGCTTGCTGCCTAAAGGTAAGTTTTCCGTTTTTGTGGGAGCAATGCTATGTTTGGTACTTCTTATGTACTTCTGGTACTTTCTTACTTCTTACTCTTACTTCTTCAAATGTTACAGTTAGAGGAGGTGTGTTTGCACTACTGATTGAGTAGACTCAATGTCTACTGTAGAATGTCTAATGTTATCATGAAATATTTAATAACGGCAAAGTATCTTTGGGAATATTGTGTGGACAAAATTACTTATGGGTATATTTATGTGTCATTGAGCAGAAATGTTCTGAGTGGTATTACAGGGCACTGCAGGAGTAACACCTGTAGCTGGAAGGGGCCTTGTGGAAAATTCCCATAACTGCTAACCTTAATGAAGCTTTGTAAGCAACAATGAGAAATATAACAGCATAATAATTAAAAAAAAAAAAACAAAAAACAAAAGACTAAGATATAGCTCTAGAGGATTTTCTTATGTGATACTTAACAATATTTCTCAAACTTGTATGTGAT
The DNA here is from genome assembly GCA_002844005.1 of Limosa lapponica baueri. Lineage (NCBI taxonomy): Eukaryota > Metazoa > Chordata > Aves > Charadriiformes > Scolopacidae > Limosa > Limosa lapponica. The sequence continues at coordinate 365,587 of KZ506094.1, read as the reverse complement.
AATTATGTTTGAACACTAAAAGCCTTATTTTCATGCTGCCCCCTCTTTGCACATTAACTCAGAAAAGGGCATTTGCCCCCACAGTTTCAAAACAAAGCCTACAAAACAGAGGAAGGAGATACTTATGAAATCAATAGGTAACGTTATCTGTTTAGAAAAACAAGAGCATGGTATGGTAATATGCTTCTTTTTTCTTTCAGCAGGAAGTGTTTACAGGGAGGTGCATCAACCCAAGTTTTCTACTTGCTGACTCACAGAAGTGCCAGTCTGTACAAGGCTTGCTGGTCGCGAATTTTCAAATGCAGTTTCAGTGAAAATCACCTTCCAAGTAAAAGGGAATTAAATGAGCTACCAGTTCTTGAAGCATTAATTAATTAATAAAAGACTGGAAGAACTCCAAACACTTTTTGGCAATGAGGCCTTGTCCTCTTCACTAAGAGGAAGCTGTGGAGGCAGTACTTGCATACTTGTGCATATATGGATCTATCTTACCTCAAGGTGACTATAGTTATGTCTGCATTAGTGAGTAGCACAGCCAAACCAAACAGTGCTGAAGACCCAGTGTCTTATATGCGTATATAGACCCAGTATATATATGTATGTTTGTTTTTTAAGGTGGTTAATTTGGACTGGCTCTAGTCAGGTCCTATGGATTGACTGCCCTTTAGCAGCTGGAGCCCCCAAGGTAAGCTTATTAAGCACATCTTCCAATTTTGTTTTGTCCAAAAGAAATCCAGCCCATGTGCTCTGAGGCCGTTCTGCGACATGAACCCAAGTGCTGATTGTGGGAGCTATTGGGACACTCTTTGAAAAGCACCTTCCTGATTTTAACAGGAATGTTAATGTAGGCACCCTCTCTCAACTGCCGGCTACACTGAGGTAAAGTCATAATGTGCTATTGATGCTTTCATTTTATTACAAGGCACATTCATCACAGGAGCATTGGGTGAAATTGCTGTTTATGATTAATGTAAAGGGCTTTGTTGTCATCTATTTTCCCATCCTTCAGCCCAGATGAAATATTCTTTAAAGATGTATTAAAGGCTTTATGCTTTGTACCTTTATATCTTTTTATTTTATTCCACTTTGTAACACTCAGTCCACTTGTAATTTCAAGAGGCTTTCCATGGTTTATATCAGGCTCATAGGTTCTATGCCATACAACAAAAGCACATTCAAAATTCTTTAGGATATTTTTTTCTGTATCCTCTTTTGTATTTCTCATTTGACTTTCAGAGATTGTTACATGCATAAAAGTGTCTGCTAGCATTGCTCTGGACTATGATGACAGGTTGGGTCATTATCAAGGGTTCTTGGAAATCAATGAAGGTGTTGGAGCTATTTATGAAAAACTGCAAAGTCATTTCTAACTACATTGATGACAGTACCAGAAGAAAATCATTAAATTCCACAATTTGTTGACTGAAACTGAAGGAGCAGCTTTTAGCTGTGGCTGTATTTTCAGTTTCATGCTTGTCAGTAAACCAAGTGGGAAAACTTGTCCTTTCATAAATTCTGTGCAAGAAATCTTTTATGAACACTAATCATTAGTATGAACTCTGTTTTGGCTGCCCTGGTGCTACAGCAGTGGTACCTCTTGACGAGGCATAAACACCATCTTACAGGATGGTATTTAGTTATATATATCACGGTTGTAGTGCATAAAGCGCTGACAATTGCATGAACAGGACGGTCATCTACCTGAAGGACTGGTCTAAAAAGATCCCTAACATTCCTAGTTAGTTTTAAAAGCCGTTCAGTTAAACTGTTATTGAAAATGACCAGAGCTGGAGCTACAGTTGCTGAAAATGTTGTACTGTGGGTCTGCCACTAACTGTCATCACAACAGGTGTATCCATCACATCAATAATGCTATTTCTTTTTACCCTAAGTAGAGACAAAGCATAAGCGTGTTGTGGATTCCGTACCACATAAACAGGAATAGCAAAGTTCAAGTAAAATAGATCTTTAAAAATGCGACTGATAGTAGTAGAAGATTTTTGTTGAAAGTTTTTTTCAAAGATGTTCCAAGATTGGAGCCAAAAGACTTTGGATGAACGGATGCACCAGGCTAAGAATGGAGAGCAGTGGGTATAGCACCATACATGGCTGGCTTTTTAAGGAGGGTGGATCCTGGAATCAGGGAATACCCTTTCCAAGAGTCTGAAGAATTGAACAGAAATCAGGGGTGTGGGTAGTGAAAGGAGGACTGGGGAGGGAGAGAAGCCTTTTCTATGTGTGTTAATTTTTCATAGGGAGGAAAGAAAAAACCCCAGACCAAGACGGTAGTGAAGGATAAGATGCCTGAGCAGAAAAAATGAGGTATGGGAATGGGCATGCTTTAGAGCAGAACAGAAAGGAGGGAGCTTGGCGAGAGGATATGAAAGAAAACAGGACTACTGAAAGGGCATCCAGGTGGAAAATAGTCACCCAAGATGAGAGATAGGTTGCAGCTCATGTATGAGTAAATACAGCCATCAGAAATTGGAACAAATTGGTGCCACAACGAGTATAGCTCTTCATTTGTGGAAATGCTGGCCTAGAATAGCTTTACTAGATTTCTCTGTTGGTTTTATCTTTGACTGCTAAGAAATTTGTGGCATACCAGCTATACCATAATCAAGAGATCGAATTTAAAGTCCAGAATGGCTGTAATGAAGAGGTGAGAGGGAATAGTGGGTGTATGCATGTGGCTCCTTAGGTGTGTATAGTTGACTCTTTCCCAGGATTGTGTCTTGTGGTTTTATTACTGAGAGCTACAGCATGATCCAGTAGGTAAGACAGATGACAGATCAATAAGAGCTTAAGGCTTTTCTGAGTAGCTGTAACTGTTTTTTTAAAGCTGTCTGCTTACTGTGTAGAAATCTTCAGAGCTTCTGCTCCACAGAGAGAGGGAGAATGTTAATGCCCAGGGCTATTAACTTGAGTTTCAGATTTAACATCAGCTTGCCTCAGTTAGATCCTTTAAACTTTGACCATT
>KZ506094.1:348781-359878 GCA_002844005.1 Limosa lapponica baueri | reverse complement strand
TTTAGGAGGCCGTTTCCAGGCCAAGCCACCGGAAGCACTGCCCAAAGTCTGTCTGCAGAACTTCTGAGAAGCTCAATGAGTAAACCAGCAAGAGTTCAATCAGGATCCCAAGGGACAAGTGCCTCTTGTCTTTGATTTAAAATGTATTCCTTGAAAGTTCACTAACAACTGTAATTGTAGATGAGGTAAACAAGCAGTCTGCATAACGATGGCTGAACATCCCAGGAACGTTGCCAGGAGTGACCAGCTGCAGGGTCAGACACAACTAATACAAATCTTCTCACAGAATTTCTGCCTGTTGGTGTCTCACGGTGACATCAGATCTGCACTGGCTTAAAACAAAACCGATCCCCTTCCTCAGTTTCATAGCTACAGCTTGCCCTGATCTTTTTACTCCTAAGCTCCGAAATGCTTAGGAGTCATCTGACAGCTGTCCACAGGACCCAGACATCCCAGAAATCGAAGACAGATGTGGACCATGATGTGCCTGAACTGAATTGCAATGCTGGCTCAAGCTCTCTTTTTTCAGACACTTTGGACATAGGTAGAAGTTATTGTCAAAAAACCAGGTAATATTTGTTGAAGAAATTAACTAAACCTGTGCAATCTCAAAAAACCTTTTCAATATTTTGTGTGTGTTTTTAAGCCACCCCTTTCCTTTCCCTTCATGTAGCCTAGTATTCTTTGCCTGTGTTTGCCTACTGGTCTGAAAGGCCTGAAAAATCAAGATATGTCATTGTTTATGTGGCAGCAGTTTGGGTGTCTTGGTTCACGACACAACTGAATGTGTTCTGAAGAGGGGAAACAAATTGACTTTTTTATTCTTGGAAAGCAAAAAGTTTCCTCTCGGAGAGTGATACATTACAGCATTCAGTGGCATTTATTTTGCAGAAGCTTCTTAACACTGAAAGACACCTTGATAAATTTGAAGAGAGCGCTCTAAAAGTATCGGGTGAGCTCTAGTGACAAGGGATAGTTGAGTTGCTATGAAAGTTTTGGTAATCGCCCACTTTGCAGGCATTTTAGAGGGAAGAAAACCTGTTCAGAAAGCAGGCTGTGTTACCTGCCACACATGCTGAAACACCATGTCTCTTCACGAGCAGACACAGTAGCAGAAGAATCGCTTTCGGAAGAACAGCCTCAGGTTAAAGAATAAAACTGAAAATGCTGGAAAGAGTAAAGGCAAAGAAGCTCTGTCTGGAAAAGGTAAAGTCTTATGAGTCCTCTTCTTTCTGAAAATACTTCTGTAGTCCTTGATGTGACTTCTGCAAAAGCGACCTCTGCTTCTGTTAAGAGACGAAGAGCATGTAACTACTACAACTGTTAGCATCCTCTGCTATTTGCCTCTTCTGGAAAGGTCACAGGATCCTTCTTTCCAATAGAGTGGACCTTTTGACTTGCAGTATCAATGTTTCCTATTCTGCTATCAAGTTTTCTATCATTGTTTCTCTGTTCTCTATAGTAAATGACTGTTCATGATTGCTTGTCAGCAACAGTAGCACTGTAGCGTTGGGGATATTGTCATTTTTGCTTCACACGTTCGTGACGTAATAACATCGGAGGGGTTACAAGAACGTATCCGCCTGCAGAATGTGGACCCTTCTGTTGGTTTTAGATCAATCTTTGTCACCTAAAGGTAACTGTTCACTTCATAAAGCATCCTCTGGTTTCTCAATTTGGCTCTAACTCTATGTTTAAGCAAAACTTAAAGGCAACAGTGCATCAAGATTGTTTGCTGTAGGGATACAAGGCTACTTCCTAGAAGCTCCTACCAAGCACTGTATTAGGAAATCCTTAACAGCGCTATTTAAGGAGAATTATTTTGAAAAATAAAACAAAACAAAAACAAACAAAAATTATTACATATGTACATTAGAGTTGATTTGAATAGAGACTTCTGACCATCTCAGATACTGTGTTACCCAAATAGCTCTAGCTTATGGGACTGTTAGCTATACTGGCAAAGTGAGGCTGTCTGTCACAGGTAATTTAATTATGTAATTAGCTATTTGCTCTTCCTGTATGGCTGCAGGGCAAGAATCGGGTCTGGTTCATTTATATTGACAAGAAAGTGAAAAGGCCTTTTGGAACACTGAGCTTTCCAATTAATAAAATAGAAAAGGAAGGAAAAAAAACCCCAAACCTTCTCTGGGGGAAGGGAAAATAGAAAGTGTTTGTTAAAATAGGCAGTACGATTCTGCTCTTAGCTGTCTTGATTTAAATCAAAAGTTGTTTCAGTGACATGTAATCTAGGTTTATACAAGAATAACTGAAGGACAGTATCTGGTTCACAGCTTGTGTTACAGTGACAGCTGGGCTTCACTTGTTCTTGCTGGAGATAACAGACACTTCCACATGGTCATGCCAAGTTCAATGCTCAGCTCAAAAGCACAAACATCAGCTGTGCCAGGGAGAGAGCAACATAACTGAAAGTTAATTAATTCTGGTCATACTTCTGTAAGAGCAGGCGCGAGTTTGCAGCCTCTCTTTAGCTAGGTCACTAGAAACAGTGGCCAGGTACAAAAAGCTCTTTTTCGTGTGTGCCTGTAGGTATTCTAACTTAGCCCTTCCATGCTTTTAAGCGAAGAGGGAGAGAGGTGAAAGCCCATAGGGCTGAAACCGATGCCCATTATGTGAGGAGAATCTCACACTGATGAGTTTTCACCCACTTACCTGTACACTTAAACAGTATGTTGAGGCACATAAATGTATCTGCTTTCTGAATCTCACTTGCAACTAAAGAAAACCAAGTAGCAATCATGATTTCTGTAACAGGGCTGTGAAACCTCCGTGGCATTGTTGTGCTGGAGTCATACTAAATATATGCTGGTGAGGCTGCTTCCAAGGTTATCTCCTGAAATAGGCACTGAAGAAGTAACGTGTCCCTGTGCTCCCTGCAGAGCCAGCTGCAAGGGAAGAGAGCTGCTCACTGCACCCCTCTTAGTTGAAGATGACTAACAGTGGTCTCGCTTCTGATACCATTGTTGTGCTTTTCAAGCTGGTAGCTCCATGGAGATTGGAATCCAGTTCCAAGTGTTCTGGATTCACCTCTACTGCCGGAAGAGCCCACGTTTAGCTAAGGATCAAGGTTAAATATGCCTGCAGGAGCGTATAGTTGGTAGAGTGTAGTTCAAGCCTGTGCCAAGGTCAGCGCAGGGGAAAGGGACTGTCTGAGCTGCCTAAAAGCTGCTGCCGGTGTGTTTAGCCTTTACCCAGTGCGAGCTGACTGAACAGGCTAAACTCCTCTGAGCTATAAATGCTGGTTTGAATTATTTGTACAGCACAATTTGGGTAAGCACCACTGAAAGTCTGGATTGAGGATATCACCTCTTTATAGTGAACTGTTGTAAAATTTTTGTTTTCATTAATTTCAAGTGGATCCCATCATTTTCCTGCTCATAACACAGATCCAGAGCATGGACAAAAGTAACATGGAGACGGAGACAGGAGGAGAGGTGTCCTGAGTCTCATCCACTGAGAGTACAGGTACCCATTTTACTTATTTATGCCAATTAACAGGAAATGAGCAGGGCTTCTTGTCCCCCCCCCCCCCCCCCCCCCTTTTGCTTCAAGGGGAGGTAACCCAAACCTCACGTCCTTATCTTTATGACTTGTACTTATGATTTCCTGTAATTTCCCCTCTGTAATTTCTCACTGCGTTAACAAGTGCTCACCAGGACCACCAAGACCACTGATATCATCAGATTCAGTCCTCCCACTACCATAGGCAACTACATGTAACAGGCATGTGGGCATTTAAGTACCTAGAAGGGCAGCTGTCTTGGGTTTTATAGGTGCAAGAAAGGAGATTAGCCCCAGGCTCTGATTCCTGGCTGGTAGGCTTTATCCCATAAAGCAGGAAAAGGCTAGAGGTGATATGTCTATGCCCTTTTAGAAGGGGAAGTTCCCCAAAAAGCTAAGTACGAGGGCGTTCCTAAGAAGGAGATGTTTTCTCTAGCAAGACTGAAGGCAAAGGTTGCTAGACCTGAGGGTGATGTTAATGGAGTGGAGCTCTTTGTGGGAGTGGATGTGAAGAGCAGGAGAAATTTTGCACCAAAATAGTACTATTGCATGGTGAGTTTCTTGTTCAAAAATGTCCATAAAACATTTGCTTTATGTACCACCAATTTATGTTGTGCCACAAGGTCCTTTCCAATGTTTTACAACAAACTTGAGGCTTGTAGGAAAAGGCTAAGGAGCCAAAGGATAATGTGCCACAGACAGAGGGGCACAAAGCAGAGCAAGGGCACCAAGTCATCTCCAGGTTTCTGCTATGGCAAGGAATTTGTTAAACTTGCAGCCAGTTTGTATTCCTTTGTTCTTGTGCCAGCATTGTCTAGCTGCTCTTGTAGGACAGGCTGTCCATACTCCGTGTAGCCCGCCCTTCCCTGCATCTTCTTCAGAACTGTCTTCTCCTCAAGACCAAATCTTATACTGTATTGTGGGGAAAACACCAGAGTGTTGTTCAACTACATCAGTGCTTCCATACCTCTAGTAGAGAAATAGCGTCTTACTTAAGGCATGTTCTCCTTTCGTATGAAGGGCTAAAGATTTATTTGTCGTTTATTTCAGTTGTCTTTTGTATGTCCTAGCTCATTTAACCTCAGTCCTGTGTATCTCTATCTTTATTTACATCATAGCTATCTCTGCTGACGAGGATTGTTTGCTATTTGTGATTCCTAAGAAACTTCCTAGAGTGGTGTTTTTTTCACTTACTCAGGCCTAGAGTGCTTCCCAAGAAGATTTTTCTCTTGCTTAGAATATATACATGGGATAGTTTTATACCTTTGATCTAGATACATTTCAATCTCCCTCCACATTCAAGTCTTTCAACTCTTCAGTTGAGGTAAATTCACTAATGGGTTTCCTTAATTTGACAGAACTTGAAAAATTTAATTGCTAACCTGCTTCTGTTTGTTATTCTGTTCAATGTAAATGGAAACAGTTGCTGATTACTCAGCCCAGTGCTGTTTCGTATGACCAGCTTTTTTTTTTGAGTGTCTTCATTACTTACTAAGTTGGGGATGTCTCTTTTTGTCTCAGTGACTACTGAGAAGAAATCCAGCAGCTATCATACAGATAACTAGCTGGGCCCAAGTTTATTATTAGAAGCATTTGTTTCCCAAACAGTATCTGGGAAGTTAAAGCTGACCATGGCACAATTCCCAGTAGTGTTTCTATAATAACATTTCAGTGGCAGACCTCTTCTTGCACTATTATACTTTAGCTGCAGACAACAAAGGCCAGGTTTCAATGAGGTGTCCAAATCAAAAACAACCGCCTCCCAAAAAAACAAAGGCTGTGAGCAGGTGATCTGGGTTGCTGGAAGTGGAGCTTCCTGTTCATGTACAATGGGGAATTTTATTATGAATTAAATGATGAGTTAAGTGACAGGTGGCTTATTTTTTAATAAATTGCAAAGGTCTATTGATGTTTTCTACTTGTCTGGATGAAAAGGCTAAACACAAGAATAGAGGGAGTATTGTACTAAGGTTGCATATATGTTGGATATTGGCCTGTTGATCATATTCACATGGATCAGATTTGGCTCCCATTTGGAACAGGAGTGGAGCAGTAAAAAAGAAAAGTCTGCTCCATGAGCTATTGCTCTCCCAAGTTGCAGAGACCACGCTGGCCTTTTCTGCTGTAGGGCTGCTCTGTTCAGCCTGGAGTGCCGTGAAGGAAGGATTCCCTTTCCTGTGCTGCCAGTCCTATTTCCTGTGGGTACCTACTGAGTCTTCTGACCTGCTGCAAGTGACTGTTTGGCCAGTAGCAACGGTCCTTACCTGGCAGAAGTTGTAAGCGGATAAATCAGTCACGGGAAGAAACGCATTTAAAATTTTCCCAGCTGTTGTACCTGCATCCAAGACTTTGAGTGCAGCTTGAGCTCTTAACGGTAAGAAACATGCAAAGCACTCTTCTGCTTCTCAGACCGTGTCTGTCTGTCATTGAAATTAGCCTGCTGTTCAGGTATGACAAGGCCCCTAACGGCTTCTGTCATACAGTTCCTGACTTATACTGGCTCACTTAGTCTTCAAAACCTCCTTCTTCTTCCAGTGTAATCATAGCTATTTGTATCACTTCTATAGTGCTGTTTCATGTCCTGTCTTGCTACATCACATTTTCAAGCACAGACTCAATCTGAAGAGTACCCAGAGGAAAAACTGTGCTTCTGTTCCCAGTTTTTTGGCTGCTGCAAATCAGTAAAGGAATCCAGGCTCCAGTTAACAGTGACCAAAGAAGTGGGCCAGACTTTGAAGTGGAAAGGTTATGTATCTGAGAACTGCAGTAGCTGCCTTAGCACTTGTAATAATGTCTTGGCTGTACAGGTGAAGCCAGAAGGACACAGGACAGAAACTTGGGAATCTGGAAGCACAGAATGATAGGGTGTGCAATGGGAAGCCAGAGGGGAAAAAGAGGGAAGTCTTTTTAATTAAATGCACAGAGAAAGAAACTGGGCATTAAGCTGTGCTTAAAATAGCAAAGGCATCTCACATGCTGGCCTCTCCTTGGAAAAGAGACAGGGAGCAGTGAGTCCTGGCATGGTACCATAGGAATGACAGAGCTATTATAAAAGGACAGATTTTTCATCTCCCAAAAGCAGCTTCTGTCAGTCAGCCGAGCACATGAAGCCAAGTGAGTAGGGACCCAAGAGTCACAGGCTCAAGGACTTCTCATTGTCTCTGAGCTCAGAGCCCATCTGCATTTGGCACCAGGGCTGTGACCTAGAGCTGACTGCAAATGAGGGTCTCCCACTGCCCCACCACCCCTTGGCTGGTTACCCCCTCCTGTGCACAACCTCACCTCTCTCTCCTTCTTCCAGTCTTCGCCTGTTGCCAGATGCCAGCTTCCTCTGTGAACAGCAGTCCACTGTGTGTCCATGAGCTACAGGGTGGGAAGGTGACTGCCATGTCCCCATCAGATGGGTGGGAGAGATGGCTCTTGAGAGATTTCTCTCCTGCCAGGGGAGGAAGCATCAGCTCTTGCCCTCTTTCTCTGAGGGAAGGGCTACTTTTAGTGCTGTGAAGCTTCAGTTTGGGTTACCATTGGGTGCATGTAGAGATGGAGTCATGCCAGTATTTTGGCAACACAGAAGGATGGAGGGGACAAGTGGGAAACTTGAGTTCCACATGACAGTATAGTTTAATGGAAATAAGGCAACAAGTGGAGGGGAGGAATCTGTGGTTTAATGTTGTTCTTGACCTGGTGAAAACCACTAGGTGCTCAGGACATGTTATTCCATAATTTTTCAAACCCTTTCCCCTTCTCCTTCCTGTTGTTTTGCTAGCAGTGCTCTTCAAGTGGGTGTGTTTTGACCTATTTCTTCCCCTGCACATGCCTACTGAGCACAAGGATGTTTAGTGCCTATTGGATAATATATTTGTTTGTGGGTTTATAGATGCTCTTATGTATAGATAACATGCCTTGAGGGTTTAATTTTGGTTGGCAAATGGCACTTCGTAATGTGCTCACCACTTCAGATTGCATTGGATTGTCTGACAGGGGGGTTGCCTCAGCCCACCTGGGTTACCTCCATGACGATTCTTGATGTCATATGTTTTGTTTGCTTGTACCCTCTCTCCCAGACAGAGTACAGGAGCACTGCACAGCCCAGGGCAGAAGAAAGCACTCTGTGCACTTCCCAGAAAAAGCAGTCCCTAGGGACCATGAGAGCAGCCCAATGTAGCTCTTTGGTTGACCAGGTCTTGAAAAAGTGACCTCGAACTAGGTGGGGGCTGTGTGCTGTGAACTCATGACAAATGCTGTGGGTTCTGATGAGAGATTCTACAGCAACTAACCGTATTCTTTAAAGCTCCTGGGGTAGGCTTTAGCAAGTTGTCTCCTGGCAAAGAGTCTCTGGAAGAAATATCATGTGACCACAAATCAGTGACTAAACAAACTACGTGAGGACTGGTGCTTACTGCAGCTTGGGCAGACAGTGCAGTGGAGAGCAGCCGCCGAGCACCTAGGGCAACGGGAACGAGAGAAACTCCACAAGACAGAGTTGTGCTGAGACAGGTTTTGGAGCTCAGAAGCAGAGATTTGGGCATGTACAGGACTCGGGGCTGTTCTCATGGTGAGGCATAAAGAAGGTTAGGATCAGACTATGACGGTAGGTAGTAAAGCTAGAAAATGAGTAGAGAAAGGATGTCGTGACAGTCTGTATTTCTACAAATGCTTTCATTTCCTAAAGTAATTAATATAGGGGGACAGTTCTGTTTGCATTTTATTTCTCAGACCAGAGGTGTGTGATAGACTGGTGCATTGCATACACAGAGCCTAATTAGTCATGTTGCTTGTTGGATTGCCGGGGAGGAAATCGCTTTCATGATGCTGCAACTTTCCATTCTGTTTATTCCATGTTCTCCACAGTTTTGCTTTTCCTGTGTCCAACATTTTTTCCCTTCCATTTCCTGTAATTTTTTGCATTGTTTTTCTCTGGTTTTGAAAGCTGGGGTACAGTCTGGCTACAACATTTTGTTAGTTTAGTAGTGACTCAGGAGGTACGTAGTTTCTCCTGAAAGTTAAAGAAGAGTTCATTTTATTTGGATTTATTTTAGTCATTACTTTGCATTTAAAAGCTCCTGTGGCTTTTATGTTGGTTTGGGGAGAGATTTATGTCTCAGGAGAGTTGATTTTGAACTGAAATAGAGAAAAAAAATAATCTGTTGACTTTTTGGTCACATGCATTGTTTTTGCTTGCAGGAGCATTCATTTGACTTCCTGCTAGTCATCCTTTTCCAAAGCATTTTGAAGGATACTCATTGTTGTCAAATTATTGCTGATACTATTTGTGTGCAATAGAATATAGCCCAGAGAAGTGATTCCTGATGCTTTCTGCCAAATAAATTCATTGGTGTTGCAGATGATTTATTACCTTCTTGCTTGTAGAGATCATTTTGAAAACAGCTAGGAACGAAATCTTTTTTGCACTGTATTAATTGTTCAAATTGCCGTGTGAATCCTTGAATTTAGTTTGACATATTTAGGTGACAAAAAATGCCAGCTTTCATTCTGTTGCTGGTCTTGGACGGTTACAGTTGCCAGAAGAAACCGAAGTAAAATTACATTATTACAGATTAGATTATTACATTATTTGACCAATGTAGCTAGAATTTGGGATTTTGCAGTTTATTCCAGGTAGAGATGTATTCAGGTATCTTAGATACAATTCTTTGTATTTCTTACACACACTGCCTTTAACGCAAGGGAATAACACTGTGAGCAGCAGGTCCTCTGTTCACAGCACTACGTCTGCTAAAGACTTACAGCTAAAGGCTGCAAGCGTGAATGCTCAGCTCTTCCTAGAGTTAGGTGCCTTGTGCAAGACTCCCAGAAAATGGACAAGCACGTGATTTACAGTGGGCTGTGAAGTCAAATGACTTCTTCAAAGTCATCATGTAGTATCACCACAGGAACGTTGCATGTCTAACTAGCTTCAGAGGTGTGTTGGTAACTTGAGTTGGCCTCTCTGAGTCCAACTAACAGCAGTTGGAGCCCTCAGAGTCTTCAGTTCTGCTAACAGCATGTTCATGTTCTTAATCCCTATATTTTTCAGCCTGCCCAAAGATCCGTGCTCGACTGTTACCGATACCCAGGTTAGCTAGTGTGAAATTAGCTCACGCCCATGAACTCATGAACAAAAGACGCAGCTGCAGCACACGCATCCTGTCTGGAACAGAGGCAGGAATAGGATCCATTTCCTCAAGGTTTCCTACGCCTCTCTCTGGTGAATAGTCCCAGCATCTTGTTCTGCACAAATCTGGCACATCCCGAGAGTAAAGGCCATCCTGTGTCCTAAACAAAGGCCAGGCCTTGCAAAATAAAGCAAGGCCAGAACAAAATAATACCAGACTACATAATTTAAGACTGTCATGAAATGTATGAGCAAGGAGACCGAAGTGAAGTCACATAATCCATCTTCTGGTATTTCCTAACTTCTCACTCCTTCATTGTGCAACCTTAATGATTTTTTTTTTTTTAAATTGGTTTTATACCTGTAATACTAAGGTGAATTGAAGGGTAAAGACAGAAGAGGTGAGAGAGTGGAGAGAAGGTGCTGTAGTGTGGAGAGAAGATTTATTCCAGGAGCTCCATGACTCTTCCCCTGGGTTGGTCGTACGGCGTGAGGCTTCATTGTGCCTCTGGCAGCAGCTCCCCAGGGGGGTAGTCCCTCCCCCTAATGCTTTTCACCGTGGAAGGGGGCAGGCTACTCAGAAAGGGAGAATCCTGCACCTGAAATAACTGCTGTGGTTTTCAGTTTGCTTGGCTTCCCGCCCACCTCCCAGGTGACAAGCAGTTTGTTAATTAGCTGAGGCGGCGTTAGCGGGGCGGGAAAGGCTGATGCAGCGGCCGGGGGCGGCTCGTTGCCCCCCTCTCTGCGGGTTCCCCCCACCCTTCTCGGGCTGTCGGGGCGGGCGCGGAGGCGGAAGGCCCCGGCTCTCGGTGAACCGCCGGCTCTGGGTGGGAGGAAAGAGGAGGAACGGTGGCTGCGGCTCTAGCTGGAAATCAGTCAGAGGAGACGCTCTCAGTACCGGGGGAGGAAACCGAGCAGCGCTATAGCTTTCTTCGCGTGAATCTCTCCTCCCCCTGGAAGACTTTGGTATAATTCGAGGAGGAATTTCAGCAGACTCGAGCCAAATAACATCTCTGTCTAAAACACACAATGTGCTGCTTTTTTACGTTGTCTCTTATAGATAAGGCTCAGCTGAAAAAAGCCCTCATTTTCATCTTTATCGCAAACACCACCGCCCGGGACTAAGGCTGAAGCTACCGAGAAGCTGCCAACAACCTGGACGGCCCTGATAAGAAGCAGCAAGTTCTGTCCTCTTGTCTCGGATGATTTAAAGACAAAATACCTGCTGTACACACAACTGGTAAGTGAATGCCCCTCCTTTATAAAACGTACCTGGCTCTGTGAACTGCTGCATGGGCTGAGAGGATCTTGTGGATGGTGCCTGAACCTACAGGACCGGGTTACGCTGAAAGTGCTCGTTCCCGAGTTTGCCGGCGTTTCTGCCGTGGGACATTTTCTCACCGGGCTCTTGCGTTATTTCAAGACGGGAAAGCTCCCAGCTAACCTCATGTAGAGTCAGT
>KZ506094.1:332364-347836 GCA_002844005.1 Limosa lapponica baueri | reverse complement strand
CGGTAACGGGGCGGGGGGTGGCGGCCGGGGGGCTCGGAGGTCGGGCAGGGCAAGGCAAGGCAGGGAGGAAAGCGGGCTCATGCGGGTAGGACAGCCCCGCGCAGGGGGGAGCCTCCCGGCAGAGCTGGGGGCTGGAGGGGCGGTGGTCCGTAAATAAAATTTGAGGGGAGATTCGTGGCTTCTGCTGAGGTGCTAGGGTTTGGTAATCCCACCGTGTTGCCATGGCTGCCGGTCAGGCGGGTTCCGAGAAAGGATTGCTTTTAGCGGGGGTACCCGAAAGGAGGGACTGCCCCTTGGAAATGCCGGAGGCCTAGGGGAAGGAACAATGGATCTCTGGGTAGACTCTGTCTTAAGCTATACAAATCCATTACTTGTAGCATAGGGAAGAAACAAACCCTGGATGTTTTATGTTCTCTAGTTGTGTTTGGTTGTGGGTTTTTTTTTTCAAGTCTTTGGATTATTATTTGGCAGTGGGGGTGGTGTTTCTATTTTAGTTATTGCAAGCTGTGAGATCAGTCCTTCGCAAATTAAAATGAACAGTTGATCTATTGGGATTTGTGGCTGTTGTGCTCCTGTTACCAACTGAAACTTTCTGTCCGGGATTCTTTGGTTTTTGTCTCTCTCTTCTTCACCCACTTTATGCTGAGCTATTCTTATGTACGATGTGGTTGCAAAACTGTTTAGAAAGGACAGCCTTAGTGATGGGCTGAGATTACTTGTTTCAGTCTGGCAATTCTATTGCAACTGATCTGTATTAAAATGTTATACATAAAAAATGTATAATTTATGATGTGGAGAATGCCATGGTACTAGACTGGTGACTCCTAAACTATAAAAACTAAATACAGGAAGGGCTTAACGGAAAAATAAATTTATGTGGAGTGAGACTTTTTACCCACCAGTGTCTGAATCAGAAATACTCTTGTCTGATTAGGTCACAGAAGCGATATTTCTGAAACTGAAATAACTTTCCTTCCATTGTACCAGACATATCCTTTTTTTTTTCGTTCCCACCTACATGAAACAAATCTACTGATCTTTCTTTCCAGCTTGATGCAGTACCCGCTTCTTTAGCATGTCTGCTGAACTGGAGTCAATTAAGTTTCTCTTTAAGCTTAGGGCTGTTTACTGAAGTGGCAGTAGGGGGTCAGTCTCATGGTCTCCCTGAGGATCGTTTTGGCTGTAGGAGACCTCTCCTGCTTGTGGGATGTATGAATAATCCCCTGAGACTCATGACGCTACCAGTGTTCAAATACCCCCCCAGTTCAAAACCAGGAGGAAAGCTTCTCTGTGGAAGCAATTGCCCAATGGGGAAGTGCCCATGGGAGTAACTGCAGAGTGTGTAAGCAGGACAGCAAAACCTGAAAGCTGGCAGGAAGATCACAAGTACCTGAGTTCTAAGTCGTAAAGTGTGGAAATAGGTAAGTTATGGTGTTCTGGCTAGACAAAGTGATAGGCGAGGCATTATTTTGGTATTTACTGTGTGCGCTGCTAAATAGTGGCTTTAGCAATTATGGAGGGGAGTTGCCTCACTGGGGATGGAAATACAGTAGCCAGCATGGTGATGAGTCTCATTTGCAGTGGCAAGCGCTTGAGATGCTTCTTCACTGCATCCTCAGACCTTTGAAAGCTTACAAGCAGAGACAGTTCTAGAGGATTTTGGATGATTACTTTCTGCCTTATGTGATAATTTTTGGGTAGAAGGCGGCAGGGAGTGGCAGTAGTCTTTCTTATTATAGCTTCTTTGTGCCATTAGCACTTTTATCCTGGGCCTGTTTTCATTGTTAGTTTCTGGGCACGCTGTGATCAGTGCCTTTCAGTAAAGGTTTGATCTGTCCTCCCGAAACAGGTTTGGGAAAATTCTCATAAACCTGCTGTGGATGATTTGTGGTTTTACGCTTCTTGTGTGTTGCGTAATATGCTGCTGGGGATTGGTTCAACTATTTTGGTCTGGAAGAGAAGACAGTAAGATGGGTCATTTGAAGATGTAACTTGCAAGACCACCGTGAGTCTCCATAAGGCAGTCCACACTATTGACTCAAAGGGGCATGTAAGGAAAGGCTCTTGTCTTTTTTTCCTCCACCGTATAGCTTGAGCTGTAGCACAGGATCTTGGTTTGTTTGTCTTTGTACCTTAACATTATGCTACTTATAAGCATGAATGGTTGTTTTTACTGTGTGCATGATGCAAGATAGTCTGCCGTGGCTCCCTGGTTAAGTGCATTTTAGGAATGGGCTCAAGATTACTTGAAATACTTCATTTTACAGGCATCTTTCCTTGCAGTTGCTTGCACTGTTTTTGCTACATCGATTGAAATGTGCATTGTGTATTTAAGGGGAGTTTAATTTATCAAGCTTATGACAACTCATTAGTCATTCATTGAATAATTTGTTCATTAATTTCTTTAGCCTTATAGAGAAGCTAGTAAATAATACTGGGAAATTAATTTATGGTATAACTCAGTGTACAGGGTTTTTTCTTTTTCTGAGTTTCTATTTTCTACCATCTATTTACTCAAAAGACCAAGACCTTTCTAGCAGAATAAAAACACCCTGAACTTCCCCATTAGCCCAGTTTTTTCTGCTTCCTTTTTTGTTATGTCATGTATGACTAGTTCTGTACCTATTCATAGTTTTCAAGGGAAATTCTATTTATTTATTATTTGGTGTGTGAACTTCTTGAAGCGTTAAGTCTTTCTCTTACCCTCCTGCTACAGAAGAACCTAAAACCTCAGCTTTTCTTGATTTGTATTGAGGTCAGGAGGAAAATGCGATGTGCAAGCTGTTGTTTCCTTTAAAAGTCACCTTTCAGTAGCATGGAAATTAATCTGATATTTACACAGAAAGCTTGAAAAGCTGAAAAGTGATGGCCAGCGTTAGCTAGTGTGTGCTATGAAGGAAAAATAGGAAACATATGGCTTGCATACAGTATCACTACCTTTTGAAAAACGCATTGAACAAGTACAAATACTTTGTGGTAGTGCTTCTTGCTATGTTCTGTACCCATCATCTTAAAGTATCATTTCCTTTTAACATTAATTTTGTTCGGGTGGGGTGGCTTTTCAGTGTTCAAAGTCAGTCATTCTTTGGTCGTGAAGGCAAAAGTGAAGCCTTGTTATCTTGAGAGGAAGACTTTTTACAGCAGTGCAACAGAGTGACCAGATTTTAAGCGTCCCTTGGATAACGCCCAAAGTTTGCCTGTAACTGTTCTGCATTGCCTCTGCTCCCAGCCCCAGCAGCAGCAGTAAAGCTGGAGTACATTGTGCTAGAGCTATTCTTTACATTCCAGCATCTGTGGGGAGCCCAGAGGAGCAAGGCAAAAACTTGAATAGCCCCTACTTGCCTTGGCTGGGAAAGTTGAGGAGCTGCAAAGCTGATCATCCCTCCTATTAGGAGGACAGGAATGGAATAATCAAGGAACTGGTTTTTAAGAGTAGACAGAAATTAAGTTCAGAGTTAATCACTGAAGCTCTTCTTAACATCTGTTGATTTACAGTGCAAGTTTCCATTCCCCTAGCAGCAATATTGCTTTCTTTTGGGCCACTAGCCAGCAGGAAACTTTATTTGTGAGGTGGGTGGCTAGCAGTCTTAGATTTCCACAGACTTTTCAACTCACTTTTAAAAGAACTGTTTCTAGCTCTTGTGAGTACAGGTCAGAAACACCAAAGTAAGGATCAACTGCTGCAGAGCTCAGAAGAGCTCTTTGTTAGACTGGATTTGCAGACTGATTCTTTTGCAGCGCAGCAGCCGGCTGCTGCTCTCTTTCACTACTCACTTTCAGAGTCCTGTGGCCAGCAGTGAAATGAGAATGGTGTGAGGGGCACATCATTAGTTTACCCGGAGCCTTAGCAGAGGTAGGCAGTGGAAATATGTGTATGTAATGGCCACTTAATAGTCAATACAAAATGTGTGTGTGTATAAAATACAAATGATATCGCATGTGAGATGGGGGAGGAGTCGTCCCTTTCCCAGGGTAAGAAAGGAATTGAAATTGTGTTTTTGACATTATCTTTTTCTTTTTTCCAATGTAATTGTTGGTTTATGTAGCTCCCTCTTGGGCAGCTAATTTTTGCAGATGTGTTGCGCTGATACAGTTTTTTGGCTACATGATGACCTGTGGGGGAGAAATGATCTGTTTAGGAGAAGGAGCATACAAGCACGCTAGCATAACACGTGGGACAGTGGGGGGAATGAGTTTGTGAGTTTTTGTCTCTGCAATGAGGAGACAAGAATTTGCTTGCTCTTTAAGAGCTGTTGTTGCTGAATGAAACCACAGCCTTATTCATGTTTTGGTAGTCAAAATAGGTATTTCCTATTTCTTTGAAGTTCTTGAACCTGCCTGTCTATGTCCTCCACCAGTGTCAGGTCTGATCACCCTGGAAAACATTATCACATCAATCTTCACAGTGCTTCAGGTAGTCTGAAGTCAATGTGTGGGAATGAGACCAGGAGGAGGGTTAGTGGTGTAGATGGGAGATACCCTAGGGGTTTGTTTGAACATAGTATTTGCACAAGATTAAATGGAGCCATAATGTTAAATCCATGAATCCCTGATGAAGCGCCAGAGCAAGTTAGGATTTGTCCTTATTGGTGAGTGCGTACAAGGCTTGCTAGCGTGTGCTAGCTAGTTTTGATTGTGCCCCTTGTGTAGGCAAGTTACTACTTCTTCATTCGGTTAGCTGGGAAAAGCCTGGGGTTTTTTTTGCTGGAAACAGTCAAGGGAAAACTAAAGCTAGTTCTACTCGCCCAAATGTTTTGCAATATTTAATGAAATGGAGTGACTGTTACTTGTCTCAACTGAGAATCTGGAAGGCTATATAGTCCTACCCTCCCCCCAGTAGTCCATGTCCCCCGTCCCTCCCCACGTTATAACCATTTGTGGCAGTTTTGATTCCCCGTTCTCAAAACGTTTAGGGCCTCCTGTGTAGTGAAGTGCCCCGTGGTTCAGTAGTTCTGATGTAGCACTACCACTTCAGTCTCCTTTGGTGGGTTTCCTGTCCTTTTTCTGCCCTGGTTCCCAAGTTGTAGATGTTGGCAGGTCCATAAAAAGATGCTAAAAGGAGTAGGCAGTGACATTATCCTCGAACTCCTGTACTAAACAATTGTAGGTGCTGCAAGGGGAAAAGGGGAATGAACCACAAAGCGTTCACAATGTGCTGTCCCTGAATAACATCTCCCTCTGTTAGCGTTGGAGACAGATTTGTGGGCGAGGTGGACATTGGTCTGATGTAGCAGAGCATTTCTCGTGTGTGTGTTGCTCACCTTGCGCAGTGGAGCGCAGGCTAGGTATGTAAACTGGGTTTTGAGTAGCCAGATTACTGGTCAGTGTAAATATCATTTTTACAGTTTCTCAAGATTGACTGCCTTTTCTTACAAAACATGCTAAGGAAATACTGTTACTTCATTTTTGTTGGAGCGATTGGAATGGAGTAGCTATTTTCATTCCTCTCTTCTTCTGTGCTGATGGCATACCATAATGTGTTTTCAACTTGGGGCATCAGTTCTTAGATGGCTTAGCCTCAAATCTTAGGCTTTGTATTAGTTTAAAGATCTCTAATCTAAATTGAGAATATTGTTAGGAGGTTTTTTGAAAGAACAGTGAAGTGAAATAGAATATGCACATCATTTTTCAGATTTCACAGAGAATATTTCCTATAATAAATGCTGGCTGGTGTCAGAGTGACTTTTTTTGAATTTGGGTGACTGAAGTTAGCTAACACTTTAAGTGGCTGAAAAGGGTACGTAAAATGTTTAACTTCAGGCAAATGTTTGGGGAAATTTGGACATTCATATGTTTGTGCAAGGCTTTTCACAGTGTAGGACTTTATTTTTAATGTCCGGAGGCTCTTGTATCTCTGCCACACACTTGTGTGACAAAACGATATAGTGAAACCAGGTTTCTGATGTCTTTCTGTGTGTAGACTTTCTAATCTTTAATGAAAGATGAGTTTATAGGGTCTCTTTGTTCTACCCACCTGCCTGTTTGTTTTTGCAAAACTTGTAGAGGCCTCAAACACATTAAGTTCCTAATCTCCTGTCAAATTAGACTGAAATTAGCCAAAGGCGTTCAAAAATTTTATAGGAAGGAAAGGACATGCACGCATGCATACAGGGTATGATTGCATAAATCTCATTTCATGCTAAGAACACATGCGATAGAACAAAAAGCCTTTTACTGTACTGCATTTCATGCTCTAAAGGAGTTCTGCATCGTCTGGGGCAGGAATAGCAATCTGATAGGACATGGTGACGCTGGAGACTGAGCTCCATTTGGTGTGTTCAGGGTAGCAAGGAAAAGATACCAACAGGCAACACAACAGGTCCTGCTTACAGTGTATCTTGCTCTAGAGGACTTCCAGTGTGATGCTGAAGCAAATACCAGACTTCATGTTATATCCTGGCTGCATTGTGACCAGTGTGGTTATGGGAGAGCAGATCCATGCCACAAAAGAAGTCCATGGCCCTGCTGTGACTCATGGGAAGGTGAAGCCCCATGTTGTCTCAGGGCTTACCTACTACTCTCCTGTCTTCAGAGGAGATACGTGCACATACATCCCTGGGCAAATCTGATGCTCAGCAAAGATTGGGGGGGTGGGGAATGACAATGACACAGCTAATCTCTTTAAAAATGTTACAGTCCTGAAGAAACTCCTGTTCGTTTTGCTGTAGTGCTTAAGGACTATTGAGACTGAGAATCAAACAGTAGAAATAGATGCTCTGTTTCATCTACAGCAAACCATACTTGGCTTAGAAAGTATCAAATGAGAATGATGGAGGGAGCTGATGATTTGCAGCAGGTAGTACTGTGTGAAGCCATCGCTGCAGCAGGGACTGGCCTGTGTACTTGCAGTGTACCCCCAGCAGGAAGGCTGCCCGCAAGCCTTCTGGCTCTCACCTGGGCTTGTAGGCATTTTATCCACTACAGGGCAACCCCAGCAGGAGGGCTGTGAGACTGTGAAAGAAGATGTGTGGGTGGGGTGAAACGCGCCTTTGAATCCCCTCAGTTTTAGGGGTGACTTTCCTTTTCAAACAAACAAACACAAAACCCCAAAAAAGGACGGGTCACCCCACCTGCAACAAACCAACATAGTGAGACATCAGTTTTCAGTTTTGGGAAGGAAATGGGATGTGTTTAACCTTCAGTGAGGATTGAGGTCATAAAGTCCTAAATGAGTGTCTCTGTGTAGTGCTGAGAAAAGTATGTAAGCTTTCCCAGCGTTCCCTGCTGACTAATTTAGGCAGCTTTCCTCCCAGACAGATGGCGATTGAAGATTACCATCAGAGATAATTAACTCTCCTCGTGTATAGGTAAGGAAAGTGCATAAGTCAGGGCTATGAACTCCCGTATAGGATGAAAATATGTAAATGAACTTGTGCAAACTTTTCCATAAGGAGCTGAGTTCATTTACAATCACTAACAGTTGCTCTTTGAAGAATTCCATTTATAGTTTTATGTCTTTTAACCTGCTCGTTTGTCCTGGGTTTTTATTGATTATTTGATTTCAGCTTTGTCTAAGGAAACACACAATTAATGACACTCTGAATGCTGAAGTCAGATACACCCACATCTTTGTTCCCCTTGGAAAGCTCACTACCTTACAAAGAAATCTTTTTTTTTTTTTTTATTTTAACCACATGTAGACTTACTGTCAACCTTTCCCATTCAGAAAAGATGTCAGTTACGACTTCACATGCTGTGTTAAATGTTCTTCAGGACGACATTTTTTTTACATTTATCTCATAGCTCTCAAAATCCTGAGGGTAAGTATGTGGTAGTTTTTCCTGTATTCACATTTAAGAAAGGAAACAAAGCTCTAAAAGCCTTTAGGGGATCAGATACAAGCTTTGCTGCAACCTGTACAACAGTTCTTTGTTAGCTCAAAACCACTTTATGTCCACAAAGCATTGTCATAGTTATGAAGTTGCTCATTAAGCTTTTCTTATGGTGGTTTTTTGTTGTTGTTCTAAATAATATTTTTGAGCTTTAGTGCTAAGAAAACAAAGCTATGTATAAAGACAACTTTTGAAAATTGCCTTAATATTTGCAATATTCGAGCTTTTCCAGTTTGGCACTGTCAGTTTGGGCTTGGCTTTCGTATAGTAGTTAGCAGTTAAGGTGTATATTCTGATTAATTTCAAGATCCAAAGGCAATGTGAATGGATTCGTTGCAATGCTGAACTGAGAGCACTGGAAATGTAAGGTATTAACATTATCAGAGAAACTGCTCAAACTGTTGGTGTCCTGCAGCTTTCTCCTGAGCTGGCAAGATCACTGGCCTGGGAAACTTCCAAGACTTAGTAGTAGTGTGGGGTAAGTGCTACCACTTCTCTCTGTTTTCCTTCCTCTCCGAATTAATTTAGCTTTACGCTTTTCCCTGACTTGTTTTGCTGCATTCCTGAGAATGCCAGAGCTCTCTGTAGTCGGCACATATGCATGGAAGCAGATTGACTTGCAGAATCTGCTGTTGAGGTAAATTCCATCTCGAACAGCTGGGAGTTTTGGGGGGTTTTTTTTGGTAGTTCGGGGATTTTTTTTTTTAGCAGTCAAGGCGAGATAGCAAGCAACACAGCAAAAATCAGTGAACAGAATATGTTTGGGTCTCTGACTACAGATATGCTTTGCATGTTATTTAAATGAAAAACTCTTCAATTTTGGATGCTATAGGAGCATGTTCACACCTATTTGCTGGGCCTCTTAGTCCACACAAACGTACATAACAGTTTAAATAGTAACAAGTTATATGGAGACTAAAAATTCCGGTAGAAAGAGTTGTGGCCTCAGATGATGGCAGTCCATGCATATTTGGAATTAATCATGACTGGGTTTGGCAAATAGCTACTGCGAAAAGTAGTCATACAAAAAGCACCTGTGTCTCCTTAGGAAGAAATTCGGACACAAGCACAGATCAGGATTTACTGCTATGACTAAGTGAGAAATTAGTCTGATTTACTTGGGACTTGATGTAGATGGGGAGCATTTCATTCTCCATGTGCTGGTACTGAAGTAAGTAAATTAGCCCTTTCAGTTATCCTTTTTTTTTTTTTTTTAAAAAAAAAACCAAAAACAACCGCCCAAAAAAAACAACTAACCAACCAACCAAAAGAACAAAACCCACATTATTCCCTCTGCTACTGCCCTTGAGAGCTCTAATTTTGCTTGTGAGTGGGGTGGGGTTTTTCTGTGATTTATTTTAGCCTAGGATTGAGATTATTCTTTATTTTCCCCAAGCTGAGTGGTAGATTTAGTTTTGTAATTCCCAGCTATTTTTGTGGGAGCTGAGGTTAAATCACTAGCTCCAAATCTGCCAGAGCTGGATGTTTTAGATATCCTTGGCATCATCAGAAGACAAAGCGTGCCTTGTTTTAAGGTGAACTTAATGCTGTAGTGAATGTGCACGTATAATATAGATAAAATTCTCTGGTTGCACCTTTATTTATTTAGATTGATCATGGTTTCTGGGGGGGGAAAAAACTGGTGAGGTGATATGGTTTGTAACTGAACCGTTTTGAAACCTGACTAATTCCCAGGTTTTTCTCTTTCTACTTTTTTCCATCTTTTCTCTCTGGGAAACCTAAGAAGGATTGTTCATTTGACCTCAAGCCTCTGACTCTGCAGGCACTTGCAGACAAAGAACAGTGGGCGCAAATGAGTAACTGATGTTTCAGTGGGATATATATTAATCACTTTATATTAATTGTTTTCTCAAGCATAGAGTAATATGTCTGTCATCTTTGTTGTTTAAAAGGAGGTGAAGAAGCAAAGCAGCTCAAAACTATGATGCTCTGTTCCTTCAGGAAGAGCAGCTCTCTCAAGTTGACAAAAAACCTTTTCAGTTACGCAAGTCAAGGTATGAGGAGAAAATGACTTGAACTCTGACTCCCAGAACACGATGCACGGCTTGTTTATATTCCAGTCTTTCTGGAAGAAGAGCTGAAGGGAGAGGGGAAACACAGGCTGAGAAAGAACAGTGTTTTCACCACCGTATGCAGGAGGAGCTGCGTGGATTTATAGTACCTGTTCTCTGTGTATTTTGTTCTATCGTGTGTTATACCGACACCTATGATGTGTAATATATAAATAGCGGCCTGGCTTAGGTAGGCTAAAGCTTTAAAGGTTAATCTGGGAGAGTACAACAGGGCTTGATGAAATCTTTCAACTAAGTCTGTGTTACTGAATTTGTGATTTTCTTTTTTTATAATATTTTTTTAAAGGTGTAGTTAGAGCTGGATTTGTGCTGTTTGCTTTGATTAAAGCTTTGGGAGCTGAGGAAGCAGAGCTATCTGGGCTCAGCTCATACCTGCTTTGGACTTTGCATGCATAGGGTAACTTTGACTGAACCCAAAGTAGCTGGTTTTGTACTGCACTGCAGCGCTGTGGCTGCTGGACATGCCAGTAGCTGCTGGTTTGTGTTCAAGTGCACTTGAGGAAGAAAGGGAAAAAAAAAAAAACCCAATAAAACAACAAAGTGTGTTGCAGGGGAAGCCTGTGGAGGGACAGGACAGGGAAAGCATATGAAAATAAATGCCTGTTCCCAACTTCTTTGCACCTTTGCGTAAACTGGCCGCTTTCTTCTAGTCCTCATCTCAAGGCACAAAAGCAGGCAGGAAGACGAGGCTGTGGACCCGATCTTATTCTTGATCATAATTATAGGCAAGATTTCTGGTATTCTGTGATGCTTAGAAAGCACCAGTTAGATGAGAATCCAGTAGTTATTATTGTTTATCTTCCCCTCTAAGCCACAAGATGGATTTGGATCTATCCGGGGCTGACTTTTAAGCTCAAGTTAGCAGTATTTAACTGTGCTACAAAAAACCCGTGTCTATTGCTGGAATAACCCCCAAGCCATTTGTGAACATTAGGGAATATTGTTTTCTACTTGGAAGGGAAAAATAATTAAAAACAGCATTTACCAGCTGAGAAATATAAAACCAGCTACCTCTTTTACATTTGCAATTTTAATTGCATGTCTATACCATGCAATGGAGCATGCTGTCACCCTGAGCTGGTGCCGGGGATCTACATTGCACTGTGGCAATCGGAGTCAAAATATTAGCTCACATCTCAGGAGTGGCTTAGCAATGCTGTCGTAGCTCCAAGCTGGAGGTAACATGTTCTGCCTCTTAGCAGGGCTAATTAACTCAGCATCAGACAGTTGCACGGAGTACTATTTGAGGACCGTTTCAGTGACACCTAATGCCTGTGCTCCATTGTATTTTGCTCATCAGGGTTTTCTGGCAGGATTTACTGGTTGATGCTTTGTAGCCTTGTTTTTCATCCCTGGAGCTAGTAATTGCTGTCAGTATAAATGACATTAAATTCTGCATTGGTAGGCCCAAAAGTGATATCTGTGAAACAGCACATGTAGTTGATTGCTGTACCTCTGAGAACGGCATCACAGCAGTCTTTTGCAGCCCAAAGGGGGACTGTGCCAGTAACCCTTAAAAAGCTTGTAGTTACGTGACGTAGGCTTGTACACGAGTCTTCTTGCTGTCCAAGAAACAGTCTGATGAGTGTGTGCAACCTCTCTTTTTCTCTGACCTTTTCATTTTTTTTCTGTTCTGCCCCTACTATAGGGTATATGTAAAAGGTCCTGGGTCCTCAGGCAGAGGGAGGGAAGAGGGAGTGAAAAAGGAATTACATCATTGAACAGGTGATGTTGCACTAGATAAAAAGGGGGAAGGAACAAGAATCTGAGCATGTTGATAACACTGTGAGAGTAAGTCGGGACCTGTAGGCTTTTTTCAGCTTTTGCCAAACTCTCCCTATTGATAGCATGTCCTCCTGGCATCTCTCCTGCATGTGAGTGGAAGGCTAGAAACCCTTTCACAGATCTTGCCTGAAATGTTGAAGGGCTTAGGTTTGGCTAGAACAAGCTGACTTCTTCCATTTAAGGTGGTAATGGGGATGAGGTGAGAGCTCAGGGCTAGAGATGAAGGCCTGGAGGGGGGCGTAGGTGCTGGGCTGCCTGTTATGCCCAAGACACAGAGGTAAATTATGCTCATTCCAGAAGGCTGCAGGCAAGCTTGGGAAGGGAGCTAACCTCCCTCTTCCACCAGCCATCCTGTCTAGGTAAATTAGAATTGCAGAGGGTTAAAAGACAATAGATTTGACTAGACTCATATTCTTTATCAATACTTTTTAGCTGAAGGATATACCTGCATGGGAAGAGTTTCTGGGCTTATAAGTAGGACTGGAGAGTCACAGAAGAGGGCAAGTGATGCAGAGAACTCCCTGAAGATTTTGGACAGAATCAAACTGACAGTTGTGATTGTCAATGAAAAATAATGATTAAATTGCTTTTCCCCCTTGCTTGACCCAGCTGGTGGGCATATTCTGGTAAGGAGGAAAATACTGGTGTCTATATTTGAAAGACTAAAATCCAGTGAAATAGTCATGAATTGTCCACAAAATTATAAATGTATTGCTGTCTCTTGTGGTACAGAATAGGTTTCACCATTAGCAGGAGGATGAAAGGGAGGGAGGCAAGCACTTAGGTCCTAAACCCAATCTATTAAATCTTGCAGCCTGTCCTGAATTAGTTTGCAGCTGCACGAAAGGTCAAAGGTGGACACAGCTCTAGTTTACATCACTCCCTAGTAGATTAATGTCAGCAGAGGCTACGTTTCTGGCTGTAGTAGCTGATAAAGAACAAGATTGACTAAATCTACTAAACATCACTACTACTGTGATACTAAATCTACTAGACATCAGTAGAAAAGACTATCTTGCTATTTCTTCTCAGGTCTTCTGCAGTAGTTGGAGAAAGGGAAAATGGTAGGGGAAACTTTGGAGACCTTCCTTAACAAACAGAAGCTGTGTATGGAGGAACACCTTCTCTTTTTGGAGTTACTGGGCTGCTGTGGAAGTAAATGGCTAGTTTGGTATGCTGTTGGAGGGGAAGGCGGCTCGGGTTTTCATAGTCAGCAAACTTTTCCTCTGCTGCTTATCTCATAGTTGAAAGAGAATAGGGCACAAAGAGCCTGAAAATGTCTTATTTTCTGGTGCAGGAGCTATCTTTAACTGCTGGTAAAGATCATAGATGTGGTGTGATGGTGGAAGTCCCCAATCACGTTTTGACACAGTAAAACCTTAGGTTTTGGTGCCATGGTTTGTGCAGACCTTGAGGAACAGGAATAACTGCTTTGGTTTTGTGTTGAGCCAGGCAGGTTAGCAAGAGTCTTTTCCAGTTAAGATGCTGTTAAACTTCTCACTTCGAAACCAACTCACTGTTGTAAGAGAGTTAGAAATGTAGTTTTAATTCAGGGCCACTTTGCTAGGATAATCCAATATATCTACCTTCGTCATTTATACTTAGTACTTCTGGGGACTTCTGTTTCTTAATAAACGAAAATTGAAAGGAGTACTGGAAATGATGAAAAAGTTGAATGAGTGTGTGAGGGAAGGTGCTAGACTGACTCAGCCACTGCAATACCTTTTAGACTTTGCTGCAGTGCTGTTATATTGTTTGCTGTGGTGTTTCCTTCCAAGAGGAGAAGAATTAGTGGACTGTACATGTACTTAGAGCAAGAACTGGAAGAGTTAATGATGAATAGCGTATAGATTTGGCAGAAGAAATATAAAGATACATACCATAATGTGCTCACGTTTTGGCAGCTTGACTTGAGACAAATGGCAACATGAGAAAACTCCCTCCCTGGTTGTCCTTCTGCATAGTTGTTCCACCATGCATGCACTACACTCTGACCAAAAGGAAGCAGTGCTGCCAGACTGGTTGTCACGAGCAAGCCCACAAAATACTGACTGCATCTTAAAAATCCCAGTGTTTCTTTTTAAACTTTAGTAGGGGGTTTTTTAGTGCTTTTTCCCACGTCCCTTTAAATTTCAAGGTCCACTCAAAGCACGTTTTCAAGCTTACTTCCCTTCCTCCCCCACAACTACAAGGGCTAGGAATTTGGGGTCTGAGCGAGCTGAAATTTTCATGCTGTCAGTTAATTGCAGCAGCAAGAAGTTAAACTGTCACAAGACCAGGTGTGGAGCTAAGATTGGTTTAGGATGAGTAGTATCTAATTTAGTCGTAACCACTTCTTAGTTAAATATTTATTAACTGTTTAGTAATAGTCAAAGGTGCTTTACTAAATAGGACAGACAGAAAAGCCTCCTGCATTGTATTATTAACAACCTAATTTTAAGCGAGAAAACAAGAGGAAGGTTTACAAGTGTTATGAGAAAAGATAATCGTATTGTGGTCATGTGATTGCCCAGTCCAACAGCTATAGTTTCCCGAGAGATATGGCTACATCAACTGCCTATGTAAGTTGAAAGATAAAGAGAAGCTATGAGATAGCGGCTTATATCAGATACCACACTTAACTGAAGTAGCAGAATAAGAACTAATTGTAACTAAAGATGTAGCTCTGACAAAGGTGTTGGTTCCCCACTTCCACCAAGGAAAGAAAAAATTAGCCTCTGGGTTTGTACAGCTAATTTGTCATACACCCAAATGCGTCTCGGTGGTGAGTTGGTGAGAGCTGGGGTGGACCCATCTGTCTATAGGAGATGCAGGCTAATTTCTTTATACCATAAGACTCTGTCTTGTCTAGTTCTGTAATTGTAGCTCTCCCTTGGCAGGGGCAAGAAGTTGAACAGCAGAAGTTAGCTTAGATTCCTATTAAAAATGCTCCTGAATCTATTTGCAACACTTAGGCATCCTGTTGCTTGCTTGCTTTCAGAAAATTGACCAGCTAATACCATGGACATCGGGCATTGGCCTGCTGAGTTCCTCCGCTTTCGGGGGGTGGGTGTGGGGGTGTGTGTGTGTGGTGGTGTAGGCTTTTTGGAAAGAGGAGGGAATTGAATAGTTTGAGTTCCAGCTTTGTCCTCCTTGTTTTGCTTAGTCCTGACCGACCTTGACCTAAGTGGAATCCTTGACCTCTGTCAGTCAGGTTGATGAGCTTAAATCATGATGCTGGGTCTTGTGTTATGATAAATAAGCTGGAATATGACTGTTGTTTTACATCTGAACTGTGTCTTCTCAATTGCCTATTTTCTTGCTTCTCTGCCTATGGGAATTTTCTAGTGCAATATTTGCATTGTAGGAGTTTGCTTTCCTTTGATTAACTTTGTGTGACACTCAGCTATTTTAAAATAAGAAGGGAGAGATGGAAAATGTTGTCACCATTAAAATTACACCCAGAATAATTTATTCTGTACACAGGGCAATAGTTCTGTTTACTAAACCAGGCTGAAGTCTTCACTAAGAAGAGTCTTTCTTGACTACAGAACTTCAAAGCACTAAATGAAGCTAGGAGCTGGGGGATGGGACAGTGAGAAGACACTTGTGTAATTTAAGAGCATTTTATGTTCCTAAGAGCTGAGTTAGGTACACCCTTAATGATGGTACGTTCTCATGTGTGTGCCACGCTGAATGAGCTATGTAAGATACTGAAAGTTGTTACGGATTCCTAATGATCCTGTTTGAAGGACAATGTTGACTTGCATTCTCTTGTTTTAA
>KZ506094.1:271247-282161 GCA_002844005.1 Limosa lapponica baueri | reverse complement strand
TACATCACTGTGTCATGCCAGACACAATAGCCCATAAAGGTCTTCTTTCTTTTGGTCTTGCGCAGCAGGTAAGAAATGTTTGTTATTCAAGTCTACTTCAACACATTACTACTCGCCTAGTCAATGGGCAGAGAGACAAAGATTGACATCATTGTTACTCATTAACAAATGTAACATGTACAGGCCAACACAGGCGCTGCTCTCTTCCCACTCTGGGAATACAGAAATAAGGGTAGGATGACACCACCAAAAAAGCTTTCAACTGAGTTGTGAAATACTCCCTGCAGGTTTGATTCAGTAAATACTTAACACTAAATGTTTGCCATGTCTTTCAAAAGCACAGTAAAGAAAAAGACTGCTTTTGAAACACACAGAGAGACATAAAAGACACATACCCACACCCCTCTCACACACACTTATCCTGGATCCATGACAATATATAGTCATTTAAGCTCCAAAGATGCCACAAGGCAGAATTAATTTCCTATATGCAATCCAATGTACTAGGGTTTAAAGGACTTGAAATTACCATATCTGTCACCTTGGAATAACCCAACCAAGGCCAAAGGAAAGCAAAGCCAAGTACTGAAGAGCAAATACTACCGCTCACTCAGTTAAGTATCTCAACTCTACTCCAAGAGAAACAATCTGAAATGTTGAGCGCAGCCGTTTGGACCCATGATCACTGGTAACTGTGAGACTAGCAAATACACAGGCCCTAGAGCTGATCAGTGCTCCCGTCTCCTGTCTTAACTGTTATAAAATGTCTGCAGCTCTGGCGCTAGCATTTCATCAGTACTGCAGCCAGGATGGAGGACACTGCCAGTGGTGACAGGCTGACAAACCTGTTGCTACCCAGCTGCCTCCCTTCAGCTGCCTGCAATGCTACGAAGCAGAGGTGGGGCTGGAAGCACATGAGGAAATAGGATTGGAGGGGGAAATTAAAGCTCTCTGGTCCATAATAGATATCTAAGTCCCTGATCAGAGACTGATCAGCTGTCCTCTGAGCTGGCAGGCCACTAAAGTCCCCCTCAAGGGCTGCTCGGTCCCAGTGCACAAACCTTCCTTAGTGCAGCGCTTGGATCTGAAGCTCTCTTTGCCTGCTGACACCTCCCAAGCTTTCAGACAAACCCTCTTGTGACCTTCCTCCTCCCCAGGCCTCCCTGGGTCTGCTGGGACCTGTGCCAGCTCTCACCCACCTCCTGGGAGCTGGTTCCTGTAGCCTGCTGGCTGGGGCACGCCTAGGAGGTAGGAAGTGCCTTTGCTAAAGGAAGGAATTAGACCCCTCTTCTACAGCCCAAGTAAGACACTGCTTGAGCTGCTGACAGCTTCTCAGAGAAAAATCTGGCACCTGCCTTCAAAAGAGGATTGTGGGCTGTAAGCCGAGAGTGGCAGGACTTGCGCCTGTGTACTTCATTCACCAGAAGGCACTTAAACCCAAGAGAGAGCTAGGATTTAGGATGAACTGCAATCTTCAGCTTTTCCTATTTGGCTGGCTTAGGCAGCTCCCCAAACAGTGGCTTTTATGAATCCCCCTCTGAGGCACTTAACTCCCCTTACGCACACGCATGGAGTCCAGGCATCTAATTCAGGCATGTGGACTCCATTATGGGGCCAGATGCAAACCTCCCCTCATGGATTAGGATCTGAAAGGTTCTATATCCTGTATTGTCAATCAACTAAGGCCTCCATTTTGCCTCCCCAGTCCTCCTTTTATGTTTCAAAATCTGGACTTTTTTTTTTTTTTTAAGCAGATAGGTATTTTTAACAGTTCTTCTTGTATCTATGCAAAGGAGGAGTTAAGGCATGTGCTAGCTGTTCCCAGGATGACGCAGTTAAGACAACAATGGCTAACTTCACAAAACCTGGCATTAGAAAAATCAATGCACTTAAATGAAATCATATTCTTCCCCACAAACTTTGTCCACCAGATTCTTATTGCTGAACATCAGAATCAAAGGTTCATGGCTACCTACAGGCTTAACCAAATAGAAAATAAATCCATTAGGCAGATGTTTCTCTAGCAAGAAAAAAGGAGTCTTGTTTCTTCAAACAGCAGAATGGCTATCAGCAATGCTTACAATTATTTCCTTTTGTTTGTTTTGTTTGACTGTGAGATGGGGCACCTACATTAATTCTAAGGTGGGTTTTGGTTTTTTTTGTTAGGTCAAGAAACCTGCTCAGATTTTCAGATGTTAGTGGAAATCATATATTCTTAATAGAAATACCTTTGTGGAAGGCTTGTTTAACCGTGCTAAAGAAAGAGATAATCTGGAATACATGATTATAGCCCAGAGGCTCAGAGTTTGAGAGGGTTTTTTTTAAGGTCTGAGCTGTATTCCCTGAAAATTATTGCAAAATTCTCATTCTCAATAAATGAAATAACGAGGCTGATTAGGTCCTTGCAAGAATGAGTCCTTTAAAGGACTGTACTCGCAAGTTGTGCTAGTAAAGTCATCCAGGGGCTAATGTTTGCAAAAGATGTGTTTGCAGCTTTGTGAGCTCCAAAAACCTTTGAGGAATGCTTTGGTAAGTGCCAGTTCTGGGCGCAGGGTGCAATTTAGGTTATGTTTAGTGTGGGAGCACTTTACTGCTAAAGGCATACTAAATGGCAAAGCGCTTCTAGCTGAGAAGCAGCAACACCAGCAACTCCGAGCAATGTGCTGGGATAGTAAGCCCTGCCCATACACGCACACATAAGCATATGCACACAAATGAAACAATCAGTAAGAATTAAAAGAAATAAATCAAAACCTCCCAAGTTAAGCTTTGTTGGTATTACTGCATGTATATGAGTAGCTTGTGGTGGCGTAACTGTTTCATGCTGCTGGCTGATGGGACCCCAGAGCACAGCAGCTTCATGGCAGGCAAAGGAAGAAGCTCCTGGAGGAAAACTGGGTTATGAACAGAGGGGAAAATGTGAAGGGATTAACTGAGATACCAGAGATTTAGTAGCTCTCTGCTTGGAATAGAGGGGTAATCCAATTTCTTCCATCTTCATTGATTTAAACTGTAGTAATAAATCACCGATGACTGTACTGGACAAAAATCTAAGAGCTTTTATAATCTGTGGGATTGTATGGCATCCATATTTTATCTCCTCTTTAAGACTGATAGCTATACCTTGTTTTATCCTTTCTTGTACTCGTATTTATTCCCCAAATGATGCAGACTCTCTCAACAGTGGTCAGCTGAAAATGACTTACTTTTTTTGATACTGTAATAATGATTAGATGACGTTATCTCTTTGTCTTGGTTAAATGTGACACCTGAAATGAACTTGTCTTCCAAGAACTAAGCCAGGACAAATCATCCAGAGGAAGGGGAGAGATTTGTGTTTTCCTCCACTTGCAGTATATTGTGACCACACAACATTGGTGTGGCATTCATAATATAGTGATAACTGTTATGGAAGAGAAGACAAACCTACTCATTTTTCGTTTGGAAATGCAAAATTATTAACACAATTTTGTTGAAGAATTTTCCTGGCTAGTTCTCCCTTGGCTGCCTCAGGCTAAAAATGACTGATGAAGTTTAATATTTTATAAACCCTCCTGACTAATTCTCTTTGGGAGGATCTATGACACAGACAAAATGCAGAAATCTGAACAGATGTGATGGGAAACTATATGTGGTTGTGACTGTAACTTTGAGAAGCTTATGTCCCATCAGTTCTGTGCATTAATTACACTGGTAAATATCTATTTTTTAAAGTAAACAAAATGAGTATTTCCTAGACTTCAGGAATTCAGGCCTCCACAATTGTAAAGAAATACCCTACATGATCTGGAACAGGTTTTTCTCAAGTGACTCAATTACTTCCATGTGACAATTAGCAATATTAGAAGCTTGTGAAATTCAGCAGTCGGGGAACTGGTCACTTGTGCAGACAGGCAATTTGACATATATAGATAACCCCATTTGT
The DNA here is from genome assembly GCA_002844005.1 of Limosa lapponica baueri. Lineage (NCBI taxonomy): Eukaryota > Metazoa > Chordata > Aves > Charadriiformes > Scolopacidae > Limosa > Limosa lapponica. The sequence continues at coordinate 278,236 of KZ506094.1, read as the reverse complement.
TTTTAATGAGAACTATAACCTGTATAAAGTTTGTTAGTTGTTAAATATTTGTAAATGGATCTCAACCTATATATACCCAGAAAGTTATCCATGCAGTAGACTATGACCTGTTTTTCTTAATCAAGCAAAACTACAATGCGAATTTTGCTCAATTAAGAGCTGAAGAATTTGGCTGAGTTTTATTCAGTTCTTGGCAGTAGGAAAAACTGGTCTTTCCAACAGTAAGTGCCAGTGCAAAATATTTTGGCAAGGAACAAATGTCAATTTAGATCTATGAAATTCCCTTTTTCAGGCTGTAAAATTGAATCACTCTGGTTTGTATTAGCTTAAAAATACCCAAACCCTGGCCTACTATTGTGTAGCTAAGTAAACAGGTATGTACTACTGGCCCGGATTCTGTTCTCAGTTATAGAAGCATTTAGACTGCAGTGGAGGTAATTCCTATTTATAAACAGAATAATCAATGTCTCCTTCTCTGGAGATACTCAAAACCCGGCTGGATACGTTCCTGCCCAGCCTGCTCTAGGTGAACCTGCTTTGGCAGAGGTTTGGACTGTGTCATCTCTGAAGGTTCCTTCCGACCCCTACCATTCTGTGATTCTGTGATATCACTGAGTCCTAACTTCTCCATGTGCTCAATTTATTGATATTGGTATTCTTCTGCTGTAGGAATGATCACAGTGGCTAAATGTATCTGGTTTGAAGTGGACAGCAGTGGCTGTTATTGAGTCCATTTTACTGCATCTTATCTTGCTTATGATGACATTTAATGGGATGTCACAGATGCACAGCTTTACTTGCCTAGCCCCTCTGAGCTAAAAGGAAAATTTCCAAAGATGGAAGAGTTGGAAGATAAGTGGGAGTGTTGCTTTCCTTTAATTTTTTTTTCTTAAGGAAATGTTTTTCTTATCATTTTTTTTCATCTATTTAAAACTATCCCAAGTTCTTCCTGGGAATTGGGCTGGAGATGTCATGAGAACAGACATTATTTCATATATCTGATATCTTTTTTTTTTTAAACTGGCGACAAAGATCCCATTTAATTAAATGAAAGCAGACTTTTGATGTCTCTGTTGATGTACAGTCCTACAGGCAGTAGGAGAATGAAGGAAGAACCCGTAAAGTAAACCTATCTATTAAATTAAAAATACATACTTATGTTCAGACTTGACTATTGTTTTACAAGGAACACCCAAGAAAACATGCACGTGGATCCCATTTCCTGCAGAAGTTTGCTTTAAACACTCATGAAATCAACATATCATACTTCAAAGATTTCTTAGTTTAGCTAGAAGTAGGGTTGTAAATGTTCTCCTTATATCCTTCACCATGGCTTAGTGGATGCTATCAGCCAACCCGCTTCATACCTGTGGAAAAGACTACTTCTCTTTGGCCTGCCAGGGAGCTCTGTAGGCCAAGTGTCAGCACCGCAATCAGGTCTATAAATCTTCTAGATTATTTGTGTGCTGGAGTTTCTCTTGCCATTGTGATGAAGAAATAATTGAGTTGCAGAACTCCACCAGTACATATGAAGCTCATTGAATTTTATTCTCTAACAAACGCATTATTTTGTACATGGAAAAAAAAGTATTAATGTAAGCAGATACATATGTTTTTGATATTTGAACCCATTTAATTATATCATTAGTTTTGCCAAATAACATGTCATGGACAAGTTAGATGTTAGCTTTTTTATAATTTAACCAAAGTGATCACGTATATTGTGTGCTGGCTACACAGACTATTATGTTTGATCTCTGTCCAACCACAGAAAATTGGTGCAAAAAAAAAAGCATGGGAGGACCCAGGGCTTCCAAATGTGTTAAACTCATTACAAAGACACTTTAAACTTACTCATCGTTCAGTCTTCTTTACTCTTGGTGATGATGCCTCACTGACTAAAAAGTCATAATCCAAAATTGATTTTGTAAAGAAATTCAGTGGTGCCATCTTTTTTCTTGTAGTTATAATATAGATGATTCTCAAGAAAAACAAAATTTTAAGGTTACCACATTTTAAAATGCACATATATGGCCTTGCTCAGCTGTGTGCTGCCAAAGCATGTACATTAGAAATGAGCTGAAGTGGCAGTGTCCAGATCCAGAAAAGCCAATATTTTTTACTGCAGATAAACACAGACTCCCACAGTTGCTATCTCTGAATGTGGGGCTGATGCTCTGAATCATAATGGTGAAACAGTCATATGCTGAATGTTTACTGTTTTCATAAGATATTCTTTCTTTCTTTCCTACAGTGCTGGAGTGCAGTGGGTTAGAAAATTATAATTGTGAAATAGTGTTCCTGCCTCCTATGAGGACATGCTGCCCCTAGAGAACTAAGGAGATATCTGGCTTATACTTTTTCCCAATGGATTCCTAAGGCTAGACTTAGACATGCCAGTATCTCTGAAAAAGACTGAAGGCAGACTGTAAACTGTCTGGTATTGATGAGTTAACCAGTCCTGCCTGCTTACTCACATCATGGGACTACGGTAGCGGGTGGCAGAATTCTGGTGTGAGTCCTGATCTGGTACATCCAGACAGCGTCACTCAAACAGCAGGCTCAAGTTTTAAAAGAATTAGAGATTTTTAAGCACATGCGTAAGATTGTTCAAAACTACCTCTGTGACCTTGGGCCAGTTACCTACAGCACCTTTTTTTCTTTTGTGCCTATGGAAAAGGCAGGCCTGATCCACCAGGCCCTATTCCCTCTCCATACCTGTATATATTGCTTTCTATCACTCCCCAAACTCCTACTTTTTGGCATGTTCTAACCCCTGCTCAACAAGTTTCTTCCACCTTAAGCATTACAGTTTGTATTGGAGAAGGAAAGGAGCGATGAAGAGAAGCAAACCAACAGACAGTGGAGTTTCTTGCAGTGTCTTAAGGTCCCTCAGCTCACACTTCTCGTTTGGGACACATCTGGAGTTCAGAACTCCAGACGGGGTCTACAGTGCAGGAATAGAAATAACTGGGCAAGCCAACTTGTGGTGAGCATCAAGATGGTGCAGCCTGAGTGGCTAGTGGTACCCATACCACCTGGTTTAAAGTTAAATCTTTGATACCTCTGCAAAACATTGCAGATGCGCCTGCATCTGCTGTATGGGTATTGGCACGCTTTGCCAAGCTCCTTCAGTTCCTCATTTGCAAAATGGGTCTGGAACTCCTTACTTAGCTCTGAGTGATGCTGTAAGAAGTAATTAAGCATTTTAATGAGGGCTATACTAAGTCATCAGTCTTCTCTTATATTTCTCATGCTCATGAATGTGTAACACTAATTTATAGATGCAGAAATTTTTGGTGGCAGTGAGGTCTTTTATGTACTACATTGTTTTTCACAGTCTTCAGTCCCCGCAGTTGACTGTTTACAGGTCTCTGTGAACCTCTAACTGTAAATAAAGCCACACAGAGACCACAAGTCAGTCTTGATGAGCAGACACATTTATTCAGGTTCTCTTCAGGGCTATGAGACCCAAAAGAATAGTTTCCTGAATATATATTTGTCAAGAAGATGAGCACTCCAGATAAACAATGGAGTGAAGGCCAAAAAAAGAAATTAAAACAGGACATCTCCCCCACATTGTTTGCTTAAGCAAAATCAGATGGATTTGTCTCTGGGGACCCCAAGACTGGAGCTGCTTTTTTCTTCATGCTAGGTGCCACACTTTGTCTGCTCTTTTTCCTGGTCTTGCTTTTGTCTATATCATAGTGTCTAAAGCAATTATTCACATCAGTTATTCTACTTAATCCATGCAAATTAGAACTGTAGTTGCAGTTAATATGAAACCATAGGTGGTTTCACCCAGTCTTTCTTAAATCCTTACTGTATTACTTAAATTCTACATGCTATTGCTTCTTCTGAATTCATTGCTTGGTCTGAGTAAATGTAATTAATTAACTCTGTTTTAACCCTCCCCCCCAAGCATCTTCCCTACACCTTTAATTACAACAGCTTTCAAGAACATTTGCCTTTGCAGTCTATGATGCCATTAAGAGATAGAATAGTACTTTACAATTAAATACTTCTTTGTCTTGACATTATAATTTATTCTGGGTTATATCACTATTTTGTATGTTTTGGAGCCACCTGAAATTAGCTCATTTCTTTAAGGTACCTGTTCACCTCAGTTTTAAAACAACCAGAGCAACCTTTTTCAGAGTCTTTTCCAGAAACGCTTCAGTCCTAGAAAAATGTGTGCTTCACAAAACCAAACTAAAAACTGTAAGAAGAAATGGGTCTTACTGGAAGAAAACTTTACAGCACCCTTACACGTTGTGAGAGAGGAATAAAGTTTTAGGCCATGATATTCATCTTTGAGTAGTGTAATTTAGAAAAATCTTCTTTTCTATTGATGGCGTTGTCTCTGTGTAAAATTGAGATAACATGGCCGAGCAGAAACAACAACTGCTTCTTGGTTGTAGGTAGTCCATCTCCTAAGAGTGGAGGAGCCTTCCTTACTGCCAACTTTCCAATATGGCATTCAGTGAGACTGTAAAAATCTTGGGGAGAAGGAAGTGAAGAGGGTAAAGGAGCACTGACCAAAAATCACACTAGCATGGTTCGGATTAGTCCATTAAAAAGAGAAAATACTGTAATAAGGTCTGGAGTAATTGTTTTAGCTTCAGTATTAATCACGTAAGTCATGCTGTAAGCAGCCCAGTTTGCTCCAGGAAGCAAGAACACAAAACAGGGCATGATTTGGGTAAAATGCATGGGGAGTCCACGTCTTCTGTGTGCACTGGCCTCCTGCCACAGGCTGTTTCCAGTGCTCCAGCGGGGTGGGGAAGGGATGTTGCAGTCCTTGTGTCTTCATCCATTCACTTGCCGGTTCCTCCACCTCCGCCCTCTCCTAGGGTGGCAGAGCAAGCCAACCTGGGGTCTGCTGTCCCAGGGGCTGCCCTGGTCCCTGTGGATTAGCCCTGCTGCCCTTTGCTGCCAGGGGGCTGGGGGAAGGACTCCTATTACCATCAGTGGTCCCCACCTTAAGGCTCGGCTGCTCAGGCCGTGCCCTGCTTTTGAAGCTCACCTGTTATGACTTCAGGACTAGGTAGTGCTAATGAGTGGAAAAAGAGCTGAAATGGGTGATCGAAATGAGCCTGTGAAAGCAGAGGAAAGGCTGGCACTTGCACGGTTATATAAAGGAAATATTGTTATTCCTAAGGAAAAGGTACTATTTCTACAGCTATAATCTAAAACATGTTTCTCTAGCACCAAAGCCACACACTGGTATTCATCTAGGCTTAATGCAAATACTGCATCAGGCAGTTCAGGGGTAGTCAGCTCTTATGAGCAGTGTTAGCCCCGTAAGCTTTGTTTGGAGTTTTATTAGATTCCCTACTGCAGTCTTCAGTAGACAAAATAGGCTTGATATTTAAAACCCATCTTCTGTAATTGTTCTAACTCCAGATACAGTCATGGCAACTAATTTGTGGCAATAATCAAATGAGAATTAGATGTTTATATATTGTTATTTGTAACCAGGTTAAAAAATGGATTGTTAGCAAATATATTTATAAAATCAAGCATCCTGAAAGTCAAATGTTGTAGCAGTGCATTTGAAGATCAAATGTTCCTTATTGATGTACATATAGTTAAATACTGACAGGTACTACAGCCAATTGAAATATCAGTTGGAGCGATTTTTGATCAGTATGGAAACTATATTGGGTTTTCACGGGAAATCCTTGAGAGCGGCCACGTCTCACTGCTGAAGCTGCCCCGTAGGTGGCGTGAGCCATCCACTCAAGTGCAGACACAGGCATAACACTCTGCTTGCATTTTTTTTAAAAAAAGCAAAATAACAAAACCATGTTCACATAATTGTCCTTTATATAGGTGCTACTGCCTGTGTTGGCTGGGGCATAGCTGTGTTACACTGCCTTCGAGTCAGAACTATCATGTCATGATAAATTATAAAGATATTTCTTTCTGGTGAAGGTAAAATCTTATCTTAAGACACAGTGTTCACCTGTGTCTTTGAATGAGGAAGGTCCTCTCTTGCAGTTACTTCAGTTACCTACAGCCAGCTCATTACAAACAGTGTATACCTGATATTGGCCAGGGCAAATATGATATTAGCTGAGCATTAACAAATAGCTTTCCTTTTAGTCCTTTCTGGCTTCCTGTCTTTTAGTCTGTGTTTAGTTTTTTAAACACTATTTCATTTGCCAAAAGGCAAGGGACTTTGTTTTCTAGCTACTCTAGAAGTGCATCATGTTGGAATGTGCTTTTGCTCTGAGAACATCAAAACCTGCAGATTTTCCTGCTGGTGTGTAGAAAATGGTGAACACAGCCCTTTGATCTTACTCTTTCTATATTTAGGGAAGAAAGGGAATGGATTTTGAGTGTATCTGCAGTTCCTATGCAGTTATACCTCCTATTTAGGGATTATATTAATTCCTGACTAGGTGTTTGTGTTCCACACCTGACCATGGTAGGAGGAGGTACCATGTATGATCAGGCATCTGTTCTGCTCTGTTCAGCACTACTAAACCTCAGAGCAAAATTGTCCATATCTAGGTAAAAAGTGAGGGGGGAGAGGAGAGGAAATTAAAAGGAGAAGTCAAAGGAGGATTGTCTGGAGAGACCTTCTATCTTCAGCTCTTCACAACTGCTGAACACTTGCGCAGGTAACTACTATACTTTTAAGCCAGGTAGAATGGACATTAGGTTTCAGGTAGAGTAAAGAAATTTTAATGAAGGGACCCAAGAACAAAATATGGTTTGTATTTCCAGATACAAAAATATCTGCCTCAAGAAGGGCATGAAGGAATATGTTGCATAGCAGATGGAACAGGTATTCAAGCCTGAGCTTGAAGGACAAGGTGTGCAAAGTATCCAAGTATCTAAGACTGGAAACAGATCCCTCATGATATTGTCAGGTACACCAGCGGGAGTCACAGGGAAAACCCCACCAGGAACCTCTCAGCACCTATAGATACTACATGGGCTTGAGTGTTTGGCACTTGTAGTGTGCACAACAAACTGCT
>KZ506094.1:244066-270927 GCA_002844005.1 Limosa lapponica baueri | reverse complement strand
TTTCTGAGGTTATATACCTCCAGGAAAACAGTCTCCATTTGGTTTAAATGTAGTTGAGTCCAGGATATAAAAATGTCATTATCAGTGTTTCACAGGCCAGAGCTAAACCCTTCCTAAAGGAGATGTTATAATAATATCCAGAGGAGGGAATGAACTTACTGCAGGCAAAAGTTATAATAAAAATAATAATAAAAAATTAGACTCCTCCAAGTCTCCTTTGGTTCAACTACAGACTGTAGGAGATTTCTCATAAGAACATTTGATATTTTAATGCGACTGCATATTGGTTGAGAAAAGAGGAATATAACCTGTTGAGAGTTAACATTTTAGGACTCTTTGCCATCCTGCTAAATTCAATACTGCATTTTCAGCAAGAAAACTGCAGGCTGCTTGGCTTAACAAGCTTTTAGATTATCAAATGTCATATGAAAAAATACCAGGCAAGTTTGGGCTGAGTAAGTGTTAAAGCTTTGTTAGGATGGCGTGTCCTCAAATAATTGCAGAATGCCAAACAGAGCTTCCCGTGTTCCTTCAGGCTGAGCAGGGATGCCAAGTATACAGAATTGGAAGCTGTCTATCAGGGTTTTTTTATTTGCTTGATACTGTGCAGACATCAGAGACAAAATACCAAAAATGCCTGAAATCCTTATGACCTTTCACTGCAAACTGTGAACTTTGTCTGCTAAACTCAAATTTCTATTTACACTGTCAGCGCTGGCTCCATGCTGTTGCCTTTTCTTTGTCTTTCCAGTTTGTCATGTATTGAGGGACAGCTTCACAAATACTGCACAGGAGGGGGGACCTGAGCACATTCCAGAGCTCTTGCACGTTCAAAATACTAAGTCTCCGTGTTGTGGATTGCTTAAAGATGGCTGTAATGCAGGCAAAGTAGCGTGAAATATGCTGTTTGCACACAAAGCAAGTATTCTACAGAAAGCTTTAGCTTTGCCATCAGCTGGCATGGCTCACATTCCCATGTTGTGCACCGATGCCATGCTGCTGCATAGCTGACCCCATTTACACCATCTCCCATTTACACCAGAAATACACAGGCAACTACAGAGTAAATGGTCCAAAAATGCATTCAGTAAAATACTGTGTCAGCTTCTCAACTGAAATACCCCTGATTTCAGCATTGTGCTCTGACATTCATCCACCCCTTGTAAATCATGAGCTAGACTGCTGCAGTGAACAAGAATGGGGAAAATTTGATGTGTATAAAGTAGAAATTGTGAGATTGAGTGAGTAGAAAAGTGAGGGTGACTGAGCACTGGCATGGGTTGCCCAAGGAGGCTGTGGAGTGTCCATCCTTGGAGATAATTCAAAAGCCATTTGGACATGGTCCTGGGCAAGTGGTCTAGGTGTCCCTGCTTGAACAGGGAGGTTGGACAAGATGACCTCCAGAGATGCCTTCCAACCTCAACCATTCTGTGAGTCTGTGAAATTGTTCCTACGCAAGACTACTATGAACTGTAATATTTGACAGTGTTTGCCTAACTTCTGCAATTGAAAAAGGATATCCTTAACCTGCTACTTAAATAAGCCCAACGACTACATTGAACTCCTTTGAAACTAAATAGAAGTTTGAACTATATAACAAACATTTTAGCTGAACTATCATTATTAGCTGGGTAATTTTTCTGACTGTATTTCAAATTTAATTTCATTCTGTGGTAGCATTCCCTGAACTTTACAAGACAAGGGTAGTAGTAGAATTCTGTGTCTGAACTCTCTAGCACCCAGAAAACTGTCTTAAAAGGTGACATTTCCAGAGAGACTCCTGCATAGAAAATACATTGGTGTTTCCTAAAGAAACTCAGTGAGTTCACAAGGAATCATTACATTGATAAATCATGTCAATGAGGCTTTTGAAAGAAGACTGTTCACTTAGTGCTACTTTTCACTGAACATGGAAGCTACGGAAAATGTGTTGAAAACATTTGCAAAGTGATAACTGCAGCTATATGCTCTATATATTGCTGTTAATCACCTATCTGTTAATAAATCATATACTTCAGCACATAAACAGGAGGATTTATGCTTACTGCAAAACCCATAAAAAGACACACTGTTTGGTACAACTGTTTTTCAAATCAGATAGACACATTGCTGTAGTCTTCCATGAACTTCCTGTTATCAGTATAAAAATCTGCTGCCTACTGGCTTGAAGTCCCTTTCCAGCCTGAGCAACGTTGAGTGAGCTGCTTCTCCTCACTTTGCAAAGGGGCAGTCATTGCGTATCACCAGGCAAAGTACTACCAATGAACTTGTCGCCAAAGACCAGAAGTAAGTGTGTATATGCGTGCACATGTGAGGTTGTCTGGGAAGCAGGGGACTAGAGAATCAGAGAATTTAATGAGCAGCAGGTCCTTCAGGTCTCTGCTTTGTACAGCCTGGGATCGTAAACTTGTCATCAGAGTTACTAACAGCAAGTATGAGGTATCTGTGGAATATCCCCAATTCTAATGATTTGTGGAGACAAGTTCATCTTGTTCTTTTTCTGTGCTCTTCTGTAGTAGAGCTTTATGTGTCAATTATCGCTACTAAAGCCCTAAACAAGCCCCTCTTCTTCAAAACACAGACAAAAGCAACCATTGGGTTTATTCACAATAATGCTTGGATTAGTTAAAGAAACCACATTCACCAACAGGAAAAGAGAAGTAAATTTCTAAGCTATTGAATAACACTGCTATGTTTGGAAAGGATTTTTCTTTTGTAATTCCCCTTTAATTTCCTCCCATCCAGAGCTGCTGAGAGGAATCTGAAGCTTAAGTTTTCATGAGCGACTAAAGGAGTCCAGCAACTGACTCCTGTTTAAAATCAATGGTCCTGGAAATGTAAGGTAACATTTCCATAAACACATGAGTAATTTGAGGTTTAAGTTCCACTAAAAATCATCCAATACTTCCAGCTCCCCGAGTCAGACAGGGAAAAGGCAGACCAGTAAACTAATCCTTATTATCAGATAAGCAGGGATTGAATGGAGGAACATAAAGCATGAGAAAATGAGGAGGAAACTGAGGACAGAGAAGACAGCTACGTTCAAGAAGTTTATACACTGAGAGGCATAAAAGGCAGTTCAACAGGAAAGAGGACAGACTGAAAGAATATCTCACTATATAAAGGGAAACATTACTTTCAGTCGCTTAGGTTTTCTTTTGATTTTGAGATACTACCTCAGTAAACCCACATAAAATTGTATAACTTTATCACCTGACTCAGTGCCTCTGAATTCAGCACAATACATTTTTTCATTCTGCTTCCTGATCAGATTAGAAAGTGTCTGAAGTTGGAGACTGTGCATTCTGGTAACCTTTCTGAATAGTTTTGCTTTCTTCATTTCAATTGTTGTTTTTCAATTTAAAAATATAATTAAAATACCACATTTGGGTGGGTAGTGAGTACCCTGACACTGTGTAGAAAACCAAAGCAATTTGAAGCAAGCTAGACATTCTGAGTACATTTTTAAAATACCTTATTGCTTAAATAAAATAAACTTAAATCCCTGAGTCTAGCAATTACTTTCAGATGTTTGATTGTTTATTTTTAACGAACTGTCATATCAACCATTTAGAACTGACAAGTACTATTCTGATATCTTCATGAGTTTTCTCTAACATCTGCTCCCTGCCTTATGAACTACATAGTCATCTTCATTGTCTCTTGTATTTATCTTAATTTTGTTATATTTTATTTTATTAGAGGAAAAACTTAGCAGAACTGTTTGTGGCAAGATTTAGTTACAGGAAACCCAAAAGCTAAGCCTCAGTTTCAGCTGAGACAATTAGACTGTTGATTTTGGTAGCAGCTCAGGACTTCTATTGGACCCAAATGCCTTTCAAGTCTATCTGCCAGCTGATGCTCAAGTCTGAAAATTTTCTGTATTCTTGCTACAGATAAAGGGCTTTGTTTCCTTTTAATTTGAGGGATATTTCTGTCCAGATCTGAATGTTTTGCTGAAATTCTTTTCTATTCACTGGAATAGATTAAAGAAAAAGGAAATAATAACATTTTCCAGAATGTTCAACCCTTTTTAAGGCTTTGTCCCCCTAAATTCTCTGTTCCTTGATATCTGTGAATTGTTGAGGACAGTATTTGTTTTTCTCAAAGCAATTTTGCCACTCATGAGAAGTAGCAGGTGCTAATTTGTAATGCTTAGCTTAACTGTTGTTTTTTTCTGTCTAGTAAGTATGTTTAATAGCTCATATTACTGTTTCACCTGCTGGAGGTAAAGGACTCTTAAACACTGAACATGTGATAATGTTAACACCGGAGATCTTTATCAAAGGGCTTGAAGAAATTGCTAATAAAAATAGCAGTGTTCTTATACAGTCTTTTCATCAACTGCTATAGAAACTTTGCAGCCGAATTATCGAAGTCCACTGCCATTCTTGGATGGATGTTTTACTGCTAGGTGGATTGGGCTCTAAAACTTTGTTATGGATGCTCTGGGAGAATGTAAATAGTAGCTGGAAAGTGGTTTATTCTCTAATAATATTTTGTGGTCTGGAGCCGTGGGCTATACAATTTCTATTTCTATTTTTTTAATTTTTTTATTTTTTAATTTTTTTTTTCCTTGTTAGACTTTTATGGCACCTGACGTAGGGCAGGTCGCAGCAGCTGACGCCGGGTGAAACGGTTACCAGGGACAGCTCCGGCGGCGGACACCGCCAGAGATCCTAATACCCTGGCGTTGCGCCAGTCCAGCCTGGTGCCTGGAGGAGTTCAGTGGGTTCACAGAGCGGGGTCTCTGCCAGCGCTGATGCTCTAGAGCCGCCTGGGTCGTGGAGTCATGTTTATGGGGCTCCACTGGTTTCATTTCAGACAAGCGGTTGGTTGAGGATTTCTCCACTCGAGAGAAACACGATCAAATGTGGTGCTCACCCTCCTTAAAAGATCTTCAGAAAGACTGAGGAATTTATGTGATTCATTCTTAACATGTGGATTCTTTTAATTAGCTATCTAGAAACCAAAACAGAGTGCAGGACACTACTGCAATGCAGCTTGTTAAGCAATAATGCATTTTTTCTTCCAAAAGTCACACTTGATAACAAACAATAGTCATAGGCATAAGATGACTGTGGATACTATGAGCTAATGTCTAGTTGTCAGAAACTTTTCCATTAAGGCTCAGAATGATGTTTAACATATTCTTCCCATTATTGAGCTAAACTAAACATTGTATTAAACATGGATTTCCCAATGAACATTACTGCTGTTTATTTTTACATGTGTATACATACGGAGGCAGACACGTGTACATATGCATTTTGGATATTAAAAGCACATCGATAGCATGGTTCATTTTATTCCCAGGATAAAATTTTTTTTTACATTTCTTTTTTAATGAAACCTGTCCTTACTCTTTCCTGTCCGCAAAATAGATTTAAAACAGGATTCTTTAAACAAACATGACATGCCAAAATTACGCCTTCTCTCCTATTAAACAATGGAGAATGACTGAAAGGGTAGATTTCTTTAATGATCTAGGAAAACAAATGGTGCTGAGGATGATCACCAAAATTTACGTAACATATATTTTTCTACTCGAAATTCAAAAGCTTTGGTGTATAGCAAACACTTGAATAACTTATGAAATCCTGTGTAGGTGACAGCTTTAAGACAACTTCAGTTTTAAGCCTTTGCGCTTTGTTTTTGGCATTATGTATAAGTCATTTAGGATTTCAAAGCTGGATATACTTACATTTAGATTTCGGGAAAGGGCAGAAGAAGGACAGGTTGGTTGCTTTTCACTTTAAGAGACCTGGATTTCCTGATTGTGTTAGGCCTGTTGTTATTTTGTTGATTTTAAGTTGGTCCCTAGGGGGAAAAGAAAGCTTATAAGAAATGTAGGAGCACACTGTCCTTGTTTTGCAGAAACAATAAGAAATATTAACCGAGATTTTCAAACATGGTGGCTAAACATAGTCTTTTAACTCCATATTCAGGCTTCTTATTCAAGATCTACTGTTCAGAAGTATGAAAACCTGGCACATTCACTTTGAGTAGCCTTTTTAGTTACTCAAGGCTTGTGAAAACTGATGTAACAGTTTGAATATGGACTAAAAATCCTAATGTTTTGTATTTTTGTTGGCAATCCTGTAATAATTATGTTGTAAATCAAAATACGGGTTTGGATTTTGAGAAAAGTGCCTTCAGCCTTTTTCCCACCCTTCTGCAGAGACATTGCATAGCTTTTTCAGATTACTAGGTATAAAATTATCAGTTTGAAGGACAGTTTAAAAACTTTTACTTAATCTCATCTTTCTCCATACGTGTTGCCCCCAAGAAAATGTACACGCAAACCCTTTTTATGTAATGTGCAACATAAAGTCATTAGTTCCCAAGAGGCTTGAATTGATATGATGTGCTTGGAACCTCCATACCAAGTCCCAAGCGCAACTGCTCTCGTAATGTGAGGATGCTAACAAGGGGAGCCACAGGCAATGCTAATGTTCTTTCTAAATATAAAATATGCTTATCTATTTTATACCTAATCACTCTCATGTAGTTGCTACCAAGTCATATGTGCTTCACCTGACCCAAACCCCACAGAAACAAAGAGTTTCTGTGATTTTGTGGGCTCAATTGCCATTGAGATATTTAGGGTTCCGTGTAATGAAGTTCTGGATGGTGAATTCTGGAGACTTGTGCTCCAGCTGGAGCATGAGCACATACTTGAATGTGCCTGCTACCCCCTGTTTCACCTGAATGCCACACCTGACCTATTGTAAAGTCTCTCTCTTTCAAATCTGACAAAAGCACTAATGAAATCTTGGTCAAAACAGTACATTTTAACAAAAGAAGCTTGAATCTTTTAGACAGAGGAGTATTTTCTGTCGGAAAGAAGACCTCAAAGCATCAGCCCAGGTACCTCCAGAGTACATTGTCGCAAACCAGCCCTTTAGCTTCTGGACACTGGCTGGAATCTGGTTTTCCATTTCAGGTGGCTCCAGCTGCCCACCCAGCCCCAGCATGGGGCTCTGAGAGCTCCGAGAGCTGCCGCATGGTGGAAGCCAGGTGGGTGCCTTCGTGACGAAACCCAGAGCCTTTGCAGAAAGTAACTGGCTGCTTTCCAGGCCTTTTGGTTTAGATTGGGGATTAGATTGTGATGACAAAGCTTTCTGGCTTCTGGTGTCAAATTTATTTTAAAAAATGTCTGTAATGATTGCCACCTCAGTTCTCTGACAATACCAAATATAGGACTGGCCCCTGATCTGCCCCTGCTTTGACATGCAACCCATGGTTGATTTTCTCGACTCCCTCTGCCTCCCGCAAGCAGCCCCCTGTTCAGTTTGTGGTGCAGTTTAGTAGATGTGCTGCCACTTGGGGCACTGATAGGAGATAATGCCCAAGTACTGTGAATTATTTGCAATTGGTTTCATCCAATTCATCCAAGCTGTACAAAGAAACGTGCATTTGGCACCTTTCCTGAGAGGACTCTAAAGCCTGGAGAGCAGAAATTGCCAATGCATTATGCACAACCTCGTTGCCATTTGCTTTCTAGTTTTATGAAGAGTGGCTTTTTATTGTTTATTCTGCCAAATAGGCCTTCTCCTTCAAACAATGAGTCAGTAATTCAGAATACATCTACACCCATTCATCACTTTTAGAGATGGCTCTGGGCTCCATAGTTCAGCTCTGGATGCAGACTTCTCTGCAGCTTGCAGGTGTTTAGGTTTGGGGTTTTGGCTCAGCTTCTTGTGTGGATGAAGGAAAGTCATAAAGTGAGAAGTAGCTTTGAATAGTTAGCAAAATGGAGAGCTGCCAGACTGAAGGGGATGGCAAGCTACTTTGCCTGTGCCTGGGGAGAAAGGGATTAGGCATTTCAGCCAAACAGCTCATTCCTGCCTCCTGTTTGTACCATCCATGCTGCTGTTACTGCCTTTGTGGGATTAGAGAGAGGGTAAAGGAGTGCCAGTGTGTACCAGAGGGCCCCAGTACAGCAGCAGCAGCAGCAGCAGTCACATCTGCCCTTTCTACCTCCAGCGGCAGCGGGATTCCTCTGGCTTTCTGCCCTGGTCCTGCCCTAGTTTCTGTCCCTCCAAACCAGGACTGACCCCTGCTTGACAATCAAGAAGGTACAGAAAAATGCGAAGATGGTGATGGTGGAGATAGTGGAAGTAAAGGGAATGTCTCTGAGCGTCCTGTCTCCATCAGGGAGGGGAAGGAAGGAAAAGAAGTGGTCCCAAGGAGAAGCGACAATTGTAGAAGCAGAAAAAGTGCCTGTCCCCTCATAGCCTCTCCACACACCATCCCCTCAGTCCTCCAAAAGCCCTCCCAACATCACTGAAGCAGTCCCCACCTTTCCCTCTCACATGCCTTTCCCCACCCCAAAACAGCACTGCTACTGCTGCCTGCCCCAAGGATGCCCTTGGCCAGTGTTGAGAGTTTGGTTTTGCTACACAGTGTAATCAATAAAAGGCCAAATTCTGGCTCCAGTAAATCACTCAACAGGCTCCCACTGATTTTTCTGAGAGGAACTCCTGGCCACTTTGAGATGTTGCTCCCTTTAAATCTCATCTATTATTATTATTATTAATAGCAATATTAATATTAATATCATTCTCATCTAGCTCCTGAGATGTCCTGAGAGCAAACACTTCATGTACATTCCTTCCACTTAACTACTTTCAGAATTGAAAACCTATAATGGTGCAATATTTTTTTTTTAACTTGAAAAAATAATCCCGCGAAAGATTTCCTATTGAAACAATCCCTGTCTCCCCTGTGTTATTCAATCACATGGAGATTCTGATATATATATTAGGACTATTTGGAGAAGTTCCAAGTCTAAAGCCATAATGTTGGGGAACATGAAGCAAAACAAGGCAGTCTTTTTTCTTATGGAGAAAACAGGTCCCAAGAAGGCTTCCTGAAGAAGCAAGGAAGGGAGGGAATACGAAAGACAGGAGAATGAGAGAATGAGAGAAACCATTCCTAAAAAGAAACTTAAGCATTAGATTTCCTGATTGGTAGAATTTAATTTCATTGCTCTGCTTTTAAGAATGTACTAAATATTAAAATGTAGTAAGGTGGCATGCACTCTCCTCTCTCTTCCACTCCGGTAGGTACTAACTAGGTGTGGAAAACAACATTTTGTGTTTGCAATTCAAGTGCAGAAAGGCAAAAATGGAAAGGCAGAAAATCACTCCATTCTCTCTCTTAACACAGAAACAGCATGACCCCTGGTTAATTTAAGTAGTCACATAAATATAACTTCTATTTTAAGCATGTACTTAAGTCCTGCTGATTCAATATTCAGCCCAAATACAAATGACTTTTGTGGAATGAGGTTTGCATTGAACTGGATTTACTTAGTAAAATATTTCAATCTGGTGTTTGAGTGAGAAAAGAGGAATCTGGTCAATTGCTGCAAATAACTCTGTAGCAAAATCACTGCTGTACTTATTGTTTGTGATATTTTCTGGAGAATTTTTCAAATTTTTGTGAGAAAGAACTATTGTGGAATAGAAGGCTGGTCTGGAAAAAAGGCACAGGAATTTGTACACAGAATTACATCCTTTGAAAGTAGCATGCTACATAGGATTTCCTAAACTCTACCAGAAAACATTGACATCCTGGAACTGACATTTGGAATTTCAAATAACAGCTTTCTAAGCATAATTAGTGTCCTTATAAATGTTTCAGTATCAAATTTTGGACTCACTTTGGACAAGTCAGTCCATAAACTCTACATTTATTTTTTTTCCCCATTTATTATTTCCTTTTTCAATGTTCCAGAGATGACAGCTGTGATCTTTAAAGCTAAGAAATAGTAAATTGAAATAGCATGTTTTAAAGTATTTATTACATTTAATCACAATATATAAAAGTTGTTTTCATTTATACTTCACTCTTTTCTCCTGACACTGTTCTTTTCTTGCTTAAAGTACCAATCATTCCTATCCTCCCTTACACAAAATACACAAATACTTTTACATAACTACGACTTTCCTCTAGTCACACACAAGAATAGAGGGTAGAGGATATGAAAATTACTTATGACAGATGAGTCACATTAATATTTTGTTCTAAGCCATGAGAAAAATGAGACACAAGCGGTAGGAATCAGAACAGATCAAAACCCTTGGTGCTTTATAATCCAAAACCACAACTATCTATTGAAGTGCAAAATGTTCTTTTTTCAAATAAAGTGTGAGAAAAACACGAGTTTTGTACTACAAATGCTGGCAGCACACAATGTTGCAATTATTCTCAATATTTTGAGATGCTTGAATCATAACCAAAACTTTAAGCAACACTGAGGTAAAAGCATTTTTGTATTCTTTCACAAAAATAAAATAAAATAAAATTGAGTTTGTCACAGTTGTTTCAGAAATGGCGTGCCAAGTTTCTACCAGTGACTGATAATAAAAACAGATGGGAGGGATATCATGACATCTTCTTGTCTTTTTTTTTTTATTATTCCAGCGTAGTAAGTTCAGAATCATTCAGATGGGACTCCCATTATCAGATTTCTGTGCTGCTAAAAAAATCTAGTATATTCTGTATTTGAAAAGAATAATTCTGATTGCCTTTTACAGGTACTTTACTATTTCAGTGCATGTGGATAACTTAGTCTGGATATGAAACATTATCTTGCTTCCTATTTAGAGGACAGTAAATAGGATTGGTGACAGTGGATATGTTCTCAGTAGGCTACCACCCACTGTTAGACTTAAGAAGAAACATTAATCCCTCCATCTGATATGATCAGGTAATATTGTCTGTAATCTGGGTCACCACTGGGTGAACTAGGTATTCTGTTTCCTAAGACCTAAGTATTCTCTTTTTTCATTCCCTCTTCTTGATGTAGTATCCAACGGAGAGCTCAAGTCAGCAAGATGGTAAGCATCTTACACGAGCTCATCAGCACCCTCAAGCCTTGGGAAAGGATGTGCTCCTTTCGGTGCCTGACAGAAGGAGGCAGGGAGCTCTGTCAAAATGCACTGGTAGAGTTCTTCCCTGCACAACAGACCTGGCAGACACTGGCCAGGCCCCAGTTCAGCAAAATACTTAAGTGGGGAGGGATCTAGGCATGCATGTGGAGACATGTATTTCCTCAACTGGGATAACTTCAGTGTAACTGTACGCATGCAGCTCTGTATGATTACTCTATAGGACTGGAGTTGAGCTGCGTTTCTTGTCATGACAGTGAATTAGGTCAGTAAGTATTCACTCTGCGTAACGCTGCCTGTTTGTTCTTTCAGCTACTAGCAGGGGCCCTGTTCCTACCCCCTGCCCATCGAAATCTGTCTTTTCCTCATATGATGACAAAAGTAGCTGTTCACAGTGCACACCATGCTGGGCTGGGCTGGTTTTATGCCACTTTTTCATGCTGTATACGAGAGTTTAAACAGGGAAGATGAATGGACAATTTATGGAAAATCAACACGAAAGATTAAGGATGAAAATTTAGGAACTAAATGGGTGGTCTTAACCAGACAATTCTTGTGGACTTCATGCAGAGAAATACACGGCTAAATAATTAGGAACCAGCACAACGCTTTGAGTATCTAGCTGTAAAAGTGTTTCTTAAGCCAATGAAAGCAAGTTCTCCTTTTTCTCCATTTTTAATTTATGTCATCATGTCTGAGGAATTTTTCTACCTTTTTAATTTATGCAATACTTTGAACTTGTTCTATAGGTATAAAACACATTTCCTATCATCCATCAAATGTCAGTAACTTGATTCTATGTGATTAGGCCATTGAAGTGTGATTGCAACTTGCTTGCAAATAGGTGTAACTGTTGCACTTCGTTTAGTCCACGAAAATTCAGTGATTTAGTTTTTGTTTGCCAGGCAATGTGTGAGATAAGTTGCCTTGAGGTAAACATATACACTGGGTAATGGCAGGCCATTTCTTTAGTGATACTGGAACTATCACAAGATGTGTTTCTTGTTAATAGTGGCTTATAAGTGTGATAAGCTTCTCAGGCTTTTCAGCCAAAGCAATTCCTACAAAACCACCTCCCCAGAAAAGGTTTGTAGAAGCATGCTGAACTGCAATTAAAGAGTAGGTCTCCGAGTGCCAAGAAGATTATAGAGAGGTATTATTGGTCCAGACAGAAATTTTGCCAGGCCTTCAGGACAGAATTATGTATCACTGTGTGTTTCTCTTTGGTATGTTTCTACACCATGAACTTGGACAGAATTTCAAATTTATGATGAAATCTAAACTCTGTTAAGACTACTGAATTTCTGTCTTGAAATTTTTTCCTTATTCTAACTGATGCATACAAAGATTTGCTAGTGCCAGCCAAGACTAGCTACTTCTGGGAGAAGCACCTGTAAAAGGAAACAGTAGGTATAAAGGGCATGGTGTAATTCTAGTCAGATAATTTATGCGTGCCTCTTAAAAAAGAAAAAAATAGAAAAGTAAACTTTCTAGTTCCTTACTGCTGCCAATCTCAACAAACCAATTCTTTATCCATCCTGGAATTTTTATCAGCTTAGTCTCATGTTATAAGGAAAAATGAAGTGAAATGCACATTTTTGATATAATCTAGTAAAAAGTCAGAACACATAACTTGCTAATATAGTGTGGAATGATCAATGTGCTCTATTTACCACAGGTATAGGTAGTATTCCTTACCCTGCCTGGCACCAGCCAATTTTTGCTGCTTGTTTATTTGCTTGGCTAAACTCCCTGAACCACACCACATCCTTTTATGTAATTTACCTTAAAAAGGTAAGTGATAGCCATAAGGACTATGCTAACTTCTGGATAATATATTTAAAATAACTGTTGTAAACATCATAAATACAATCATGATGAAATGTCAGAGCAGAGAACAAACTTGACTGTCACCTGTGTACTCTGCATGGGCAGAAACATAGAAACAAACAAAATTAGATTCTATCCTCTATTGCGGATAGCCAGATAACTGAATATTGGACACCCTACATCTTTGATATTTGGCAAATGAAAAAAGCCAAAAGAAAAAAATCATAGAATCATGGATTCATTTGGGTTGGAAGAGACCTTTAAGATCATCAAGTCCAACCATTAACCTAGCACTGCCAAGTTACAACTAAACAATGTCCCTCTGCACTACAGCTACACTCTTTTAAATACCTTCAGAGATGGTGACTCCACCACTTCCCTGGGAAGCCTGTTCCAATGTTTGACAACCCTTTCACTGAAGAATTTTTTCTTAACATCCAATCTAAAGCTCCCCTGATGCAACTGGAGGCCATTTCCTCTTGTCCTGTCACTTGTTACTTGGGAGAAGAGACCTTACACACACCTTGCTACAGCCTCCTTTCAGGTAGTTGTAGAGAGCGATAAGGTCTCCCCTGACCCTCCTTTTCTCCAGGCTAAACAACCCCAGTTCCCTCAGCCAGTCCTCATAAGACTTGTTCTCCAGACCCCTCACCAGCTTCATTGCCCTTCTCTGAACACGCTCCAGCACCTCAATGAGGGGCCCAAAACTGGACACAGCACTCAAGGTGTGGCCTCACCAGTATTGAGTACAGAGGTACAATCACATCCCTAGTCCTGCTTGCCACAATATTTCTAATACAAGCCACTTGCGACCATCCGCCAACTGGATTTAACCCCATTCACCACCACTCTTTGGGCCCAGCCATCCAGCCAGTTTTTCACCCAGCGAAACGTATGCCCGTCCAAGCCATGAAGTGGCCAGTTTCTCCAGAATGCTGTGGGAAACAGGCTTTACTAAAGTTCAGGCAAACAACATTCACAGCCTTTCCCTCATCCACTAGAAGGGGATGAGGTTAGTCAAGCAGGACCTGCCTTTCATAAACCCTTGCTGACTAGGCCTCTTGACCTGGTTGTCTTGTACATGCCGTGTGATGGCATTGAAGATGATCTGCTCCATAACCTTCCCCAGCACCGAGGTCAGACTGACAGGCCTGTAATTCCCCAGGTCCTCCTTGCAGCTCTTCTTGTAGATGGGCATCACATTTTCTAGCCTCCAGTCAACTGGGACCTCTCCAGTTAGCCAGGACTACTCATAAATGATGGAAAGTGGCTTGGTGAGCACTTCTGTCAGCTCCCTCAGTACCCTTGGGTGGATCCCATCCATCCCCATAGCCTTGGGTGCATCTAAGTGGTGTAATAGCTTGCTAACCATTTCCCCTTGGACTATGGGGGGTTCATTCTGCTCCCCATTCCTGTCATCCAGCTCAGGGGGCTGGGTACCCAGAGAACAACTGGTCTATTAAAGACTGAGGCAAAGAAGGCATTAAGTACCTCAGCCTTTTCCATATCCTTGGATATCACATAGTGATATGTTTCCCCCTGCATCCCATAAAGGATGGAGATTCTCCTTAGTCCTCCATTTGTTGTTAATGTATTTATAGAGACATTTTTATTGTCTTTTATGGCAGTAGCCAGATTGCATTATAGTTGGGCTTCTAATTTTCTCCCTGCATAGCCTCACAAAATATTTGTAGTCTTCCCGAGTGGCCTGCCTCCTCTTCCATAGGCCATAAACTTTCATTTTCTTCCTAAGTTCTAGCCAAAGCTCTTGGATGCTTTGATGAAATTGCCAGTTTCTATGTCAGCTTTATAGAATCTCACATCATAAAGAAAAGGCAAAATTTTTCTTTTCAAGTCTCTAGAGCACTGAGTTGATATAGCAATTAAACATGTCTCTCATTTATTTTTGAGAGTAATTAAGCGTTCTACATGGAGTTATGTACATAATTAGTTTCTTTGCTGAATCAGGGGCTTAGATTAAACTGCTGGAAGTGACTCCATACTTAGCAGAGAGCATAATACCAATTACAGAAAAGTGTGCTGTTTGGGGTTTTTTTCATCATACTTTTTCTCTTAAGTAAAATCAAAGCAATTAAAAATACTCAAGCAGATGTGTGTTCTCTACACAGGTTGGGATGAGGAAATGAAAATGGTCTACTATTACTAATCAAAAAGTAGAAATGTTATATTTGTATATTTCATCACAAAGTAAAATGCTTTCAGGTTTACAGAGGAAAAGTACTGAGAATATGTTCAAAACACCACCCTTGGAAGTAAGATGCCTCTGTGGACTGTAAAGTATGACCTCCCCTTCATCCCCCTTAGGGACTCATGCTGTTTGTTGTCCATTCCTTTTAAGGCAAGATTTTAGGAGTTTCCCATTACAGGCAAGCGGGAGAATTCCTCTCCATGCTAATATAGTAGCCAATAAGCTTTTGCCAGTGGCTTATTTGGTCTTCATTACAGTAGTACCTAAATATTCACATATTTATCTTCACAGTAGTATGCGAGGTAGGGAAGAGGTACTGCTCCCATTTTGTGGCTGGAATGAGGCTAAATCCTTGCCCCAGGGTTGGTCAGAAGGTGTGTAAGAGATGCAAGCCATAGGAAGGAGGTATTCCCTGCCTCGGGAATCAAGCACACTTGATGTGCATGTACAGGTGGTATTTATACATGTGACTGTACTAGACTCCCAGCTGTACTGCTAAGCAAATTAAAGGCTTTAAAGAGACACTAATTATAAGGTAAGGTGTGTGACAAATCAGAAATGATGCTCAGATGTCACACTTGAGTAATGAAATAAACATTTCAAATGTCATTGAATATATTCAATTAATAAAATGTCCTGGTAAAAATGACAACATTAACTAATGACATTAAAAAGGAGTATTTACAGATTTCCTCAAATTTATACAATGAGAGACAGCACAAGCACTGCAAAATATAGTAAGTAAGACTTCAGCTTTGACTTAGCTGAAGTCCTACAGACAGTGTAGAAACAGAAAGAACATTTGGAAGGAAATATAACTAAGCAGAGATTCTGGAAATAATTCAGCTATAAAAAGCATAGGAGTCCAGGCTTTGATGAATTCCTGAGACCGCTCTATAAAGAAAAAAAAGATTTACTAATGCTAATTCTAAGGAAAGACACCTTTCCTGAGTTGGAAAGAAAGATTTTGGGGATAAGAATGTTTCTAATCATAACCTTAAAACTTCTGAAATTATGAAGGTGTGTAGAAAGTACAGATCCTGAATAAAGATGGATTGTAGGAAACTGGCAACGTTCTGGCCAGCACACTGGAAATAATCTTCTCAAGTATAAATCAGATCTATCACTTTAGATTAATTAAGAACAAGTTCATAATGATGTTAGTTCATTGATTTAATTTTACATTTTCAGAAGTGTAGAATTGAGTATAACGTCAGTGGAGGTGACAAGAAGGATTTTGAACTCTGTTCTGGAGTTCACACTGCAATTAGTACTAAAATCAAATTTGCTTGCATATGGGAGAACAACTGCAGGAGTTAACCCTTCTTTCTTTTATCCCTGGTGTTTTAATCTGAATTCATTTGAAATAGTATGCTACGTCAGTTATAAAACCATTTTCTAGATAAGATCCACCTTTCTTCCAGGTGACATCAGAGTGAGACAATAGTCAAAGTGATCTATACAGTTGTGACTTCCAAGATGGATCTACTATTACCTGTAGATAACTTAGATTTTACGTATGGTAGAAAATAAATCTGCCCTCTGCTTCCATAGCTTAAAATATTGAGAATTTGACAGACTTAAATACCTTCACTGGTGTCCATGTCACAGGGAGATGGGAAATTCCTAGGGACTTAAATATTATTATTGATTTCATGTGCGATGACCTCAGATATCACGATCATCAGTGGTAGTCTAAACCTATATGGGAGCATGGAGTTAAACAGAATTTTTGGCTTTTGGTAACTCGAAAAATACCAGCCCTTTCTTCCCTCAAAAACTGATGAATGCAAATGAAAATATAAAATGACTTATCTTCCACAGTAGCTGGTTAATGCCTTTAATTTCTTAGGCAATAATAGTACAAGGTTAACTGGGGTAAGTTTTAGGTCTGACAAACATTAAAAAGATATTTCAAATCTTAGCAGGATACCTGGCAGGTTTAGTAGATACCATATTTGGTTATGATAACAGTAAAATAAAAGATACCCTTATTTTAATTTAAAATTGGACTTGAATAGGATGAGGTCTGATGAAGGAACATGGGTCAAATTGCAAATCTGACTGATAGATAAAACTGTGTTAGAGATCAAAACTAGCAACAGACTTCCACATCTATAAATATCTTATTTTTATATCACTATTTCCAGGTGAATTTTTGTTGGGAAAGAAGCATAAAATTTCTGAGTACAACAGGATGACTCTGACAAAGGATGGGGAAAATTAGATATGCTTTGACTCCCAAAAATGGCATGAGAAAATGAACCTTTTATTCTTCTAAAATGCGCACTTATTTGAAGAAAGAAAGAAAGAAAGATAACCCTGTGGGTTGCTTTTATGCAAAGACAAAATCTTCATTAGATGTATGAATTCTTGCAAAGATCCCCAGTTCAGTGAAATATAAATGTCTCTAGCAGAGGATGTGAAATGTGACGGTTCTGAAAATCTATATATCAGCTACATGGTAGATCCTATTCTGAGACTGAAAGATAGTGGTAAATTGGGCAGAACATGTAGTCAGCTTGTCTTTGGCAGCTTAAGAACACATGAAAACCAGCCCTGTTAGATAAAGAATCCACCTTCCACACAGAAGCCGTATCAGCCAGCAGGCAAGTCTTTTAACAGCTCTGTGCTAATGTCTCTCCATCTGCAAAATGATTATATTAACATTTACCTAACTCATAGTGGAAGCTGGAAGAGCTTAATTAACATGTGTAGCTATTTAAAGCTCTTGGGTTGGAAGCTGCGCTAGAGGTCCAAAATATTTGTTAATATTATTTCTATACTCAGATGATTTGCTCACGTTTGCAACACGCCAGAATGGAAACCTACTGGATGCAATGCAGTATTGGACAGGTCACCAAACGAGAAGCTCAACGGCGTAAACAACAGTTCTAATTGGCAGGGTGCTTTGGAAGATCCACCCATCTTAAGGCTTCATTGCAACTCTTTGGCCATAAAGAATACAAATCAGCTTCGATTTATGATTCTGTTAGCTCCAAAGCCACTAAGGAGCAGAGAGCTAGAGTCTGGAATGGAGCCGGGAGTTCATTCCAGCAGCATGCAATCTCATTTGGGCAGATGTCACAACCTCCACCTTGGACTGAAAGCTCAGTGTGAGCCAGCAGAAAATACATTTTTAATATGCTGGATAATAAGGCAAATGCTGTTATTTGGAACTACTAGCAAAGACACCTGCTGACAGCTGGCATTAAAGGCAATGGCACCTGCTAGACATTGCAGGGGGAGAGGTGAAATCTCATCCTTGTTGAAGTCAAGGGAAATTTTGCCATTGACTTCAAACATGCCAGAATTTCTCTTACAATGATTAATGATTTATATGTGTATCTACAAGGTTATGGGTAGTTTATGAAACTTTTATACACAGGCAGATGTCCATAATGTCAAATAATGGGGATGCTGAGATACCAAAGGAATATAATTAGCATAATAAATACCTGGTAGAAAAAAAATAGATAGATCACACCTTGTGTTAAAAATGGATTGATTCCAGAGTTTGATATCATTCCCCACAAAAGTCATAAACCAAAATTCAGTGGCATTGTTGGTTGGAGAAAAACACTTTCCAATGCTTAGACGGTTTGCAACTTCTAGTGGCAGGACACTGTCTGAGAATCTGGGGCGTAGAAAGAATTTCTATGTATTCACTTTATGCAGTAAACAAATTGCCTGACTCCTCTTTAAATTTATGCAAACACATGGGCTTTGATGGAGATCAGAAATAATTTATTGCAAGCAAACTCTGAGGAGAACCAGCTCTGAATTTTGCTTGTGTATTTTGCCCAGTGTCTCTTTCTTCTTCTGTATTTTAGTATTATCAGTCTCCTGTGTCTACATTTTTTTCTTGAAATTATATCAAAAAACTTGAAGCTTTTAATAATCTGCCAATAGAACCTCTGCAGCTGAGTCTGCTAAAACACCCCTGTGTATTCTCTAAAGGGAGCAAATTTGCATGCAGCTTTTTGAGTATGCTGAGAGAATGTTTCTGTTGAAGTAATTTTTTCCAGTAAAATCCCAGAGTGCTTGTTCAAGAGGCTGGTCTGACAGATGAACTTTCACAAGCTGAAAAAATTTAGACTGGTTGTGTGCTTCCAGCGTATGTATAACTAGCTCAACACACAGACCCATGTGAGGCTTTTATGCAAAGCCTGGACTAGAGCCCAACGCCTTGTTTCAAAGCATGCTCAGTCAGCCATTAACCTGCAGCAACAGGCAGCCAATTGCTATAACATACTATGGACCATGGACAAGAAAACCAATGAGAAAGAAGTATTGAGCTGTTCCTACTTATGCTCCTTGCAGAAAAGTGTCTGGTTGCTGTGATGTGGTGTAACTTACACCCTGTCAAAACACAATCATCTACCCTTGAGAATACAAGCCTGAAAGGTTCAGGTGGAGAGTCATGCAACTCTCTTCCTGCGGAAAGGTCAGCAGCAAGGATTCCCTCTCCTGGTGCTTCAGGATTAAGTTAAAAATGTCAATACCTTCTAGGCATGACTATGGCCTTTAGGTTCTCTCTTTCTTTCTGGTTGAAGATGGAGAGATTCTGGAGAAACTACAGTATCTGCTCTGCTTCTGCCAAACACCTGGTCTTAGAGGAACTCACAGTGCCCAGGCAATACCATAGCACTTACAAGGTACTTCCATTTTGGTGACTAAAGCAGAATAAAAACTTGTATTCACATGAGGAATGGAAACTGAGTTGACTCTGAAAATTTCTTCCAGAATGACTGTTGTAAAGTGATCCCTTCACCACAATGAAGGCACTAGACTAGATAATGTGTTGCTGTGATTCCTCAGGAAATGCAGCAGCTGCTGTCCCGTCACAGTGAATGTATGGCGGATGAATTCACCAGTCCAGTTTCAGAGAAAAGGTTGTGGGTAATCTACTGGTTAGGAAAACATAGCACGGTGTTTTGCAGTCTATAAAAAGGGACAGAAGAACCCTGCGGCTTCTCTTTTCTTCCCCTAATGTGATTGGTGGTGGTGGACAGTCAGGTTTTAAAAGGTGACCGTGTTTTAAAGGGAAGTGTAACTATAATCATGTGTCACTTTGCAACATGAATTACATTGCATGTACAGGTAACACACCTGCTCTTATCTGATGCAATCACATCACATGTCATAATATCTTTTAAGTTTCAATAAGTACACTGTTAAATTTTTTCCTGCTTTATAGTATTTTCTTCCTAAATCTACCTCCAGATCCTGTAATACTCTTAACATATCTGCAAATCTACTACAGTAGCTACTTTATTTAAATAACAAGACTCCCCCTTTACTGAGGAATTAAGCAACCCTTGTTGGCAGCAGTCTGGTAGGGTGCTTAATTCTGAAAAGGTTGTGCAAAACCCAGGCTAAACTATTGAAAGAATGTTTCAAAAAAATCAGAACTGAAGGTTTGCTCTGTTGCAGAGCAGATAAACTTGCATTAGCTCTTCAAAGCAGACCTCATTGTTTGATGGCTCTGAGGCAGTTGTTGCTTTCTCAGCACAAATGCTTCTGATTCAGTTTGAACTAGCCCTCTGACATTTTTCACTGCACAAAATGATATCAGCAGAAAACTCTGTGCTCTACATGACCAAGAAGCCATTGTACACTATTTTAAGTAGTTCCCTTCTTAAGTTCCCTTCTTTGCAGAGGGAAGCTATCAGTATTGCTTACACTGTATTTTTATGGCAGATATTGGGACTTAGACTGTACTGCATCCTACCAAGTTGAAAATCTTTGCTAATCAGGGCTTTTAGAAGGGACAAACCTGCCATCTCATTGCAGCCATCTCTTAGGAAGGTATTGAAAAAAATCTATTGATTTCCCTGTGCCATGATAATTCTTGGGACTAGAGCTCCCAGCATCTACTGCTAATCTTCTGAGATATTTCTTTGAACGGACATGCTGTGGCATTTGCTCTTGGTACCAGTGACAATGTAAATTTACAAAAACACACCTTCAAGACATTTGGTCAGGAGACTCAAAGGATGTGCACAGTGTATTTCACAGCATGTCCTATAGGGTAATTTAACATGGTTTGTTCTCCCATCTATCTCCAGCATCTGGTTATGTTGCAACAACATGGTGTCAGATTGTCAAGAAAAAAGGCAAGATGGTCTCTGTAAAGGCAGTAAAGGTAAAAACATATATAGGATTCTGCGGCCTATGCAGTGGAAGTGAAGGTAGTCAGGCAGTCAAAGATGAACAAGAACACTTACCAAGCCAAAAAATTATCATAGAAGCTAAAGGACACAGTTGGTCAAGAAGCAATGTAGAGAAGAATGCTGCAAAAAACATCTGCAACAGCCTAAGAGAAAAAGAAAAGAAAGGGATAGAGTGATGGGGCAAGAAGACAAAATTTGGAATCTCTCAAGGAAAATTTTGGAAGCCTCATGCCTGAAGGTAAAAAGAACCATTTCTGCAAAAAGTATTAGAAAGTAACATGGGGATATTATCCCTATTTGTCCTAGGTTATCTGCTTAGTGTTCTGCATTTCTGTATCCTACACATGGATGCTGTTGCTTCTCTCAGCCTGAGCACTTCGATTATTAATTAGTGCCTCTCATGAAAGAACTTGGTAAGCGATCAGTACAACCCAGTGTGAGTGAGAGGTACAAGATCGGTCCTTAGATCTCATGAGTTGTTATTGCTTAGCTCTGTGTGGAGACAAGGATCTCTTTGCTCAGAGATATCAGCAGCCCAATCTCATTCCCGCTCAGTCAGTGGAAAAGCCTGTCAACGGATAATATAGCAACAAATGTATGTAAAGCTGGAAACAGCCCACTGGAAGGAGCATTAGCAGGTAAGACTACTGTTTTCCAGTCAGGCTTTAAAAACAGTTGGCAGTGGGTATCGCTTCATTTGGGAGCATGCTGGAGCAAATGAAATGATGTCTCTATTCCCAACAAAACGAAGTGCCTGTCACAGGCAACTTTGTAATAATGCTGTTTAGGGCTGAAGAACCATAGCTTACTGCCAGAAGACTTTCCAGGGCAAGTACGAATAAATTTTGTTACTACCATTTTAGAGTTAGGAAAACAAAGGAAAATGGCAGAACTGTTTGCCTGAAGGTTCCCGGCAAGTCACTGGCAGTGCCAAACTTTAGGTCTCATGACTTGTTGCTCAGATCTGTGTAGAGGCAAGTATTTCTTTGTGCAGAGATGTTAGCAGCGCAATCTCATTCCAACTCAGCTGGTGGAAAAAGTCCAATTCATATCAATTCATATTTAATTTCGTAACTTGGCTTAGATCACGATCACAATTAGACACTAAGTAATTAAATCCTTTTTTTTTTTTTTTTGGTATTGTCCAATTCTGTACTGAAAAGCTGACTCAAACTTTATGTTTAATATAAAGTGTGGGTAAACAACTGCGCTTTTGTATTAGATTAGTATACATGCAAAAAAGTCTCAGCTTTTTCGTTTTCCAAGAATTTGAGTAAATTCCTTATTTTTTCATATGCTGATAAGTCTTTCATTACCAACATTTATATAAAGAGAATACATATAGATAACCTGTATCATTAAGTAATGATATGCTACTGAGACATAATTTCAAAGGCGCGGTGATTTGGAATATTTATATCATGTCTAGTTTCCCATGAATTTAGCTTAAATTAAAAGAAAATCCTTAAACATTAATTCTCTTTCCCAATCTTTTCCAAAAATGAAAGCCTCCCTTCGAAGAGCTGGTGGTGTCAGATATTAGGGAGTTAAGCCGGGCGTCCTTGGTTTAAAGTTGTTAATGTCTATCTCATCTGCTCTGTCCTATCATCTTCAATTTGTCAACAGTGTGTAGTAATATGTTTGATTCATTAGAAGTGAAAAAAGGATGGTGAAAGCAAGTAAATATGTCAGTCAAACCCCATAAGTATTAAATCACCTCAATTTGTCTGGTAAAAACTGGCGTCTCATTGGGTGAACTGAGGCCAGCTTGATTCACCACCAAAATGTGAACCTGGAACTGACATTGAATTTGCAGATGTGCATAAGAGAAATCCCTTGAGTTTTGAAATAATTGACTTTAAGGAGAGGCAGGAAGAATGTAAACAGTGTTGTTAAGCAGACTGAAGTTAATTACTTATTGTGATTACTACTGAAATCAGTCTCATTTTGACATCATGTTGATTTTCTAATTATTTTGTCTAAATAAAGATTACATTATTTTTTAAAATTCACTTAGATTACACAAATGCAGGACATTTCTGAACAATCTTCTTGCTTATAAACAACAAAAGGAAGTGATATCATACATGAGATTAATAGCTGAGGAGTGAAGTTTTTGTGTGTGCAAAAATTTTAATTTTAGAGCTTTCAGGGGAGAATGAGGTATAAACACTGAAAGCAAGCCAGCCAGAAAGTTATAGTGAAGAGTGCTGAAAATATCAAGCATATATTGAAAACACCAAGTGTGTAATTATGTGCTGTGCTTGTAGAAAGGGCTCTCTAATTGTAAATTTGGGCTTTGGATGCAGTCATAAAAACAATGCTGTAGTGAAAAAAACGGACAATGTCTCTCTTTCTTGCCTCTCTGTTTATGTAGGCTGTCATCCAAAGCTGTCAAAGAATAAAGCCCTCTTAGCAGAGCTTTTCCAGGTGTTTTCTGTCTAGTGCAAGTTTACATACAGGCTGATTCAGAAGTGCAATGACTATAATTGAATTACCAATGTTCAAATTCATTCACGCTTCCGTTCTCTGGTATTCAGTTGAGCCACAGAGCATCTTTTTTGGGTCATTTAGATCTGCATTAGTTCTTCTAATGGGAGTGATGTACTTTACATGTCAACACAGACTAACTTATCTGGCTCATATTTTCTCTCTTGGAATGCAAGACTTAAAATAGATGTTTTAATACTTGGCTTTCATTTAAAGACCCATCTGCTGATGCCTGATGGAAACATTTTTAAACACTCCATTTAGAGATAATTTTGTTCATATGTTATAGATTTATTCTATTCCTCTTTCTCCAGCTCAAATCAGCAGGAAAAAAAAGGATTTTGTCTAATTAAGATTTCAGTCTTTTATTTTATTAGTGGCTCTAGAGTGCTGTAACTTCCAAAGCAATCAATGATGCTGTCACAAACAGAAAACTGCAACCTGGTTTTAAAAGCAGCTAACATTTATGTATCACCTTCCTTACTGGTTTTTTTTAACACTAACTCTAGTATTATACTTGATAGAAACGATGACAACATGCCTAAGTTTTGAAAAGTGTCTAATCCTCAATTTGAGACACTTAAAGGCAATCTTGTTCTCAGAAATGGGTGGTCAGCACTTGGTGAAGGTCTTGGCCTTGCTGCGCTGTCTCCAGTTGGGCACTTGCAAAGCCAAATGTCCAAAATTACTCTCTCCTTTGAATGAGTATTCCAGGCATCTGATACAGGTGGAATTTGAAGCAGCTAAATATGTGCCCACAAACTGTGAATTGCTGATTTCAAGAACAAAAATAGTAATCAGTTTTATAAATTATCACTGATTGTTCAAATGAAAAGTAAGTTACAATTTGAGATCTGAAACCAACCTAAATAAAAGATTGTTAAGAAACTCTGTAAACATAATTCTGTGTTTAACAAATGCAATCAGATTTATTATCACTATTACCAAGATTGTGGCAAATGGTCATGAATTATGGAGATTAGCCAACAGAAAAATACCAACTTGAGTTAAAAAACTAGTGAAAGCTGTGATGGGTAAAGGGATACCTCTGCTTTTGACAGAACGATGCCTAAAAAATTTTAGAAGGAAAGAACCATTTGCTGCAAAAGAGAAAGAAAAGGGTCAAATCCCAAGTAAACAGGCTACAGCTAGAGTGTCTGGGCCTTTTGCTTTTCTAACAATTCTTCTAAAAATTCTTCCATTATTCACAGTGCTGCCTATCACATTGGGAAATGCATTATTTGAGCCCCGAGCTATGTTATACAGGACTTTAGATATTTTACCCATGGGGTAGGAAAAACAAAACTTGTGATGCTTAAAAAAATAACACACAGAAACAAGAAACCAGCTATGGGTGCCTTTGCATTTATCAATCATCAGGTGGACTCCTCTCAACAACGTAAAACTAATCTTGAATTGGTACTACATCCTTTTAATCAAAATGCTCCTTTTGTGTGCATCTCAAAGAGTGCTGGTCTTCAGACCACACAATGACTGCTTGTTTGCTTCATGCTTATAAAATCCTTTAACAAGATACCTGGAGCTCAACAACCAAGGAGCTTTGGCCAACATTTTCCAAATGTCATTGTCTAAAGCCTGACACCTTTTCAGAGGTGCTGAGCATCAAGACTTTCTAAAGACTTGGAGAAAGAATTGTTGTTACTTGGCATTTGGTGGCTAAGTATGAATTTAAGCACCTTAGTTTAGGCTCTCAGTATTTATGTGTTAGGGTTACGGACTAGACCTTACAGCACTGAGCTACAGAGTTTCTATCATATGCAAACAAGTAAGGTGAATGTTCAGGATATATTAGTGATCTATTATGATGATGAGAATGGTAATACTTTATGGACATATAATATGTGGATAAAGCTAGTTTGTCTTGCAGGTATTTTTCATTCTGACTGTCTTCAGAGGAAATTGCAGGTGCTAGCTACCTGTCAGGAATGAGTTCATGCCTAAGGACACGAGTCCTCCATGCATGAGTTCATTAGTGGTGGCAGAATGAGTGACTGGGAGCACCCCTGCCTTGAGCATTCACCCCTGCCTTCAGATTTCATGTCTGACGCCATAAGAGGTGACTAACTTCCAGGATTCAAGCACATTCTTAACACAGGAGTGTAAGGATGGGAAAAGGTTCAATACAAAGTGTTATTTCATTCATATTTCAAAGTTTCCCTCTCTTCTTGGACAGGTTTTGGTTTCTTTTTTGGTATTTTCCCACAAAATTGTCTTACTTGTATTACCTAAAAGGAACATCCTCCCTAAGTCACAAAATAGGACTAAGCACATTGGAACAGCATTTCTTGAGACACAGGTTCTTATTTTCATTCAACTTTGAACTCCAAGCATCACTAGTCTCCTAATAAATTTGTTTGACTTCCATGTTCTACCAGTCAAGTGGCCTCATCACAGGAAAAAGTTCTAGAAGACATCTATGAAGTTTAGGTTCTCCCATGCTTACGTAGCAGCTCAGTGGTGGTTTTCAGGATTGCAGTTTCAGTCAAAAGTGTGCATGTTGCAGCTAAGCCTCATTTTATTCTCTGACAGGCAAATGCACAACTTTTTGCAACATAACCTGAGACTTTTAGTCACAATACCCACGCAAAGACATTTATCTACTCCCATCTTTCAAAAATAAAACCAAAGTTAATTATTCCTTATTGCTATTGAAACAGAAAGCATCTTATGTTTACTACAGCGTTTGTGTATGGGCAGATACCACAAACTAGCCAAAGAACTGGAAGTTCATTTCCTAGCTGACCTGCTAGTCATTTCTCTACGTTCAAGTACCCTGACACCTGCATGGAATTAGGCCTAACTTCACTCAGTTTCATCTTAAGATATAATTTTCATCTATTTTCCAGGAGTTTATAGAAGCTTGTTTAGCTATTAACTAGCTTTAAAAGTATTTAATGACTTAGAACTTGTACAGCATTTGAAAAACACTAAAAATTTGTTCTTGATGTTGAATATAATAACAAAAACAGCCCATGAAAAACCAAGATCCAGGAAGAAACATAGTATTGTGGTGATGGAAAACACTTGCTAACTCCTTCAGTGCAAACCTAAGCCTTTGTAATGAGGTACACCTGGTGTCACTTAACCCTTCCCACAGCTGATTTTCTTTGGTAGGTTATTGCTATCTCCCTGTGTGATTCAGAAGCCTGATGGAGTAGGATTGTTTGATACTTTGTGCTTGTGTTTCTAGGCAAATATGTTTTAATCTAAAAGATTTGGTTTTCTTTTTTGTTT
>KZ506094.1:218132-229360 GCA_002844005.1 Limosa lapponica baueri | reverse complement strand
TCAGGAAAATTGTGATCACATCAGGTTAGTACATTGGAAATTACTCATGAAAGTTAGATCTATTGGTAGATTTGGGATACAAGCTCTTCTTCTCTTGGTTAAACAAAACCATTGTCTTTCCCAACACACCATGCCTCACTTATCTTCTCACAACAGAAGAAAAAAAATTAGAAAGAATGGTATTTGTTTAACTATGCAAGTGAAAACTCATTTGGGACATATTTTCATTTTGCTGATTCATGTTTTTCAGTGTCTTTCTTCCTCCTTCCTTTTCAGTCCTAAGCTGTAGAACTACTTTTCTTAAAATTGATGCGGCGATTGTATACATTTTGAACCTTTTCTTTTCCTTTGTGTTATTTGTACAGAATGTGAGTTTGAGAGAGCTGGAATAATGGAGATGCAAGTGTCTCTTAAAAATCTGCATAATTTGAAAATTTTGTGTGTAGACTTGTTTGTAATCCTCCAAGAAGTCCCCTGTGAGTAGGGAAGCATAATTTGTCTCATTTTATAGATAGGTAAACAAAGAAGTGGAAAAGCTACATAATTGTAAAAACAGACAGGTGGTCCCTAATCTTTCACATGAAAAAGGAGAAAGGAGGTGGTGGAATTTAAATTAAAAAAAAAAAAAATTGCCAGAAAATCTACCAGGATTACTACTGAGTTTATCCAAGGAAAAGTTTTGATGATTCACAAGTGGCTCTTGAGCTGCCAGTCTTTTAACTTTGCTTGCTGTGCATGTAGTGCTGCCCATCACCTGTTGTTAATTATAGCATTCTATAAATCTAATGCTAGAAGACTAGCAGTAAGACACAATGCCTGTACTGGCTTAATGGACACTCTAGGAAAAAAAATAATTTTTCAAGAGTTTATTCCTGGATGAGCTTCTATGGACCTGGCATTGTCATGAACTGATATTTCTATTAAGAAAAACACTAGTGGATGCCTTTAAACAAGTAAGGTCCTGGCTTTATGCAAGCATTGTGGTTTCAAGCACCATAGCAAAAAACACTATGATGGGAAGCTATCATTTAATAAATCAAAATAGCTTGCTTGGTAATAAATATTTTTCTTAGAAACCAAAATATTCTCTTTCCTACAGATCATATAACTTCCCAGTTCCTGCATTTTTTGACATTACTGGAGTAATAAAGGAACGTGGGAAATAACTCAGCACGGTGAAATCATTCAGTTTAGCTCTGCCTACACTGTGGCCAGAACAAGTTAAAAATGTGTGATTTCAGGCATAGGTGATCCAATTCTTCTCTTTTTAAGGTAGCTACAATTTGGCTGAACTGCGCAGTGCTACCTTTCTGAGATGAGGAAAGTGTTTAGTTTTGACTAAATCACTTCAATTTCATTCCTCAGCTTTATATTCTACAAAGAGGTGAGCAATATTTCCATCTCACAGTATGGGAAATAGTTTCTTGCTTATATGGGCTCTGAGCATTAAGAAAAACCACAACAAACTACAAAAAGTGCCATGAATCATTGCTATTGACTCTGTGTTCTGCTGGCTGCTGTTCAGATAACTTCCACTTATATTGATAAAATGGCCTTTGTAGTTAGCAGTGAAAAGAAAGCCAGTATTAAAAAAATAGTTCAAAGACAGGAAACATACAAAGAATTTATATTCTGCTGTCAGTGACAGCAGTCTAAATCCAGATTTGGTCTAGACACGAGTCCTGTAAAGACACACATACATAAATAACATCTATAAGAAATATACTATTGCATTTACACAGATGCATTTCACATAGTCTCACATGTATAATAACTTGCTGACATATCAAATTGAATGGGATCTACCTATTGGCATACAGAAGACTAAGTTAATTCAAATTATTTAGCAACAGACTTGCTAAAAACATATATGCACTTGAATGTATTCGTATATGAAATTATATATGTTTCACTTAAAGAATATAAGCAATAAATACCTCTGTAAATAATACTGTTCTTTACAGAATCCTTCAAGTTTTCCAGTAATGTCCTTCATGTTTTCTAATGTCTGCTAAGAAAGTCATAAAAAGTTTACAGAAGTCTAAAGAGTCAGCTTGTTTTACTGGGATCCCTTTTATGATGCACTCCTCATGTAAAGATCAGTCTATTCTTCCATTTATTTGTTCCACAATTATTCAGTTATTTCATAGCAAGAATTTTTGTGCTCCTGGGTGTGAGATTCTTTTTATAATGAAGTGCAATGTGGTTATGAATATATTTATATAGCTTCAATGACTTGCTGGCTCTGCTTGCCAGTAAAAATATGGTTTTGATTATCCTTAAAACTCCTGATTCAACCTACTTTGGGAAAGTTGAGCTATATTGTTTTTTACTGTTCACATGACATACTGTTCATTCTAGCTGAGATCCAAGGTACCATACAGTGGAATTGCATCAAAAGAGAAACTGTTGCAGCAAACCTCGATTGGAAGCTGAAATATAACTTAAGGAATATTAATAACAGAAAGCTATTCAAAACAGAGTTCTGGTTTTAGGCAAACAACTTCTCAGAGGCTCAAAAAAGATAGTTTAGGAGACAGATAGGACAAAAGTTGCTGAAAGTATACAGGGAATATTGTGAATCCTTGGAAAAAAAAATTTAAAAAATCAGAGTAATGTTTGTCTAACAAGCAGGCTTTAAATGACCTCAAAGAATTATGTGCCACATTGGTTTCTGTCTTGTAACAGAATTCCTTTACTTTGAAAGCAAATTTAGAGCCTGAGGCAGCTTTGTTAGATATACTAATAGGAACATATCTATCCTCTAACTATCCTCTGAAAATGTTTTCTATGTACCTTAGTTCTGAAGTTAACTGCAACTGCATCTCCATATCTGTATGAGCCAGTGTCCAGCCTCAGAGCCACCTGCCTGTTTTTGTTTTTTTTTTTACTACAGTTCTGCATACTAGGTTGCATGTTCCTATAACATACTGCAACTACATCAGGCCTACACTGTGTGCAGTTCTGTTCTAAGTAGAAACGTTATCTTACTGTGTGTCTGAAAAGCAGTTGATGTCCTCGGCAAAGCCTCCCTCTCTCAGAATAATGACCTGACGTCTTCTGGCTTTGTGAATGGAGAAGTTCTCTCCTCATCTTTGGCTTGGGGTTGGTATTTTCATGTAGTTTCTAGCCTTTGTCTGTTAAGATTTTTGACAAGATAGGTCCTTTTCAATGGGAATAATTTTTCCCAGGAAATGAAACTTTGAAAGACTTGTTAATTGCATTGTTTCAGCATTAGACTTTTTCATTAATTATAGTCTCTGTCCTCAACAACTTTAACTCTTAATGCTAGTGCAGCAAAGAATGCAGTCTCTGACATATCGATAATGATTGTACCATAAGGGTTGTCTTTTAACAGGCCATGAATGCAGGATGTTGCATCTATCATGTCACTATTCCCTTAATGAAGGCAAAGGAGCTGACACTTGCAATTGCTTTCCAAACCCAGTTGAGTGTGGTCATCTTTAATAATGCGTTCTTGCTAAATTTATATTAATATATGGGGCCTGAATCTCCCTGCCTGTTAGCAAAAGCATCAGTTCTCATGGCTTTCATGTCAACTGATGCTATATTGCGCAGTATAATGTTCTTCCTAGAAATGCTTTTATTGGCAGGGAATAGGTGGATTGTAGGGCATCTTCTGTAATGCTTTAAACAATTAAATTATTAGGAAGAAAATTACCTCAGCTTAATAGGAAGAGTATTTCACTGTACCGGTTCTGATATCCAGATTCAACATCCAATAATGAAGAGATCATAACAGTGCTGAGTATCAAATTTGAAGGATTCTGACAATCTGCATTTTCTTCTCTTTCTAGAAAGAGAAGGGAAGAAAGCATGTATGTTAACACTCTTCAAAATATGCAGGTCAGCAGAGAAATATTTTTTACTTTACTTGAATAAATAAGCCACATAACGTTTATTTTATTTTCCTATTTTAATATTTTTTGACGTAATCAAATGTTAATACATTAAATAAACATGAAACAGCACAGGAAAATTGTGTTTAAAACTGTTGCTCAGGTTACAAAGACACCAGGGTTGAAGGGCTGACATTTTGGTTTGTTTTATTTTTATGACTAATATTGTCTGCATTCCCATATTATGCTTGTGTGTAGCTCTTTAATTCACAGTAAACTGTGAGTTATTTTCTCTTTGGACTACTTTGTGTATTACAGAGGATCACTATTTCTGTTTGTACAAAGCTAATTTTTCTCTCTTCAATGGCAGTCAGTTTCAAGCTTGTTCAGAGTTTTGAACAAGCAAAAGCTAGAAAAAGGAGAGAGAAAATTGT
Source organism: Limosa lapponica baueri (assembly GCA_002844005.1). Taxonomy (NCBI): domain Eukaryota; kingdom Metazoa; phylum Chordata; class Aves; order Charadriiformes; family Scolopacidae; genus Limosa; species Limosa lapponica. Next base: position 225,066 of record KZ506094.1, on the reverse strand, counting down.
AGTATTTCACTGTACAGCGTAAACTCTTTGGTTTATCACAAAATACCAGACAACAACAAATTGCATCAACCAAAGGCTAAAACTTGAGTAGTTCTCCCCTTCTCCCTCTCTTGCTTCCCCCCCCCCCCCCCCCCCCCCAGTAAACGAGTAACAGTCACCAGCTCTGGAATGTGCACTTCTCTCCCATGAAAACATTTTTCCGCTCTGCCTTTTCCAAAAAATCAAAAGTTCAAAGCTAAACTACTACACATTATAAAAAAACAAATTTACCATGACACTTAAACAAAGACATGAGTCAGTGTGTTCAGCTTTCTTGAGGGAGGAAGGAGTTATGTTTCCTGTTAAGGCAAGGTTTGCAGTAATTATTTTTATAGTTTTATATATCGCCTTATAATTATCCATATATATGTTCTGTTTTACTTTACAGTTGAAGTTGTAACTCGTGCCTTTTTGTCACTGATATAGTAACTAAGGTTTACAACATTCCTTCTCAGAAAGCAAAATATTAACATCCTCATTACACAAATGGGCAAATGCAATCACAGATATTAAGACACTTAGTTCAGTATTATTTAGGATACACGTGGCAGTCTGGGAACTGCAGCTGCTGCTGTTTACTCTTCAGAGTGCTACTTTTGTTCTTGGGAATGGCACAAGCAAGATAAGTAGCATATATATGGAGGTCAGAGACAAAATTAGATGGACTGCTGTGGGTAAAACAACTTATATCTGGAATAAAAAGCATGTGATTTTTGTGTCCTCTTAAATGAGCACAATATATTAAACAGCTGAATTGCTCTATGTAGTTTTTAAAGCTGTCTAGGAAACTTGGAACACCATTTCCATTTATTTGGAACAAGTGGCTGACTCATTTTTCTGCCTTGAAAAACCTCTACTTCTGTTCCTGACTGAAATAAGATGGATATTCTGAAAGTCATTCCTCTTGTACAACAGGACAGAAGTGCAGAAAGTCATAGAGCTCCTGCTAATATTGAGCCTGGACATCCCTGAATGTATGGTTGATTTGGAGTATGTTAAAGGATGCAAACTTCTACTAGGTACCAGAGTAGCTTTAATGTGTCCATTCTTTCAAGCAGATTGGTACTGGAAAGTCTTGTTCTTTCTGGATACAAATTTGGGGTAGCTAGATCAAAGGTCTGCTCTAGACTCGGATCTTTGACACTGAATGTCATATTCACTAGGATGGAACCAAAACCAGAAAATCCTTGAGCATGGAGAAAACTGACATCTGAAACTACATCCAACAGCCTAGGCACACCATCAGGATTCAGTTTTCCCTTCTTAATATGCAAAGATTTATTAGGTCATTCCCTAAGAGCAGTGTTCAGCAACTGTAGAGAAGATATGCTCAAACTGAGGGACACAATTTTTTTCCCCTTCGAATTCAATTTTTTAACAATATAGCTTACACATGAGGTGTCATAATTTCTATAGCTGCCCCTCTCTTTCTGTTGTTTCTGCAAGATGATATGTGAAAGGACCTTACTGGTTGTTACCTGTAGTCGTAAGTTCTCTTTAGCCTGTTTAAAATCCTGCTATATTTCACATGGGAGCAAAAAGAGGGTGTAATGTAATTAATACAAAGGACTTTTTAAACTTAACTTTTCAAATTGAAAGGTTTGGATTTTCCATTTTCTGTTTTAGAGGCCCTTAACCAATTGTGCCATTGAATTTAATGTTAGTTATGAATGAGATCGTAGAAAATAAAAGGATGCAGTCTGTGGGAAGTACATTTCTAGTAAGGGAGAGCAGCACAGTCGATTTTGTTGGGTGCAGGCATATCACACTAGTGACAATGGCTAGAAGCATCAGGCAACTATAAAGAGGGGAACCTGCATTATGTGACCTGCTGGGTAGATGAACCATGTTTTGATAACCTCTGGAATAAGGACAAAAGTGAACTGTGCTTGATAGAGAATAAACTAATTTAATTTTCAGTCATCATGCATTGAACTATAAAAGTGACTCAGAAAGCCACACCAGGATATATATGTCATTGAGTAGTAGGGAACAATTTGGTGGCAGTGCCTTGATAGAAAGAAGGCAGCTGATTAATAATAGGCTAGTGGTAGGTACCCTTGCTAGCCAGGTGTGAATGAGAGTGAGAAGAAGTGTGCTTCCCCCTTTTTCTGGAGCCAAGCATAGTCCTCACCTATGTGCTGCTTTGTTTGGCTACATAGGCAATACAGGCAGTAACATATGTTCTGAAACAGTCAGAACCACAGTTCAGTCCAATTCGGTACAGGCCACTGTAGCGTCACACAGGGCAAATGCATATTCCCCTGGCCTGTGCTTCCACCTCCTACATTATACAAGTGAGCAGGAAATAGACTCTCACCAGAGGTTAGGAAAACTGTGTGATTTATAACATTGGTGGTAGGTGGAACAGGGGAGACTGTAGGACCAAAAGAGCCAAGTATTTTAAGCATCTGCTACAGGCCTGTGCCAGATGCAGGATACCAGACAAGATGTGCCATTTGTCTGTTCTTGAATGGAATTTCCTATGTCCTTAATACCAAGCAAACTCTGTTTATTTATAATATAACTGCTTCTGGTTTTGTAGAGATGATATACAGCACATTTCTTCTTTTCACTCTCACAATGACATTTAAACACTTAAAAAGTGGTTTATTTAGCTGTGTAAATTCAGTCAGCTTGGCAGGTGTTTTGCTTTGTCATGGGTGAATCTGTAAAGGCTGGAAAACTTCTCTGTTGAGGGGTGCTGAATTGTGTAGCTTCCAGAAGTACGGTTTTCTCTAATGCTTATCTGGGCTAAGAACGAGACCCAAGTTCTTATAAGATGGTAGGCAGTGATTTCAAGTGACCATTTTCATGGGCACTAAAGAGAAGAATGATTTGGGAAATGCTGACTGTCCTCTCCTGAAAGTGCACTTTTTCCCCCACTTTTAAGTGATTATACTTATAAGCGATTCTAATTATTTCCCAAAGAAATAAGCAGGAATTTCTGATCAAAACTTCTTTTCAGAAAATGTCAATTCAAAACTACAGATCTTTGGTAGAAACACCTGCATTAGTTATAAAAGGAAACATCTCTCATTTCCTGGAGTGCTTTTCTAAACAAAATTAGAGAGGAACATACACTTCCCACAGTAACAGTATTTCATAATGAGATTGATTACCTAGGAGTTGAGTATTCCACCTTGAAGTCTCTGTGCTACCTTGTTAATATTAAAGACACAAGCCTCAAACTACACTTAAGACCAGGTGGGAAAGTTAGTTCCAGGGTGTCTAGGCCTAGAAAGAAAATGCAACAGCCCCACAGTAGAAGATCTTGGCTCCGGAGTAAGCCAATTGCTCAGAAGGGTTGGTCTTCTGCACATCAACTTCTATTAATGTCAGCACCCAGCACTCTTTCCTGCCAGTGCTGGAACGGCCATTTGCTCTGCTTCAAAGTCACATTAGGGTGGACTGTCAAGCTTGTCAGCCTTTTCTGTGGGCCCTTTCTGACACCTCTGCTCCAGCATCACATCTTCCAGTCCTTTACCAGCAGGCTGTGTCCTGATGACCTTTCTACTCCCCAAACTATGACCTTGTTTGAACCATTGCTAGTTTTTGAGTTCAGAGGAGGTGACACCGAAGTCAAGACTTCTTGACTTCAGTCCTCAATAAACCCCAGCTTTTCCACAGAAATGCCTTGGCTTCTTCCAAGGACATGACAAGAGACTTAAAAATAAATCTGCAAGATGGAAAAAGTGGAAAGTTGTAGTTACAAATCTGCTAACAAAAACATGAAGGGCCACAAAATTACTAATTGTAATCCAGGTTTCTCCAGCGGTATTCCCTATAACCTTTTAGGACACAAGGTACACTAAAACATGTGCAATTATCTGCCTGCATAAACAAGTTTTTCTATTTGTAAAGCTGAGGCTGTAATATTGACTGGGGTATTGCTCTGAAGTCCAGCTTCTGATTGGAGTTGTTATTACAATAAGTACTGCAGCAGATGTCAGAATCGAGTGAAAGCACTGCTATTCAACAATTTAAGCACAAACCACAGCCATCACTTTCCCTGTGTTATTACAGGTATAGACCCAACAGAGTAGAAAACTAATGTTCACACTTCCTTCTAGGTGTAATCCTCTGTTAGGAGAGTTGTTTCAGCCTCCCTCCCCCTTCCTCATCAAAGGTTTTTCCAGTACACTTAGCTGTTTCTAGCTGTAGCTAGAAACGACACAGCTGCATTTTTTGGCTTATATAGCTTGAGCTCAACCCTCAGCAAAAGCTTAGTCTGAGCTATTTTACAAAACTATTTTTCTGTAAACATTTTCATTCATTAGTTATGTGATGTCTATGCTCCCTTAAAATACACTAGTGACTGGGTGCCTTATCTTCGCATTACCAGACTGGTCAGATACTGGCTTTGGAGGTGGTCTGAAAGCTGGAGACAGAGGTGAGACAGAGAGCACTTAAAGAAAGTTTGACTCCGAGATGGAGTCCTGTGATAGGCAGTCTAACAAGCTGATGCTGAGTGACACAGAGAGCAGCATCTTGAGTGGCACTTGAATAGATGTGGTCAGCTTGAAGAGGAACTTCTAAGTTAGCCTTGAGCTCATGGCTTTGGAAATTGTCGTTTGCAGATGGACCTCACACAAACAGAGCATAAAATACAGGATCCAGGCTGGGGTTGGGGGGTTTTGCATGGATTCACACTTTGGGGTACTCAGAATCTGGAGACAGGTCCATGCTTGAGGCTCAGGGAAATCTCTAAGGTAGCTAAATCATGTTGTCTACAGAGGCTGCTGTAAGGAGGCTGCTGCTTCCCACAGAGGTAAAGTCCAGCCAAGAATAGCATGTGTTTCCTCCTCTGCATCTAGCACAACTGCAGCTAAGTGGTTGCTTATGTTCAGAAATGAATGAAATATTCAATGAAAGCAAGAATCTTCACTGACGCGACCACTGCTTCTTAATCATTACACAAAATAGTGTTGTCTTGCCCAAGCGTGCCTGGCTCTCTAAGGATAATGGAGACAGTACAGTGTTTGGATAGCTGCTGGTTTTTTTTTTTTTTTCGGAAGAGTGGGGAGGGTGTGCCTGTGTGAGGGCATGTTCACAAGAGTTTTAGCCCAGAAAGAACTAGGTACATCTGGAAAGAGCATAATCCAGGTTGCCAGACTCTGGCACTGCTACTCGAAATAATCCTTTCTCAGGAAAGTACCAAAGTGTGGCTGTCTGGTTTGCCCACAAGTATCTGGGCATTTTTCTTGGCAGGCGCGGGTACTGGCAGTTATTTGGCATTTTGATTCCTGCCCCAACTAGTGTCTATTCTTTCTTTGCTAAAGATGGAAGGATACGCCTGTGGTTAAATCACTGGGCTAGGGATTAGGCAAAGTGGGTTCTGCTCAGATTTTAGTCTGCATCCTTGGCCAGGTCACTGAAGTAAGAATTTTGAAAAGTGCTCAGCACCCACAAACAGGATCAGATTTTTCAAAAGCGCTCTGCTTCCACTGAGGCAGCGGCCAGATGATCAAAGGAACTTTTCAGAAAATTTGGCTGCGAGTGTCATTGTGAGAGCTACTGGGTGCTGAGCAGTCATGAAAATCTGGTTCTCATTGAGGTGCCCGGATGGGAACCAAGCTCTCCAACTAGCCCCCATCATGATGGGAAGACACTTGAGAATCTGGCCAGGAGCAACCTCTTGAAATGCTACACCAGCGACTTTCTCTATGCCTCAATTTCCTCTAAAATGGGAGTGATGTTGCCAGGGTGCTTGTAAGGATAAATTCATTAATCTACTGTATGTGATGTTCTTGGATGCTTCTGCAGCCAGGAGAGGGAGGTGAAGCATTTGCCGTATAATATCTTTCTAGACATACCAATGATCTGTGTAAGCAAGAGTGTGTGAAAGGGACTGGAGTCCAGGAGTCAGCTTCACTCTATGTACAGTTTGCAACCCTTCAGGTTCAGGAGCTGCTGCTCTTTGTCTTAAATCCTTGATCATGAGTCAGGGCTCCGCCATGCTAGGGGATGTAACAAATAGATCAAAAAGGCTCACCCTAAAAAACCCTTGTGCTAAACAAAGCGGTGTGGGGAGAATATATTGGAAAGAAATGATAAAGCTGTTCCGTTCAGCTGTTTGCCTTCTGAACTCCCAGCCTGTTGAGTACAGTAGTTTTATCATTTTCTTTCCTCACATGGTATTTCTTTCCTCACATCCCACCAAAGCATTTGGTATTTTGGGGAGAGTTTTGGGGTTTTAGAATTTCAACTTTACAAGACTGGTTACCCAGATACAGTAGTACTTTTTGCAGGTGGGTTTTTTGGTTTTAAGACCAAAGAACCTTAACTTCAAAACAGACTTTTTTTTTTTTTTTTTTTTTTTTTTTTAACTTACAGTGGCCTCAATTTTGCCTCCAGATGGGGAAATCTGAAAAGTCCTGAGCCTCCTGTGGTGCGTGCTGGAGCAGCCTTCCTTCTCTTTCCGAGCAGCCTCCCCTCACAGGATGCGACATTTTCTTTCCAGCTGAGAGTGGAGCTCCCCCACCCCCCCCAGCCTCCGCCCCCCCTCATTTTTGGCCTTCCAGCACTGTCCGCATCTGCGCGAGCTAATGCTACCCAGATCCTTCTCAAAGGGGCACCGAGGGCTGGCACGCAGAAGTGAAGCCCCCAGGCTGTATCTCCGAAACCCAAGAAACCTCAAATGCATTGTGTTTCCATAAATGCTCCTCAGCTGACTGGGCTGTGGGGAGTTTCTGCTCTCCTCAACCCTTGCCTCTCCTTTGAGAATGGGAGGCGCAAGGCTTTAAATCAATGTTCTGACTGCCTATGTGCAGAAATGGCCTATGTGCAGGTCGGAACCACAGAGCCCACAACAGGAGGCAGGAGGTGATATATGCAACGTGAGGGGCTTGGCCTGACTGACGAAGGGCCCTTAATGGCAGCTGCTCTGTGGCCT
>KZ506094.1:156198-185350 GCA_002844005.1 Limosa lapponica baueri | reverse complement strand
CCAAGTCTGTGCATGTCTGCATTCAAATACAGATGAAAAATTAAATTTGTTTGGCTCGAACAGTTTTCGCTGACAGCATAACTCAGTTCTCTTGAGTTCCTGGATAAGCCTTAGCTGAAACAGTTTGTTCTGCTTTCACTGCCCAGTGCCTGAAAGCTGGGGTTAGGCCTGGCTTGCTTTAAATCAAAGCTGTGCTGAGACACTCCGACAGCCAGGACATAGGCAGTAGGCTGCTTCTTTCCCAATCCTCCCAGTTCAGCCACACTTCAGAGAGAGTCTGTAGAGAAGGAATAAACTTAATTGCAGATTATATTGGGAATTCCATATGACCTTCAGAAATTACATTAAAATGGGTTTCTTTGTCTTATTTTTTTAATTGTCTGATATTTGACAGTATTCATATGTCTACATATCCTTCTGTTTTCATGTTGGAAAACAAAATACAAAATTGATGTCTTACAATATTGATAATTGCAGTGAAAGCATATTGTAAGATCAGAAACTGTCAAACCCTCTTTGTTGAAAGCATGTCTATTTTATCTTGACAGCTAATTTACCTCAGCACTTTTCCAGGATGAAGAGAGCATCACTCCAGTTAAATGGAGACTCCTTCCAGCTGACAGAAATGTTAGTTAGCATTGGCAATTGCACCAATACCAAATACCAGCTTGATTTTAGAAGAAAATGTGAACCTTTTAATCCTACCTATTGATTAGATAGGGTGACTGTCCAAGAAGGAAATGTGGGAAGAATTCCAGTTTAAGAATCTGTCTTTAAAAAGCGTTCAAAGCTTTTGCAAGCATATCTAGTAAATACAGGACCAGTTCTGATTTACAGTATGATTATTGGGATTACTCTGGAAGAATGAGTTGGCCATAAAAATGTTACAAATCAACTAAGTCCACTAAAAAAGAAAAATTCTTGTAAATGAGAATTCATCGTTACCAACATTCTGTAGCTGGATTATTCTTTCATTGTTCTTGACCAGGAGATTATGTTTGATTAATTATGAAGGTATTTGCTTCTATATGAAAGTATTAACTTACCAACTTTTTCAGGTGTTATTAGTGCTTTGAGATGCCTCAGTTTAGGACATACTCCAAAAAGCATAGTTTTCAGAAGAATCAGAAAGGTACCAGATCACTTTGGGGTGTATCAAGTTGATAGAGTGGGCAGTGTGGCAGATGAAGGCACAATTTTTAAATTCCACAATTTGTACTATGATGTACTAAAACAGATTCTTTGCAGCCTCAAATCCTACATCTTCTATGCTTGCTTATTCCTACAGAAAATACCTTTTTATGACTTGCTGCTTCCAGAGTACTGAATACAACCTTTTCCTTTGATATTGCATGGTTTCCAAAATACCAAAGCAATGTGAGAGAAACATCATCTGTATGTTTTGCCAAACAGATTGGCTTTGGCTACCCACATAAATTTTCTGGATCTCTTGATCAAATCCTCCACCCTGTTGCAAATTTGGAATTCATGCCAAATATAGCATCCAGCAGTGAGATAAATCTGAATTCTTTCATGTGAACTACAGTGGGTTTTGTTATTCTTATTTGTGATAATTCTCCTGCATATATTGTTATCAAAGCTGGTCAAATAATTTATTCCTCAAATAATTTGAAAATACTGTTATTGCTTTTTAATTCAACCAACTTAACATGCATTCTCAGAAAACTCTTACCACTAGTGGTTACAAGTACTACTGCTTTTAATTTCATAATTATTTGCAAATACATATTGCTAGCTTTTGTTATTGTCCAATTTTTTAATACTTGGGAATTTACTGGAAAATGATGTCAGGATCTTGGAAAACAGAAAGCAGACAGGGCTCACCCATTGAAGTTCGTGGGACTTTTTCCGAAATTTCCATTTAGTAAGTCTGACAGAAATGAGTTTAAATGCATCATGCTGCTTCAGTCAGGAAATTTCCAAAAACATTTTTGGGGAAATACTTTTGCTGATGGTTTTCATCAGGAATACCGGGCACAGCCAGGTTACCTGTTACTGAAGGAAGCTTAAATCAAAAAGAAACAGGTGTAAAAAAAGTGCTCAGGTTGTCTGGCATTGGAAGGATCCTATAAGGGAGAATAAGAAAGCTTAGCCAGCATGGTCAGGCAAAACACAAAAAAGAGACGATTATAGTCTATAAATATATTAGAAAAAGAAGTGCTATTTAAGCTAAGGGAAATGCTGACACAAGAACAGATGGGTATAATCTATCTGTGTACAATTATTCCGGATTTTAGAATGTTTCTAATTCTAAAAGAAATGAGAATCTGTGACAACTTTCCACTAAGAGTACCAGGAGCAAAAAACACCAAAAACCCCCCAAACCCCAAACCAAAAAACTCTAATTGATCATAAGCAGAGCCTGCACGGCATATGAAAAAGATTATATGGCATGGTTGCCTGCAAAAACAAGGGACTGAACTCAATGACCCAAGAGTCCCTTCCAATCTGCTGTTCTTAATTAGATATATGAGTATCATGGGAGCTCTTCTAGCCTCCAGCCTGTTCCTGCAAGAGGATCCTTTTATTTATGTAACTTCCCACTGAAATCCCTGCAAATCTGCAGATCCCCACTGACATGTAGGTGATACGGATTCTTGGACCAAATTCCAAGGAGGGTTCATGATCCCAGAAGAAAATTCTATATCTAGCTTCTGTTTTCCTTCCTGGTTTTGCATGCAGCTTCTGTTTCAATTCCTGAAACTCGCTTCTCTGCATTGTTTAGTTTTCCTTGTGAAGATAACTTTTCTTCTTGAAGAATGACTTAAATGCTAATAAATCATACATTTCTAATTAAAATCCATATAGCTGGAAATACTTTTACATGCAGAATACCTGTTACTGTGGCCTGAGTGCCCTTGTCACTGAAATCAGTGCAAGTGGAGCATTCAGTGGTTTTCCTGTCCCTTGAACCAACATTATGAACCAACCAACCAACCAAATGAACCAACATTTCATCAAAAGTTAGGTCTTTTGCTATGAAACTTTAAACACATACTTCTCATAGGATCAGGGGGTAAACGTTAAGGTAGCTAAACTTCCAATGTCGGTGGGAGAAAAAATGCTAGTGTCACCCTCTGAAAGCAAAGTTCTTGGTCTGGTGGCATCATAGACAATCACACAGATTTTTCTTGCCCTTTATGGTGCTCCATAATGCAGTAATTTTTGGGACTGGATCTTTATCTTATCACTTGTGATCAATTCAAAATACACGAGATAATCTGGCCATTTCTACCTCTGTTTCTTCACCTGTAAATTTGTGCAGTGTGCTGAGGACTGATAGGATTTGCAAGGGATGTCTGGAGTCTCTGATAGAAAGTCCTACTTGTAAATTATTATGATAAAGATCTTTCCTAGAAATTAAAGATTGTGTTGGAAGCTCTTACTTGCTATGATGACGGAAGGGAACAGAATGATTCCCACTAATTTGGGGGGTAACAAAGCCTGACAACTTGAGTTACTGCTTTTGGGTGTTTTGTGATTCTCTACCGTGCTGTTTTCCCAGGGAAGTTCACCAATGACAGTAACGCCAGAAGTTTTTACTATTTACTGGCTTGTTTTATGAAACCCACGACCTCCAAAACTTCTGAAGTAATCCCAGGACCGTTTGCTCATACCAGCCACCATACCAGGTTTGACTGCCAGGCACACTCACCAAGAGGGAAGTACAGTATTAGGGCCTGAAATGAATAGAAGTCAGCATCAAATGCTGAATAAAGATGACTGCAGTTTTCTTCTCTCTCCATCCTGAGAGGAAAGGATTGGGTTCTGACATTTTCCCGTGGCAGAGTTTTATCTTTGGCTTTGTACTTTGTATTTCTTCATATTCTGGACACTGTAAACAATAATCTTAGAATTTTATTACATTTTAAAAAATATGTTATTGAAGCAAACCTCTGCCTTTGACATGGTTTTTGCCATTGTTAAAAGGTTGTTAAATTCAATCCTGATTATTAATCCAATGAAAGATCCGTAATATCACTATTCCACTCTGCACTGCAGAAGGTAGCCGGGTATCTTGTCTCTGAGGGTCTAAGGCACAGCCACTAATCTGTGAAAAGCACAGACCAGGAACAAGTTTTCAAGAAAAAAGCTGCAGCTTTCATCAAGCACAGGCCATGGGGTTTTCTTTGGCCACAGGTTTGCAAACCTCTGCAAACACCTCTCTACTCAGGACTTTGTAGAATGGAAAAGTGAGAAATTTTATCCAAAGTCTGGAACTTCTGCTGCCTTTCTGCTGTAACGTGGACGCTGAAATGTCCTTCACTATTATGGGGCACCTGACATGCTGCTCTTCTACTTAACCTTTTTTTCAATATTATTTGTACAAGTGACAGCCTGCAATTTCTCAGTACATTACAAGCAGCAGTAATTGCAAATGACTTAAATTTAGGCACTTAAATATTTTAGAAATGCAAACTGTCTTCATTTTCTAGTAAGTAGAAGAACTTGAACTCATAAATATCAGATCACCTTTGTTTATGGACAGAACATGGGCAAAGGCAAGACTGTCTAGCTGTGAGAAGTATCAGGACAGCCTCCTTGCTTTATGTTCTTCGTGCTCTTATTTGCCATTTAAAAATGCTCTATAATCTATACTGGTGTTTCTTTATCTTCATGGAACTATCAGGAGATTTAAGTAGTTATTCTTTTTTAACAGCATAGGGAAATGGAAAATGCAGTATATGCATAAAATACTGGCATTTGGTCCAGAGGATATTTCAGTGGATATTTCAGGCAATTTGATTTTATTTCTTTTTTTTTTCATAGTTATATACTAGTGCCATATGCTAGCTTTGCCATGGTCCCTTTGCCAGTGCAAGTAACTTTTAATTTTACTGAATACTTTTCTACTTTGTTTCTTCACATTTAAGGTGGCAAGTGTTTTGTGTCCGTACGAGTCTTATATTCCAAAATCTGCTGGCTTTTTTTCTCTTCCTTTTGACTTGCAGGATATATTAATTGAAATGAAATTTTGGAGGAATTTGACTCTGTCTATATAAGGAAACGCATGCAAAGCCACAATAGAAACATATAAAGCATGACCATTTGTCAAAGAAATCAAATCTGTTGTCTTGGAAGGCACTTTGAGTTTACTTCTTTTGGCCTTAGACTTCTCGTAGAGGTCACAAAGCTTTATTATATGATGGAATTGGGTGATTCTGAGATATTTTTATTTGGATTTGGACAATCTGAAATGAGCGGTTAAAATCATAAGCTGCACTTTGATTTCTTAGGTTGACATCCCTAAGGGATGAAATTGCTACTCTGCTCCTTCTGTTTTCTCTGTGTCATCTGAATTTTCATTGCATTCATTGCTTGTAGCATGTTCAACCTATTTAAAACACTTTGAGGAGGTTAGTAAGTTTGATTACAAAGTCCTCAGTAGGCAAGAAGTCAACTTTACTGTCAACATCCTTGCATTCTTACACAGGAGCTCAACATTATAGAGGTTAAAAGAGTCTGAACATCCATGTAGAAAAAGAGTCTCAAGTCTCTCTTGAGTCTCAAGTTGAAGGTAGAGGCAGGCAATCAGAGGTGTTCTCTGCCCGTATGATTTCTTTTTTTGGGAAAAAGCATATTCATTTAATCTGCGAGTTATTCAAGCAGCTTGCAAACATAATAATAGTTTCTGAAGATCTTTGATTGCTACCATTTCTCTTGAGCTGAGGCCAAATTTATTTGTCAATTAACATAAACTAATTTTATGGACCACCTTATGAACAGTACAAAATAAAGGGTAGGATTTAAAATGGTTTCCTATAATTTTTACAGGCAGCATTATTTTTCAAGAATGTCACAAAATGTTAAATCCAATTTAAGATGGTAAGCTCATTAGGTAAAGATTGTTACCCATATTTCACTGGTATAGAAAACCACACCAAAGAAACTGTACAACTACCTATTCAATCTGTTCAATTCCAAACTTTTCAGACTGATATTCAGAAGCACTGAAGAGTAACATCTCCAGTTAAACTTAGTATTAACAGTGATGAACACCTTATGTTTTATCAGTCCCAAAATGTCAGAATTATTTACGTTCTGGCTATCCCTATATTTGGGTCTCAAAGCAAGCCATTTTGCATTGCCTTGTAATCCAAAGGGCTTAGTACCTGCCCTTTAAGGATTCATCCTCCTTCTCTTGGTGGTACTGAACACAGGGACTAAGATCTCTCAAAGTGGGACGCCCAAAATGAATGAACACACTTTGGGAAAAGGAAAGACATTAAATGACTTACATCAGGGTTCACTGTAATTATAGTTAGAATTAAGATGGCAAATCAGGAAATTGTCACTCCTTATATTGTGATTGTTAATTCCTTTCCCCACATGAAGCCAAATAGAATCTTGGTCAGGAAAGGCCTTCATAGGTACATATTTTGTAACTGCGGCTGACAGCATGTGTTTAAAGAATGTCAGAAATGTGTTGTCTGACCTGCTTTCTCTGTATGATCCAAAATGTGCCGGCAATATTCTTCAGGTTAAATACGTCAAAACAAATAATGATGCTGACTAAAACCAGAATTCTGTACTTAGAATCAAATAAAAAAAAAAGCCAAAGATCCCACATAAGAACAGACTTTCAGCTGATGTATTTTGATTTGCAGCCATTATGCCATCCATACTGGGAGACAAGGTAGAAAATGGTCTATCAAATAGTGGTACCAGAAAAAGTCACAGAAATTTATAAGAATTACAGGTAAATTGTTGCCTTACTTAGTATTTCTGTGGATGCATTCATAAGCAAAAAATGTGGGTATGGGGTGATAGGCCTCTGTAGGAAATGACGCGAGAAAGAATATTCTTTTTTTTTTAGATTATTTTCGTTATACAGCTCTGGGTTTGTTTTTTTTTGGAGAGGCAAAACCCCAAATTATGGTAGACACAGCACCGTTTTAGAAGGGTGTATGGATTTCAGGCTGGGACTGGCTTCTGTCCAGAGCACAAGCAGAATGACATTGGGTCAATCTGCACCCACGGGAGTAGACATGTTCTGTATGGTGTTTTTAAGTACGTATACGGCTGCATTATGTAAGGATGAAGGTCTTGGCAAATATTCTTGTATGCATCTTCCACTACATAAATAATTTTGACAGCTTTGTTGAATAAATCAGGATTGACTTCATATATACAGTCTTTGAACACTTGAAATCTCTTCGATTTCACAACCTGTTTATGATGATCTCTTAGAAAGCCATTTGGCTCCAGTGAAAGCTTCACTCAGTGTCTGTAGACGTAATGTACTTCTTCAGTATTAGAGAACAGCAGTAAGACTTACCAGCAGCACTACTGCAGCTTCTGCAAATGAAGTATCTTTTATATGAACACACTGTTACTAAGGATAAGGGTGCACCTTTTCTTTAAACAAGAGAAAAACTGCAGGAATTTGATGAAATGGATCTGTACAAATGAAATCTGCATATAATTTATCACTACATCAGATATTTTACTGTATGTGATTTTAAACTGACTACCCTTTTCCTGCATACATGAGTTTGTTGCAGCTGTCATTTAACATTCTTTTATAGATGGAAAACTGCAGACAGTTGTACGTACCTTGGTTAAAGCATCTCTGCTGTAGCATCATCTCATAGGGCCTCAGATTTTCCCAAACTTCTGCTGTTTATGGCTAGGCGGAGAAGGAAAACTTTTTCTTTTCTCTGCTTAGCTATGAATTCATTTGATAAGGTTCGGCTTAAGTAACGAAATCACTTTTGAGAATGACATAAAATAAATTTTTCATTATTAAAGAAAAAGATTGCAGTCTTTTTGAACAGCTGTACTGCTGAGGTGGGTGTGGGTAGAATGTTGAAGTCTGGTGGGAAAGTTTCCAGAAAGGGCTTTGTGCATCTGAATGTGCTTAGAAAAAAATAGCTCTGAATTATTTAATTTTTTTGTGGGTGGGGTGGTGGCTAAAGAAGAATATTCTGAATACGTTATTTTTCTCATAAGCTTAAGTGCTGTCACTTTGGCACGATTCAGGTCTGTCAACAGTGCAAAACTAACCTGAGGCAGGTTAGCGAACAGAGGCTGTTCTCTTTCTGGACTCAAGATACCTTCAGAAGGCACGAAGAGAACTCCACAGAAACTCTCCTTCACCCCACTGCTGCCCATGGGACTTGCACACAGTCCAAGAGCTTGCTCTCTGCCCCTTTTATGGCAGGGTAAGCTTCCATCAGGTAATTCCTGTTGTACTTTCCTGAGTTTGGAGAGAAAAAGGCTTTTTACCCTTTGGCTAAGCCCTAGGAGTGATGGTTCTTCTTACTTCCTCCCCATCCTCATCCTACAGAATAAGTAGGAATATAGAAACAAGGATTAATACTTCCTTCTGAGATTCTTAGGATTTTATGACAATCATGAATGACTACAACATGTTATGGCATTAAATTTTTGCCAGTGCATCTCTATAGAACGGTATACCAGCTATTGAACCTTTAATATATCTTCATGTAGCATTCATCTATACTCTTTTGGTCTTCCCATCTGTCACCCATTGAGAGTGACATTAAATCTTCCAGAGGAACATATATGGAGACGCTCCTCTGAGCTTTCTAGTAACTTGGGATAGCAAAGACACTCCAGTGTGTGTGGGGGATGGCTGTTTAATACCAGAGTTATTTCTATTACATTTTATACAAGTTAGAATTTGAGTTATGATGCAAACCCAGTGAATTAATGTGTTTCTGGGTCTTTCTAGGGTCAGTTTTTGGAGGCCATACACTTATATTTGGAAGATTGATTCTCTTGGACTCTAGAACTTTAATCTCAAGAGACATCTGTATTAAAGTAATTTAATATCAGTCATAGGGCTTATTTACATGGGGAAATTGACCAGCATTGCTATAACGTAATAGCTTTACTTCAATGTAACTCCCCCATGTGGACATTGTTCTCTGGAATAAAACTGACTTCCTTTTGAAATAATTACTCCTACTAATTGTTCCAGGATAGAGTGTCCACAGGAGGGAGTTAAGCAGAAATAGCTATAACAGAACAGTTGCAGCTCAGCTGATTAAATTCACTGGGTAGAAAAGCCTTGTGCAAGGGTTGCACAAGATTTCCAAGGGTAAAAATGCAGTAGCTAGTCAGCTCTGCTCTTGCCGACAAACTGGTTTGCTGCTAGTGTTAGCTGTCTCTCCTATACAAAGATTTATAGTTTCCACAGTGCTCTGGGAAACTGCAGCAATTTTGCTTTGATAGTGTTCTCCAAATAACTCAATAAGTTGAATATAAAATACAGCTTTGTCTCCCCCATTCTCCTCCTCCCCCTTGCAATGTCTTTTCACTTTCTAAATTGAATTTACTTTTGACCATATAATTCTTGGGTGAAATACAAGCTTTTAATTTTTTCTTACTGTGTTCCCTGACCTGCTGGTATTTGTCAGCTCACTGACCCTTCATGCCTCTCATTACCTCTGAGTTAAAGAATACCTTCTTGAAAGATCTGTTCACCCTTGTCACCATATGGTCAGCCTTTACGACTAAAAGGATGTCTGGTTTTTTTGTTGGGTTTTTTCCCCCCCTAACAGCAAAGAGCTGTTTGCTGATACCACATTCTCTCTGTTTTCTAAAATACATTTCAGAAATTGCTGATAGCTGCCTGAATTTCAAATGGCTGGAAAAAAAACAGATCCTAAATAAAAGTAAAATTGTAACTTCTCCCATAAAACCTGCAGTTACAAAAAATGTTTTGTGACTCTTCAGAAATCTTAAGGAATTGAGGTTTTGTGCAGTTTTGTGCAAGCCGTTCTATGAAGATGAGAGTTGTATGTTTTAGTCCTAGATCTACTAAAGAATCAGTATGTGGCCTTAGTGGAATCTCTTATGTGTCACCATTTGCTCTCTCTGCGCACATAGACATGCTATAGACATGCATATCTTACATATGCACTATATACTATAGACAAGGCATATCTTACAGTTGAAACCATCAGGTAACAGGTGCCATGCCACTGCAAGTGCTAAACATTGCTTTTTTATTGCTAAACTTGCAAGTCTTAAAGCAATCATTCAGGGCTGTGGTTTAAGGACGGGAGCAAAGGTGCTGAAATTCTGATAGGCTCTCCATGATACGTTGTGGGCAGTAATGAGCCCGGTTCTTGAAGCCAGTTCAAAGTTAGGTGGTTGCATTGCCATACAGATGAGTCTGAGTTAATATGCATCATTTTCCAAGATGTAGCACTGTCCTAACATAGTCACTCATGGTGCACAGTAACCTGGCTACCTCTAGGAGTGCTGGCACAGCAGGCTTGCAGCCAGCCAGAATATACAGTGTAGACATTAAATACAAAGGTTCCTGGGTGAGGATTGCAAGGGATTTGAAATAGTCACCCTCACTGAACCTTTTAATTGGGTTTCCGACTTGCAGAAGAGTACTCCTAGCCAGTGTACTGGGAAGGAAGGAGTGAGTGGAGAAGTCTGAAAGTGAAGGAAAAGTTTAACTACAGTTAAAATCAAAGTTAATCCAGTGAAATGAGGTCAGCTGACTCACTGTTCTGAGCATAGCAACATGGATGTTTCAAAATAGTGACAACTGCTAGTATAGAATAAAAGAACCTGCACTGAATCTAGTGAGAGAGGGTCTGTAGTGTAAAAGGACAGAACATGCCAAGGTTGAATGAAGTTCTCATGGAATCACAGTAAACCAACTATACCAGATGGTTCCTTTACCCTCCCTCAAAAAATAGCCTGTCCTTCTACCTGTGCTATTTCCAATGAACAGAAAGTCAGTGGAATCTCCTCCACCCTGCAACAGTCCTTTATATAGTTAAATATTGCTGTTCCTTCTCCCTTTGATTTTTTCTTCACTGGAAAAAAACAGTTTCAGCTTATTCAGTTTTTCCTCATTGGTCTTCCTGTGTAGGTCTCCACTTGTTGCTCTCTTCCAGACCAATTCCAGCAAGTTCATATCTCATTCATACACTGTACTTGAGGCTTTACCTGTACCTCACCTAGAGGCTGAAGGGCTACTTCATGTATTCTAAGTATTTTATATATTCTGGTATGGTTTTTGTTTGCACTAGTTTTAATGTGAGGAAAGAGAAGTGAGTGCTTTTGCAAATAACCCAAACTTATTCATTCAAATTCAGACTAAGACTCAAAGTGAAGGGGGAAACGGGCTAGACCTGGGATGCTACTGAGCTTAACAGGAGCTGGGAATAAGGAGTGATTTCCTTCCACAGAAGGAATGTAAGAGGAGAACCAGGAAAATAACAAGAGAAGGAGCAGCAACGGAAGAGTGAGATTCTCTCAGCTAAAAGCAACAGAAAGATCAAGCAGCTTTAGATTAAAAAGGCTGTGTCTTGGTATTAGGCCTACAATTCAGTTGTTTCCTCTAACATGAGACCCATATGCATCATACAACTGTTAAGTCAAACAGGGTGTTTCTAACTTGGATTACTTGGAGGTAATAGACACATGCAGTCCCCATCCATATCTAGAGAGTGACTGTATTGTGACTGCTTGTATTCAGATCAGGCTAACTGGAGGCAATCTCTCTACAGTACCACCATTTAACTGTGCTATGATTAATAAACTTGGTTTGGCTGGCCTGAATATAGAAAGAAGCAGAAAGTAGAGTGAGAATTAAAGAGGGAGCTGAAGAAGACCAAGGGAACCAAGTGGTCAAAAGGACTTGTTTTGTGTTATGAAAGGTATATTCACTTTGTTGTGACTTACGAGTTTGCTTTTTAGCTGAAAAGGGGCCCCTGTATTATCCATGCTGAAACTTTAGCAAAGCTCTTCAAATGTTATCCTACAGGGTCATTGTGAGTACTTTTGTCCAGCACCCTCTTTCCAAGGGTTTGCTGTGGCAGCATATTTTGCTGCTTTCCTTCAAAACAGTGTCTCAGCAAATATGAAAAAGGTATTAAAAAATAAAAGCTATAGGAGGAGCTCAGGTAGAGCAGAGAAATCTCTTAATATGGCCATGAAGTGCTGATCTGTAAGAACTGAGGCTTTGAGCACTGAAAACTTTTAATGCCCTTACTTCTAATCTAGTGCAATGCATCTGTGGGAAGTGAACTCTTAAATCTGCACTTATTTCTGACAAGTTGTACTGAGGCATTGAAGAGATTGCTGTAAAGAACAATGTCAGGCAGATCTCTTTCTTCACCCTAGTTATTGAGTTACTGCATTCTGAAATTAGTTGTCCACGTGTCCAGTGATATGATACTTTTCAGTCACTGGATAATTATCTCTGCAGAAAGAGCAGAGCAGAACATTATCCCTGTGCTCCCATGTGTCCTCGTTTCTCAGCAGATTTGCAGAAGACTGTTAACAGGAGTACAGTACCACTAAAATGGGTCACCCACAGGACTGCTGACTACCCTGTTTCCAACATGTGGCATTGTGGCAGTGTGAAGAATTCCCTGAGGGAATGTTTACTTGAGATTGACTAGTTGGTAACTGTAACTGCTAAACCAATATGCATTTAACATTGTTCTTCATTAAACTGAGAGACGGGATGTTCATTAAAAAGAAGAATGCTTCTTCTAAATTAAAAGAAATTGTAAATCAGACCAACTGCTTGCCTGGTAGACTCCTACAGCTGCTGTGCTGGAAGAGAGGGGATTCAGTGGGAAGAGCTTTTGAACAGCACTCAGGTGGTCAGAATAGTTTCCAAGGTCCTGCCCTGATGTACTGCACTGCAGTTATTTCAGTAGCAGCAACTCATGTTAAGAGGTGTCTGGATGCTAAGAAGAGGACAGTGGGCACATGTTTGCTCCATCTCCCTGGACATAGATCCTGGAGGACATACAGAGGATCCCTGGTTTTTTTTCCCCTCACTCCCTGTGCAACTCAAAAAGCAGCCAGCCTTTGTGTGCTTCCTCAGGCCTCTCACCCCTCAGCTTGTGATCTTCTTCAAATATCCCAGTCCAACATGATAGCCTAGCATATCTGATTTGGTAGTTATAAACCAGTTCACAACTGTGCCCAATTAAAAGGTCCAATGTGAAGCTACCCTCAGAGGCTGCAAGATCTGATCAAGGGGGTAAAGTTTGTTTTTTCTATCCTCTTAGCCTGGCATGTGAAGCTGTTTCTTAAAGAATTTAAACTATGTAATTGAGGCTCTTTGTTTTGTTTTGTATTTTTCTTGAAACAGGACTAATATGGAAATTTAAAGATACAAGTGGTCCCCTCTGAAAGTTCCTAACATTGCTATCAGTATCATTCCTTTTTATAAACAGAACTGTTACAGTTCTAAGAAATAAAGTATTCAAAGAATGCACTCATAAAAGATTACGCATACAATGGAATTTTTTAGCCTCAATGGGAACAGAAGGCTTTGTGAGAAGTGTTTGTGTGCAATGAACATAATGTTTAAATCAATTTTTAAGCCGTTGCTAATGAAACGCCAGCCTTTGAATAAGGGTCTACAAAGCATGTGTCTTATAGATGCACAACATACCGGTTCCTGCCCAGCATGTCAAGGCCCCAGGGGTTTAGAGTGTGAAACAACTGTTCAAAAAGAACCATGCTGGAAGGGGAGGGGAGCAGGGAAACAGCCTGAACTGCAGCTTGGAGTGATGTGAGATTCCCTTAGCTCGTGTTTTCCGTAGTTTCATCATATGATTTGGCAATTCTGTCGAGCTGGTGTTAAATACATCACATGGGAATGCGACAGAGATACTTCTGAGTCTTGGATGAGTGACAGACCTCACAGAAAAGTAGTTACATGACAGTTCCTATCTGTTCCACTTTCGTAGTCCAGCTTTTGTTTCTGTTGTGGTCTCCAGTCTGTTTCTCCAATCATGTAACTGGGTTTCCTTTAGAGGGGTATGGCTGCTGACACTGCCCCTGCTCAGATTTTTAAACAAAAGGGGAGGTTGGGGACATCCTTCAGCTGCATGCTCCCTTCACATGTATTATCTGCTGCTAGAAGTCCTGCAGGCAGATACCCTTCACAACTCAACCCCAGCATGGCTCAAGTTTAGCAATACAGAAATACAGTTTAGGAAGAATTGGTCATTCTGAAGATTTGGTGAATGGTTCATATGAGTATGTACTTTCCAGTCTATGAGTTGCTTCCAAATCATTTCCTCAGAGAGCTGTCAAAGTTTTTCTTGACTCTGCTATAAGGTTCGTTGCCAGACGATGTGGGTTCTTGGTCTCGACTGGATACAAAACCTTGCCATCACAAAAGTTGTCTTGCACACACATTTGTTTCTACAAACTTTAACGAATTACAAGCAAAACAAGACACACGCAAAAGCCACTAAGTAAGTTTAGTAGTTCTTTTTTCAAGTGAATGTTTAGATCAACCGTTGCACAACAGTTGCTCAGAACTACATGAAGCTGAGTATCTCTGGTATGAATTTATCTCTGGAATTTCCACTGGTTAGCAGAGTTTGTTACATACTCATTTCAGCAAGGATAACCCACTGGAAAATAAGCCACTGGGAAATACTGCATCTAGCTAGACCTTTCTTTGGTCTTTTTTTTTTTTTGGTGGTGTTTTTGCTTAACTATCACTGCATCTGGTGAGCACATTCAGACTGGGGAGACCAAAAAAAATAAAAGTGTAGAGAGCAAGTGAGAAGTTCCTGGAATGTTACAAGCTGCTGTGTCACTGGGAATGGCAAGGCTGGCAGGCAGAAAGCACCTCTCTCCAAAGCTGACACTACAGTGGGAAAATTTAATACTTACTAGGTAGTGAATTGACTGAAGCCATAACTTTGATGTAAATGTGCAGTTGCAAACAAAGACCTAATATCCTGCTTTTCTTAATTCATTTCTCTTCCCCTTAATTTGTATACCCTATGCTTTTTAAGATATGCTTTCTGAATTGTATTCTTTGAAATCTTATGGTCCACATGGCCTTATGTTTTGTAGACCTAAAGGCTGCTGTACATTTTAAAACTACTTCAATTGTTTTTATTTTAAAGTGAGGGTCCAACTTGGACAATAAAACAGATAGTGCCTAATTTCAGTTTACAGATGCCACTCGGATGAAACAAAGATTACCTTGTATGCATTAAAAAGAGAAAAAAAATATTTCATTCAGTCATCAGAAAAGCTAGAGCTGTCCTGAATCCTCAGAGAAAGCAAAGCCTGGTTTCCATGCTGTCCTGTGCAGCAAACTTCCCAAAGAATGCTGTCTTCTGACACATATGTCTCCTGTAGCCTGTGAACGTAGAAGCTGTTGTCTAAACCAAAAGGATTCATTGTCCTTAGAAAGAGCAGCAAAGCCTGAACAGTGAGAATAGAAAACTTCTATCCTCATCGTTCACACATGGATTTATGCCATTATCAGGACTGCATAAGCAAAGTGTGTCCTTTTTGTAGTCTTCCTGTTCCTTTCCCTTAGAACTGTGCCAGGTCATCGGCGGGGATCATGGAGACTTTCACACGGGCAGTTTCACACCTGTCAATTAGAACTGCACACACTGGGGGGTGATAGTGTGGGGCTATGTAAATCACAGAATGGTTTAGGTTGGAAGGGACCTTACAGATCATCTAGTTGCAACCCCCTTCCACGGGCAGGGACACCTCCCACTAGATCAGGTTCCTCAAAGCCCCCCATTCAGCCTGGTCTTGAACACTTCCAGGGATGGGGCATCCACAACTTCTCTGGGCAACCTGTTCCAGTGCCTCAATATCTAAGCTAAATGTACCCTCTTCCAGTATGAAGCCATTACCCCTCGTCCTATCACTAGGATGACCTCCTAGTCGATCACTAGTCCCTCTCCAGCTTTCTTGTAGGCAAGATACTGGAAGGCTGCTGTAAGGTCTCCCCAGAGCCTTCTCTTCTCCAGCCTGAACAACCCCAAATCTCTCAGCCTGTCTCCATAGCAGAGGTGCACCAGCCCCCTGATCATCTTCGTGGCCCTCCGCGGGACCCTCTCCAACAGGTCCATGTCCTTATGTTGGTGGCCCCAGAGCTGGACGCAGTACTCCGTGGGGGGGTGTGGCTGTGTGTGTCTCACAAGAGCAGAGCAGAGGGGCAGAATCACCCCCCGCGACCTGCTGGCCACGCTGCTTTAGATGCAGCCCGGGATGCAGCTGGCTTTCAGGGCCGACAGCGCGCATTGGCGGCAGGTGCCATTTGTTCTCCTGCGCTCAGGCGGACGTGTGGTCAGGAGGGAAAAGCCGCCTTTCGTTCCCGCGGGCGGCACTTGGGAAAAGAATCGGGCCGGTGCGACGCGACCGGCAGGAAGACGAAGGGTGGAAGCACCTTCTCACGCGAAAGGCGGTGTAACGGGGCCAAGGAATGCGGGGCGACGTTCTGAGCGCTCTGCCGGTCGCCGGGGCGGGACACACAGACACACACAGACACACACACTGACGGGGACGTGCCGGAGGCACTTCGCGCCGCACGTGCGCCCGCCGTGTTGCACGTGCGCCCGCCCGCGGCGCCCCGCCAGGTGGCGCCCTTCCCCTCCCTCAGGCGGCCCGGTCCGCCGCGGAGAGGTGGGAGGTGGCGGCGGCGGGGTCTCAGCTACCGCCGTCGGCCGCCTCCTTCCCCCCCGGCCGCAGCCGCTTTAGTTCGGGCTCGCCGCGGGTTCGTGTGCGGGGGCGCTGCTACAAGCACGGGCTGGGGTAGAGGCGTCCGGCGGGTGGCAGGGGCAGCGGCGGGCCCTGCCTCCCGCGTTGCCTTCGCCCGGCCGGGGGGTCTGGCCCTGGGGGAGGAAGGGCCGAGGAGGATTGCCTGCCCAGGGGAAAATTGTTCCGTGTCTAGACAATTTCATGATATGGGGGGAGATGGAGAAAATTACTAATCGTTAAAAAGAAAAAAAAAGAAAAAAGACGTAGTCATTCAGCTACCTGAAAGGAGGCTGTAGCGAGGTGGCGGTCGGTCGCTTCTCCCAAGTAATGGGCGATAGGACAAGAGGAAGCGGCCTCAGGTTGCGCCAGGGGAGTTTTAGGATGGATATTAGGAAAAAAAAAATTCACTGGACAGGTTATCAAGCAGTGGAACAGGCTGCCCAGGGAAGTGGTGGAATTGCCATCCCTGGAGGTATTTAAAAGATGGGTAGATGTCGTGCTGAGGGACATGATTTAGTGATGGTTTTGGCAGTGTTAAGCTGATGGTTGGACTTGATGATCTTAAAGGTCCCTTCCAACCTAGACATGTAGTCTCCTACCACCCTTACTGGTTTAAAGTCATGTGGGACAGCCAGAGAGGCTTTGTAAAGAGACCAAAGGATGGGGTTGCATGTTTTTTTGCTCCAGCTGTGTCCTAGGAGCTAGTGACTAGAGCTGGAGAAAGAAAATTTTCAGCTAAACAAAAGGTAGCCCTGTCATTCAGGAAGAGATACAGTACAGAAATATGAATATTTCAACAAGGCTTTTTTCCTGGGAAAGCTTTGAAGATGGTGGAAGAGTGATTTTATATAAGGATTGGAGGATGAGGGATTAGGTTCAGATCCTTATTCTGTCTGAATTAAGTCTCTGCCCAGAATCAAAGCAGGAGCACAAAATTGAAATGCCAAATTAAAAAAAACAAGCAATAAAGTTTCAAGTCCTATCAAACTTTCAATAAGACATTTTGGTAACTTCTCTTTTTATGAACAACATTGCTTGGCATTAATTACATCTGAAGCAAATTTTATTTTGGTAATCTAGAAGGCTAGCATGAAATGGAATCATTGTCCTTCTGTCAGCTGTCATGGTGATTGATTGCATTTTTTCTTAATCATGGTGAGAGGGCTCTGGTTTCTTAACAGGCTGCTAAATTTATGTATGTTCTATATCTGCTTTTATTATTTGCTATTTATCATAAAAAATGAAGTAAATAAATCTTGATTGCTTGACAGTTGCTTACATGCAGATGGGATACACATTTCATAATTATTAACAAGTATTGTAATATATGTATAAAATATCTAAGTTTCACTTTAATATTTGGGTCTAAGCCCTTAGAGATACAAGAATTGACGAATGTTGCAGGCTGTTGCCTCAGTTTGCACTAATTTTACAGTGACTGATAAGCACTCTATTGTATTTCTTAGAAAAATCTGAACTTCCCAGAAATGTCTGAGGTATTACAGTGGCAAAACAACTCAGTTTTGCAGACTTTTGATGATTTTGAACTTGATGACAAACACAGATGCAAATGTGTAATACAATGTCTAATATAGCCTCTCTTTAGTTGATTCCTCTGGTATTTTTTTGCAATACGCTCTTCGTTGCTGGGGTTATGCTGTAACCATTCATAGGTAGGAGTCTTGTTAGTACTTTGCACTATTAATACATGTTCTTGTTAATTTCTTCCAAGACTAGAGGCTTGAACAAACTCCTGGGCACCCATCACAATGACTCCCAATAGGACTGTGAGGAAGTTGCTCCTCTGTGCCTTACAGTGGGCTCAGCTGTAGAGTGGGAATCATGATATTTATCTCTGAGAGAGGTCAGGACTTGTAGGTGAAAAACATGACTGTAAATCCAAATCTTTAGGAAAAGATGAATTGGCCTTATGCTGTCTAGAGAAATAGAATGAAAACCCCACCCTTTTGTGGTGACTGATACTGTTTCTCTGAAGCCTTTTGGAATAGAACTGAAGTATTTCACATGTACAGAAATCTACACAAAGGCTATCCAAGCTTGTAAAGTGTCAGATGGGCCAAGCTCACTAAATACGTGCAAGATTCCAAAAGCACTTTGGAAAATTCTTATTTTCCTTCCACTGGCAACATTGAAATTTTTGTGTCCCTGCATAAAAATGTTTATCATGCATTAAATTATTACCGTATGGCATTTATAAAAATTATTTCCTTCCTCTCACTACTCCAAAAAAAGGTTAACTTTATCATGCATACTGATTTTTACCATTGAAGCATTTGTCTTACACACTGAACATCCTCTGATCTAAATACCATGTAAGAACATATATGATCACGAACAAATTATTTGGCTAACAGTAATTTCTATAAAGGTAGCTTAAATACTCATGTTGTTTCCACAGGATTTTTATAATGAGAACAAGGGTGGTGATGATGGTTTTCAGTTAAAAGTACAATTACTTTTGTAACTTACCAAGCCGCTCCTTTCAGATACTCGTAACTTTCACAACTTTCAGGCAGAATTATTGCGTTCTTGCTTCTAGACGAGCAAAAAATTTATCAGGAAACTTTCAACAGTACATATCCGCCCTTTTTAAGTTGCACTGGTGCCAAGTATTAGAAACCGCAGCCACAATGAAGAACGCTTTTACTGCTCATACCAAAACATAAATGCACATGTGCCTATCTTAACAGTAATTTAGCTGCATATGCTGTAACTTGTCTTTTTTTTTGTGGCTCTCACTGAGTCCCAAAACTTTGAAGAATAGGTTTTAAAGTTCTGACCACTTGCCTAGATTTTTCAGTACCTTATTATTTGCAAGTATTGTCAAGGGCACAAGAAATACTATGCTTTAGTAACGTTTCTACTTATTTTGCCTGGGCATAGTTGGCAAATTGCAGAAGGGAAGGAACAAATGCGTTGTAACAAATTAAAATATTTTGCCCATCTCTCACGTGTTTTGATGTTGGTCTTCCTTCTGTAATAGTTAGCGCTGATTTTCAGAGTGCAGATAAATGCTTTTGTGCAATTTAAAGGTTACAGGTTCTTTAAAACTCTGATGTGTTTTCACAAACACTTTAGGAAAGCTGTGAGTTTAGGTGCTGCTGCTGATGTGCTCAATTAGGAGGCTTAGAACAACAAGAACAAGTGTTAGGATGAAGGCTCCCAAGTTCTGTTTCCCACTTGGTTATCATCTGGCCATACAAATCTTTCTGTAACACAAATAAATAGGCATCCCTTTGGGCTGGTTATTGCAACCATTTCATAGGTGAGAGAACTGAAGTTCAGGAAAGGATATGGGTTCACAGGGATATGGGTGAGGAAGGAACTGGCATCTGAAACAGGATGTGGCTCCACCATAAGCAAAGTTTTAACACCCATATGTTACCTGTTTCTTTACCTCCAGGCAAATTATTTTGTCAGTCTCTGCTCTCTTACCTGAAAATGGAAAGAAAAGAAGAAGTAATTGAAGGATAATAGCACTCAGTTGTTTGGTGTAAAACTCTTCCTTTGCTAATTAGCCCTTTTATTTGTTGACTATATGAAGATGCCTAAGGAAGATACCGTGGTAAATTGTAAGTTAACGCATTATATAACACAAAGTTCAAGTGCAGTAAGTTTCAGTACAGTCCATGTATTTTTCATATGTGGCTCTGTCCTCAAGTTTCAAAGAAATACACATGCAAGCCAAATTTGAAGAAATTTTTTTTGGAGCTTTCACACTGAGAAACTTATTCAACCTTTCCAGCAGCTTAGAAAGCCATACTTTTTGAAAGTTTTTATGTAGGTTCCACTTATATTGACATTATTAAAGTTGTTAATCATTGCTTTTCCTTCTGGTCTGAATTAGAACGCTGCCCTCTCAGACCCCGCAGATTACTAACTGCTGAGCTAGAAGTTGACTTTCTTGAACATTTATCCTATTTCTTTATTTTCCTTCTGCTGTCTCTCCAGCGTCTCAAAAAATCTTTGTTAGTGCACTGTCTCTGCAGGTCCACCTAGTTTGTCCATGGCCTGCAAAAGATGATGCAGGAACACTGTAGTAGTGAGAAACTGGTTTCTGGTGTGTCAGTCTGCTTCTTGTGAATTTAGCTACCTAATGAATACGTATATGCCAGTTTAGTAACTCCATGAAAGATTTAGTATCACACATATCCTAGGAGAGCTGTCATAGCCTGTCTCTGCTTCATTTTGGTTGTGCTGTATGTGTAATTTCATAAATAAACATTTATTCACTGAATGTAAATTTGGCTGAATCATTCTGCATATGTGAATCATTTATTCTTGAACAGAGAAACATTCAGTAACTTAAATATTATATAACCACTTCAAAACTTGTCCATTTGAAGGAAAAAAGAAAACACAATTTTCTTCTGGCCTCGTTCCTTCATTTCCGTAGAAACCTTTTCAATTGTGATTCTGCTTTGAAACACAAAAACATTAGCTCCATTTTATTCAACAGAGCTTTAGCTTGTGTTTATCAAAGGCATAGTGGAAAAAAAAATAACCTTTTACTGCCTTCTGTTATCGTTTAGAGCTAACGCTGCTCTGAAAGACTGAAGTTATGTTGTATCACATGCAGCATCAAAGCTGCTTACTAAATTTTTTGGATTTACAATACAGGAGCAAACCCACTGCTAGAGACTT
Organism: Limosa lapponica baueri; assembly: GCA_002844005.1. NCBI lineage: Eukaryota > Metazoa > Chordata > Aves > Charadriiformes > Scolopacidae > Limosa > Limosa lapponica. The sequence continues at coordinate 164,176 of KZ506094.1, read as the reverse complement.
AGTAAGTGTCACTGAGTCACACTAGGAATACTGGTTTGTGTGCCCAGCCTCTCTGGTACTGTCAGCAATATATGAGAAAGTAAATCCTTCATATAATTTGCATCGCATGGACTATGTTTTCATGCTCTCGGGATGATTACGTTTAATTGTGAGTCACTGAATGCAGGAAGCAGGGGCTTTCGTGGAGACCCTAGGGTCCATTTTGCAAAACTGACTGCAGTGACTGCTGTTTGCAGATGTACATATTTGTCATTGTACGTTTGCACACATGGGAATTTATATTAGGGCAGTAGCAGACAAAAAGCTGCAGTGCTAAATTGTGGAGGGCCTTGTCTGATTAAGACAGAAAAAGTTGGTAGCTCAGTAGCACAAGCGTGATTCACTTACACAAGCAACAGTGACCTCTGAAGACAGTTTGTAGGGTAACAGGAGGAGGGATTTAAGTATCTGAGTGTTTAAATATACATTTCCCTATTAGTTCTTCTTACTTCTTGGAAGTACTAGTTCGACTGTGTAACAAAAAGCTTATTGATGAAGGATCAGCTATCCTGGGCTTCCTACCTAGTTTGCCATCAGTTTGCTCTGCTCTTACAGAGTATGAAAAGCTTGGTAACTTCTAGAAGATGGTTACTTCTAGAATTGCTGTTCCCTTCTGGATCTCTGTGAGTAGCCATCTATGCATGTACAAGGCCTCATGCCTTCATCTTTTTTTGAGTTTTCTCACAGAACAGCAACCTGTCAGTCAGGTGGGCTTACACAGCAGGCTCTCATGTGTTTCTAGCAACTGCTGTTCTTCTCTTGGACTAGCAAATTTGTGACTGACTGTGAATAGGGCCAGTTTGTTTCAGCTAAACTGCTGTTTAATTGCAACAACAGGCGCAAAGCATAACATGAGAGAAAGAGGATATTAAAATTATACCAGATTTGTACATAGTTCACCTTTCCAAGGGCCTGACTTTCCTCTTCCCAGGGTTCCTAAATAGATCAACCTTTCCCAAATTTCTCATATACAAGAGTCTGATTTCTCAGTCTCAAGACATAATCTCTCTCTCTTTCTCTCAAGTGTACTTCCTGAAAAATTCTTAAATCCCTGGATTTCGTGCTCTCCCGACAAGGATTGCTTATCTCTTGGAAAAAAAAAAAACACAACGGTTTGTCTATTACAGGTTCTGTTAAAAGAGAAAAGGCTCTTGCCTTATGTCTCAGGTGTATGGTGAAGAGTGTTAATCTAGCCCCGCCTTCATTTTCCAGCCTGACTGTCCTGCTATTTTATTAGTTCAGTATCTATATACAATAAACAACACAGTAACATAGGGTACGGGAATTATCATAGGCAGCTCCAAGTCTATTAGAGAGGAGAGGCTTGTTCTTTGCTTTGAGTCCAAAAAAGTAAATGAAGAAAGCAAAATGAGATATTACTGGCATTCACTCTCAAAAATAAATCAAAGTGGGGAAGGCATAATTACATATGTAGAAACAGTTTGCAATTGCTTAGTCTGTGATCTGCCTCCCTGATATCTTTCAGACTGAGCATGGGATTTAAAGTATCTAGGCAATTAAAGATCAAGTCTGTTTGAGACTTAAAGGGATTTTGTGCATTTAAGTCCTGTCTGGACACTTGGGCTATCCTGTTGTGCTGATTTTTTCAGTCTCTAATGGTAGAAAACTGAAATGTAACAGCTTCTGTGAGCTAACCTCTGTGTCTGCCATGGTACTGCTGGGCTCAGAAAAGCACAGTAGGCCAGATGCATGTCTAATGTGGCTAGGCTCACCAATCCTGAAAATAGGATGTGGTTTGATCCAAAGTGAGAGATATTAGCTTAATTTTCCATCTGCAAAAGAATTCCACTGTTCTGTTTACATTATTTCTCTGAGCCTTCCTCAGCCTGAACACTTGGTTGGTACAGTTTTTTGGAAGGGGGTAATTCACCCTCTCCTTTCACAGGATATTTCTCTGCAAATTCTCACATCTCCGAGAGCCCTCTCCGTTCCCTCTTTCTTTACCTTTGCAGACCTTGGCACTCTGCTAACTGTTCTTCCTGGCCAAAAAGTTCTGGATGTGACTCCCAGCAGGGCTATTCAACACTGCTGTTCAGTCAGGCAAAGGGCAGAATACAAAACATGTGCTGCTCCTGCTCCTCGTTACACAAGCTTTGCTTCCTGCCTCCCCACTGCCCAGCAGAGCTTGCAGTGCAGCTCCTCTTTAATGAAAACATCTGACAAAAAAAATAAATAAATTGTCTGTTATCAACTTAGAACTCTCAAGATTCCCCTTAAGCCGTTCAGCTGTCCCAGAGTCCGGTTTATTTGATCCTTTCCTGCTTGGACAAATCTCCAAGGTCTTCACAGTTTGAGAGGGCAGAGGTTTGTGACTGGTAGTATTCAGGATGCTGAAGAACTGGAGGCCTTCTGCAAGTGAGGCTGGGCACAGTAATAAACCTTGATCCCTCCACAGCCACAGCAATCTGGAAGCAATCTCGAGAATGGTGCACTTCACCTGGTCAGCCCAGTGAAGGGACAAAGCTGCCACAAGCAGCCTCTGTGTAGAAGGGAGAACAAAGTTGCAGTAAAGCTCAGGGAAAGGTCCAAAGGACAAAGTGAAGGTGCTGAGGCTAGAAGGGGCCGTGGAGAGTGGGTAGTGAGGGATGACGGTAGCAGAGAAAAAAATACCATCAGATTTTCAACCAAACGTATGAATGGCATTGATAGGAACATTGCAGAGAAGGGGAGAGGACTCTGTGCAAGATACACAGCCATGAAATTGAGAACACCTAACTTTTACTGCTGGCTGTGTGACTATGGCAGAATCTTCTCCTTGTGTTTGAATTATTCAGCTATTATCTGGGAGCTTGTGTCATAGGGAGTATTTATATTTTTTTGGCATTTGCTAGGTAAGATGTAAGGAAGGAATACTTAGTGAAACCATATCTTCAGCAAAAGCTTCAATGAATTTGAGAACTATGCTGGCAGACACGTAGGTACTATCCTATCATTGACAGGATATTTTTTCATGCAGAAGCAGTTGATTGTATTTACTCTGTAGTGTTCTTTATCAACCTCAGTCATTTTAAAAGTAATACATAGATTCATAGCTCAGATTCTTTTAAATAATTTCTGAACTTTACAGCATAGGTACAAGGAAAATCCTTAATATTTTCCATTGTGTCAGGTGGGGTAGACACTCTTTAAAAATAAAAGCTTTCACTATGCCATTTCTCCTGCCAACATCTTTGAATGCTGAATGAGCTAAATTTCATATTTAGAAGCCAAAATAAATATTTCTGCCACTTACTGCTCAGTGTTAGTCTGATTCCACTCTAAGCTACACTAAAGATGTTCCTGGAAAAAGAAATCATTGGCTGATGGTCATCTTTCAGAACGTATTAGAAAGCTGGATGTATTCTGACCATCAGGGATATAGGATTTAAGTGAAAATAAATCAAGAAGGTTTCTACAGTGTGTGTATGTAGATGCCAATATGCCAGGGAGTATTTATTTCAGCTAATATGAGCTGTCTTACAATATAGACAATTAGTCTAGCTCTTTATATAGGCTTTTCCTGTGGTCAGTAGAAGTTCAACACTTCCAGAAGGCAATTATTCTACTTACCTTTGACATCTGTGCTGGGATCTGGTGAATTGCCTTGAGGTGTCTGTCTCCCTTCATTGATTACAGAGGAAGCCTATGCAATCAGCCAAGTCTAGACATCTAACTGACTTAAGTGACTACAATTACCTACAATAAATCCACTTGGTACTGTAAGTATATGTGCATATGCAGCACAGAAAACTTGCAGAGCACCGAGAATACCAAGTGGTGTGATATGATGTAGCACAGAGGATTTATTGTTATACACAGTGCACAGACAACTTCCTGTCAACTGTGGCTTATCCCAAATTTGTCCCATTTCTGCAGCCTAGAACCTCACCTCACAAAGTGGAGAATAACTCTTTAACCACATATGCACCCTCAAACATCAGTGACTGTTGTTTCGCCTGCTGTGTGAGTTAGAAAATTTGTAAGTGCTCAGGCATTACCAGTTATGCCCCAGACTCATGCTAAATTACTGTTTGATCGCACTGCATCTGTTTCAGAAAACATGTTCTTCGAATGTCACAAAGTTTTCCACAGGCTGTTTTGGGTAGTCTGCTGAATTGCTGGCTGCTTTTGCAGATACAGAGTCAGCGGCACAGGATTCTGAGGCAGAGAAAAACTTCCTTCTGAAATATAACCAAACCAAACTGATGAAAAATTAACCTTGTATCTATAAAATGTCACAGACTGAATGTGTTGCATCTCTGACTTTCCGAGAACTAAAAAAACCTGCTCGATTCCACTCAAATGAGATACGGTGGACTGTGGCCCTTAAGATCTTAGGTGCTGTCAGATGCTAAGTAGAACAGGCTGTATTTGGCAGGCAGAGTGATTGCTACCTAAAAAAAAAAGTTACAGGTCTCTTTCTAGGCAATTTTCCTTGCAGATCTGTTTGATCTGCATTTATGCTGCAAGCCAAGGATTTTGCATAGGGCTGAATACAAATAAAGGCATATGTTGTACTCTGTGGAGGAAAGAAAAAGGGAAGGAAGAACAGGTGCAGGCGCAGAGAGGGGAAATGGACTGGTTAGGTGTCCCCACGCCACAGGCTTCAGCATTTTTTTACCCCACTATTTCTTGCTTTGTATATTTGGTGATAAACCAAAACAATGTCCAAGCTATGCTATAGCTATATATATAAATATATATATAGCTATAGCTATATGTATAGAAACAATAAGCAATGTCCAAGCTATGCTATAGCTATATATAAAAATATAAATATAAATATAAAATAAATATAAAAAATAAAAAAATATATAAAAATATATAAAATTAAATATATATATAGCTATAGCTATATATAGAGAGAGCCATGTGAATGTAGCCTGGTCCTCTAGATTCCTCTTCCACTATATTTTGTACCCTCCCTCAAAATGTCTTCTAGATTGAACAAAAGGCAACTTATTAGACAATACCTGCTAGCTAAAAGAATGGAGGAAAAACACTGAAGACCCAGGCAGCATGTTTTTTTTTCCACAGAACTGAGAGAAATGGCATCACATTATCTGGTATTTTTGTTCTCATTAGAGATGAAACAACATGACGGGTTTAGTAATCCTAATTTTATGCTTCAAAATGGCATCAGATCATGTTTGAAATAATGTCAAGGGCAGCAAGAGGTGCCAGCCCAAAGAGGATGAAACTATAGAGATTTGATAAGACTTGGTTTTAATTTATGTAAAATGGGCACTTCCAAAGAAGGCTCAGGGGCAAGATTTAAAGGTAAAGGAAAACCAGTAACATTGGCCTAAGAAATGGACAAGTAGTTAGAAAGTAAGACAAAGGCAGCAGTTTGAAGGAATGGCTGAAGTCCCACAGTGCTCACAGCATGCCAAGCAGAGAGTAAGGCACTGGTTTGTTTGTGTACAGTGGCTGATTGGGGCAGTATCTGGTGAGTCTGTCTTACAGATATAATCATCACCTCAGGGACAGCAACCTATGGTGACTTATTTATAATCATAATGATTTATAATAATTTATAAATACAGGATCTGAGAGTTTGCTAAAGAGTGGAGATCCAGTTAGAGCTCAGAAGAGAAACCCAGGGTGTGAGTTCATTCTCACAGTAGCAGTGGGGAGGCAAATGTGGCTTCACATACAGTAAGAAGTTCTGAAACTGCAGAAAATTCCCTTACCTTAGTCTTCAGGTTTTTTTGCGGCACAGCCATATGGGGTGATCTTCCCCCTTCCTCCTCACCCTCCCTCCCAGTTTATCCAGACAAGTATTGCTCATTACAGGCTATTCAAATGCCAAGTTTCATGTTTTGTTGTTCAGCCATCCTTGAATAGTTGTTCTGGAAAAACTTTCTAACAATGGGCAAAATGTTCAGTGAGTTTCTTTCTCACACACATAACTCAGAAGTGTCTCAGTAGATTTTTTTTGTTGTTGTTGTTTTTTTCAAATGTTCTCCAAAAAAATTGCCTTTGGTCAAATACCAAGCATGGAAGACTTTGGCCAAAAAGACTAATATTTTACAAAGTTAAGGGATTATCATGGAAACCACTTAATGGCCTATGCTAAAATAGATAGATATTACTGATGTCAACTATAATATGTCAGTATCACAGGTGTGGTTGGTAGTACTATCTGTCTGCCTACACTCTTCCCATAATAAAACTTTGCTTTTCCTTGCTTTATAACTTTGTCAAACTTAAACAGTTTGGGCTGAAAATTTCCATGTCAGGTGTCTGCCCAAGGCTGATTATTTTGGAAAACTCAGTTCAGCCATTTCCAAAAATAAGACTAGAGGAAAATATGTTGGTTCTGACCATGTCTAAAAAGCTGTGGCAAACTTTTCCTTCAAAAGCTCTAGAACTCCAATGCCTTAAGGCACAGATGTAGCATTTTCTGGGGTGATGAGGCTGAAAGCAGAGAGGAAAATCTTCCTGTCAGTAATATAACTTCTGTTGTTCCACTCAACACTGAGCACATATGGCGAAGATATAAGCCCTGAAGAGAGCACATTTTGCGTGTGCTCTGAAAAGACCTACTTGAATATAACAATTTAATATTCCCAAAATCTATCTCCATACAGACCATTTTGCACTTTGGCAAGACTTTCTTTGCAACTACAGATGTGGCCTATGTCTGATCTAGGTAACAGCAAGGAAAACAAAGAGTTGAACCTGTATGGGGACAAGAGGAAAAGATTCAGAACAAAGAGGGGACAAAAAGTAAGGCAGAGAGAACAGAACTAGTTGAGCTTGTGATTCAGACGAGGGCAGAAACAGGGAAGTGGGCAGAGATGCAATATTACTTAAAATTCAAAGGGAGAAATTAGCACTGGTGGAGAAGGAGCCTGGAACAGAGAGCTGCTGGGAACGAGGAGGCAGATTCGGTGGTAAGATGTTCTTTGAGATATGAACTGGGATTGCTGGGAAAAAAGAGACTGAATAAGGCTAATGGAGATGAAGGGGGAAAGAGAGACTAAAAGCGAGGCCTGTGACAGGACATGGGGGTAGATAGAGAGCTGAACAAGGAGACAAATGTGAATGTTATTCAGATATAAAGCTGTGACAAAAGAGTTATCTGTGGCTAGTCAAAGAGACAGGAGTAAGGAAAGAAGATCTAAAGGAATGAAACTATGATTTCCTGAACCAGAAGATGGGTGCTAGGTTTGGAGTCCTGATGAATGACTTGTGAAGGAAGAGAAACTCTGCAGGCCTGGCCCTAGACATAAGCAAAATACTTAGGAGAGCAAAGTCCATTTACTTGCTGCTTATATTGCCTATGCCAAAGCCCTGAAAGGTTGACAGGCTTCTGAGGATGATGAAGGAGGAGATAGGATATACAAAGTGGCATGTGGTTCTCCTAAATCTCTAATCTCCCATTTTCTGCAGGAGCAGGATGTCCTGTTCCTCAGCACTCACTTTGGCAATTTGCAGAGGGATCTGGACAGGCTGGATTGATGGGCTGAGGCCAATGATATGAGGTTCAATAAGGCCAAGTGGTGGGTCCTGCACTTGGGTCACAACAACCCCGTGCAGCACTGCAGGCTTGGGGAAGAGTGGCTGGAGAGCTGCTTGGCAGAAAAGGACCTTGGGGTGTTGGTAGACAGCTGGCTGAATATGAGCCAGCAGTGTGCCCAGGTGGCCAAGAAGGCCAACAGCATCCTGGAGTGCATCAGGAACAGTAAGGTGAGTAGGACTAAGGAAGTGACTGTCCCCCTGTACTCAGCACTGGTGAGGCCCCACCTTACTGTGTTCAGTTTTGGGCCCCTTACCACAAAAAAGACATTGAGGGGCTGGAGCGGGTCCAGAGAAGGGCATCGAAGATGGTGAGGGGTCTGGAGAATAAGTCTTGTGAGGAAAGGCTGAGGGAGCTGGGGTTGTTTAGCCTGGAGAAAAGGAGGCTGAGGGGAGACCTTATCATGCTCTACAA
>KZ506094.1:132306-156179 GCA_002844005.1 Limosa lapponica baueri | reverse complement strand
TCCAGAGAAGGGCAACGAAGCTGGTGAGGGGTCTGGAGAACAAGTCTTGTGAGGAAAGGCTGAGGGAGCTGGGGTTGTTTAGCCTGGAGAAAAGGAGGCTGAGGGGAGACCTTATCATGCTCTACAACTACCTGAAATGAGGCTGCAGAGAGGTGGGAGACCGTCTCTTCTCCCAAGTAACAGGCGAAAGAACAAGAGGAGATGGCCTCAAGTTGTGCCAGGGGAGGTTCAGATTGGATATTAGGAAAAATTTTTATACTGAAAGGGTTATCAATCATTGGAACAGGCTGCCCAGTGAAGTGGTGGAATTGTCATCCTTGGAGGTGAGTTGACATGGTTTAGTGACAGTTTTTGTCAGTGTTAGGTTGATGATTGGACTCAATGATCTTAAAGGTCTCTTCCAAACTAGACAATTCTATGATTCTATGACATACATCACACCTTTCTTCCTAGGCCTGAACAAGCACCAGCATTATCCCTAGGGTGGCAAGAGGCAGACTTTGTTAGGGCCCTAAGCATGTCTTCCTCTTTTCTGTGGGTTTGTCGGCCTGGGCTCAAGATCTGTGGATGCTGCTTTGCTAGTGCAGTGTCCACAACTGGCCTTGAATCAAAGAGAAGCCTTCACAAGGTCTTGCCCGCTTTCCTCAGGAATGGCTTTTCAGCTGAGGGTTTTGCCCTTGGTTCTTTCCTGAGCTGCATTGCAGCTGTGCCCGTGCCTGACCATGTCTCTTGCTCACCCACACCTGCAAACTTGACATCCTGGCTTGACCTCAGACCTGCCTCATCGCTATGGACTTGTCTGGCAGTCTGGGCTCTTGACAGAACCTAGCTACCATCACCAGACCTGTTCTGCTCCTGTTTTGGATGCTGTAGGACTTAACCATTTCTTGGTGAGGGCACTATGCCTGCTTGCCTTTCTATCACTCCAGCTCCTGGCTCCACTTCCTTTATGAAACAGCACCACTCTTATTGTTCTGGCTCACATATGAATCACATTGACAGCAGTCAAAGACATGAAAAATGTCATCATGTGAAATATCTGACATTTCCAGGTGGTCTTTGACCTTTACATTGTTAGTTAGTTATTTTTTGATAGGACATACTGGGCGTCTGTCTTGAGAGGAATCAGAAGGGAAGGGTTTGGGAGGTGTCTTTACAAATGAGATCAGGATGCAGAACCATAAAATTTCAGGCTTTTCATATCTGTGTAGCTTCTTTGGCTTGATTCGACATTTCATTGCTGTAGCTTTATACCGCTGTACTCACGGCAGTAACACTAGCAAAGAGCTGGAATTAAGACTTGGCAGATCAGAAAGGCTGTGTTCTGAATGTGGCTAAATGAACTACATTTCTGAACATTTATCCTACTATATTAGGGGTCAAATAGTATGTTTTCATAAAAATGTATAACATTGACATTTGCTTTACCATTGAAGCAGGTTTTTCAAATGTCACTACTGTATGTCAGCATTCATAAACTTGATTTCGGTAGAAATACAATACAGTGTTTATCTCTCATAAATATGTGGAGTGCCCAAGGCATTAGTGTCTGGACTGAATCCTAATATTGTACATTCATATTGTAGTGCATGAAAATAATTTGTTTCTGGCTGTACATTAGGTGATTGTTTTATGCAGTAACCCAGATTTTACGTAAAAAGATAAAATCTTATTCATAAATCCAGTACATAGTTTGTGTCAACAAGTGCATAGCTGATTTTTAAAAAAGCAACACGCCTGTGCTATATGCTGTTTTCTTGATCAACCAGCTTTGACATTCAGATGGCCAGTGCTTTTCTGAGTACTGGCAAAATAACTGCTCAGGCAGGTAAGATATATTTGATGGTGTCTATGTAAGTAAAATAAATGAAACTAGTGGAGTACAGCAGTTTATAGCAGGTAATGACTTGTAATGTATGAAGAAGAGAATATGAAGTTGTGTTGTGTGGCATACACACTTTATAAGTACAGACATGGAACATTTTGTCTAATGGGAACATCAGGAAAGAATTGCACAGCTAATCCCAAATGAGTGCCAGTGACAGCTTTTTTCGAACTTACTGTTAGTATTTATTGTATGTATACTATTCAGGAATGTGTTTAAAAATTGTGTTTCAATTTAAAATAAAATATTAAGAAACAAATGGAATAGCAGTGACATTGAAATTCAGAATTAGATTGGAGTTGGTACTTAACTGGATTTTAAAGTATGTGGATTTAGACCACTCAGTTTAGAGACAAAAAACACCAAATGTGAAGCCTCTACCCTCTGGGAAAATTCAAATCTAATTCCATAGTGTCTGGCTGAGCCCCAGGCCTATAGTAAAGTATTTGCCTGCAAGCACGTATACATAGGAGCAAAGGGTGAAAGGGAGATCCTGTTTTGTCACGCCGGAGATATCTGGGTTAATTCAAACAAAGTAGGAAGAATCACGGATTTACAGCTGCATGACTAAATGAACAATATGGTCGATGGTCTCTAGAGTGTTAAAAAAAAAATGAGGGCAGTCTCTTGAAAGTTCTCTCTGCTTTTATACCATTGAAATTATATAACATTTAATAATCCCTTCTTTATTTTCAGACTTATTTGTTAGGTCCAGGAATTATTATTTCTTCTTGGCAACAGCAAATCCATCATTCTCTAATTTCCCCACCTTGGAAATTGCATTTTTTATTTTATAGTTGGCATCATCCTCAAAAGAAAACAAACAAGCTGCTAGTCAGTGAAAGAAAGGAAAAGAAACATTAAAGAAAGGAAAGGAAAAAAATCTTCAAATCATGTTTAGCCCCATCTGGCCCTAGAAAAACATGGAAATGGGTGATCGAGTACAGTTTCCAGGATGGGCTGCCTTTCAAGGGAAACAAAATCTGGATATTTCTATGTCTAGACCACAGAAGAAAAAATGCTTTGGTGCTAATTAACCCATCAAAGGCTTACAAACCCTGAGTGGTGCTCCAAAATGTATGTAGGGAAGTTAGCAGATTTAAGCTGCCAAAGGAAGCGTGGGAGGGTGCAGCCTGGGAGTCAGGAGATCTGGGTTCTACTGCTTACTCTACCCCTGGCTTGCTCTTTGATTTTAGGTGCGTCAATAGCTCAGCTTATCTCTGCCTCATTTTTCCTCACTGTAAAGTGAGGTTGGGACATTACTCTCCCTCCAAGAGCTCTCTGATACCGAGAGAGGAAAAATGCTATGAAGCAAGTTCTAAGTCTTGCTCTCTTACATGGTGTATAATGGCCATTGTCTAAGTGGAAACCACAGTCTGTAAGGTTGTATGCTGTAGTCAGATGTTCAACAGTCACTGAGTAAGCACTCCCTTAGGGCCAGCTATATTGCTAAAAGGATATACACATATGAAAATAATATATTCCATGCTTCTCTCACAGTGCATGTGCTCAGAGAGGAAAATAATGTTTGTTTCTAAGGGAGGTTTAGAGGGATGTACTGATATTAGCCCCTCAGAAACATACTGATTATGCTTTAGGCTGATTTTTTGAATGACTAAAGCATGTGTACCATGAGATTGCCTTTAAAAAACGGTTTCAATATGGATTGAAATGAAAAAATAGAAATGGCATTTCAGCCAGGCAGGTGCTGCTTTTGATTCAACCCACACCTCTCTGCCCATCCCTGCAACTGCCTACCATTGTGGTCCTGCTGGTTGTGGACAGAGTGGAAATCATTCCCATACAACTGCTTTTTGAGTTAAACAGATAGCCACTAGAAGACAGAAAAATCCACATTAGTTGCATCAAAGAGAAATGAAATAAAAATCCAGGCCTGCCTGGGTCTGGGAAATAAAGCGATCATCTAGTATCTGAGTTTTTACCTCCTGCTCCCTTGTCAGCTCCCTATAATGCCTTGGCAACCCTCCCGCTCCTCTGTTACCACAGCTGCCAGCTCACGCTTAGCTGTACTAATTTCGCTGTCTGCATTACCCCCTTTCCTGTTTGGAAACATATGTCCCTCATCTGTTTACATGCCACCTTTTTCCTAGAGTGGGCTGAGCTTTCACAAACTGAGGATTTCAGAAATGGCTAGGGCTGGAAAAGAAGGCTTCTTTGGCAATGGCTAAGGGGAACTCTATGTTAGACCTTCAAAACTTAGATGAATCTTCAGTAACACAGTAAGATAGTTAATGCATACTTAGGAAAGGAACTCGGGAGGGAAGGGTCAGCATCTCTGTACCAGGCAGACAGCAGCTGTTTAGGATCAGAGCATTCCTGCCCGTCTGGATGGACTGTTGTCCCTCCAGGACAGCACTGAAGTGGCGGTGTTACCTCCTTGTCAGAGTTGGCAGGGAGCAGAATAAGGGATGGAGAAATACGGGTTAGAGCAGGTGGAAGCAAGAGCCAGAATATGCGCAGTCTTTTTTCAAACCTCATGCAGATCTCTCTGCTTTCTGGAATTTGGCATTTCTTCCATGTTTCTAGGCATTTCACACTAATAAATTAGTTCAGCATGTTCTTTAGCATCTACCTAGCTGATGTTTGGGTTGTCACCCACTGACTGGTAGCTTGAGAAGTGCCCAAAAAAAACTTTACAGTCCCACCAAGTCGAGATGCCAGTTCAGTGAGAACACTGATGTTTAAATAAGTGTTGGTACCTTGAAGTTCTAGATTTGCCTGTTAGGATGTCCTACCATGCTTCTCTCTGCTTTTTTCCGCTATATTGCCGCTTTTTTTCTCTCCATCTTCCTGAAGTGTATTTTTATCCTTCATCCTGCATAATTTAAATCTGTATGTTCATTCATTCTCATTCGGGATCTCATCTCTCCTTCCTTGCACCTGCATCCACTCCTACCTGTCTTTGTCACTGAATCACAGAGTTGCACCGCGTAGCTGAGGTTGAACTTCTCTGGACATCTCTAGTCCAGTCTGTGTGTTCAAAGCAGGGTCACCTAGAGGAGGCTGCTTAGGGCTGTGTCCAGTTGGGTTTTGAATATACCCAAGGATGGAGACTCCACAACCTCTCTGGGCACCTGTTCCAATGTCTAACCACCCTCAGAGTAAAAAAAAAACTGTATTGCAGTTTGTGCCTATTGCCTCTTGTTCTGTCAATGCGTATCTCTGAGAAGAGTCTTGCTCCATCTTTTTTACTCCCTCCCCTCAGGTATTTATACATATTGATAAAATCCCCGCTTTCTGTTGATAAGGTCCTCCTTCTTCTTTTTTATTCCCTTAGTTGGTTATCCTATCAAATGTTAGACAGGGAGAGGGCCACTGCAGTGAAAAAGCCCTAAGAAGTACTGGCTGACTACAAGATAAGACTGCCTGGAGTCATAAGACTGCCTGTGGGAGACAAGTGCCCCAAGGCAGAGGGGTATTGTCAGGGGAGGAAATGGGCTGAGCATGGGCAGGAGCTCTCTCCTGGACTTCTCTGACAGTGCTGACAGGGAGTTGAACTCAGTATTCAGCTCAGCATTGGCTTGAAGCTGAAGAAAAGGAAACTGTGCCAGAAGAAAGTCTTCTCTGGATAAAAGAAGCTCTAGACAGAAAGGCAAATAGCTTAGAGGGGAATTGGATCAGACATCTTCTTGATTGAGAGAAGAATGGGACATGGGCTATTGTTTACATAGAGTAGGTTACTGCAGCTATAGGGGTGGTGGCAGAAATTTGAAGTTTATTTGGAGGACACAGGGAGGATAGTATCCCGATCCTAGAAAATACTCGAATGCTGACAAAAAACTGAAGGGAGCTTTGATAACAGAACTTTGATAAAAAGTGGCATTACAGAGTGCAGAACACGTTGGTATAACAAGGGTGTCAAACACTGAGCTGCAAAATTCAGGTTTAGCGTTACATCCGTTGCTATAGTATATTTCAGCATTTTATTTTCTCTTTTCAAGCTAGTCTCCAGTCTTAAGATATGAGAGTTATTTGCCCTTTTCAAAGACTTTGTAAGTTCATAGGAGTGAAACCTTTAAATCATATCTTGCTAATACTCATGCCAGGAGTGTGAACGAAGTGTGAACTCCAGAGGAAACAGTAATAAAGGAAGTCAAGTCAGCTGACCTTTTAAATCTGGTAAGCAGATTTTTAAAAACATGCTAAAATTTGATAATATGAAAGTAACTTATTTGAATTTGGAGCTTTGTTATAATTTATTTTAACTCCTGAGTCAAATTCAGCATGCCAGCGTGTTAAACTAAACCTACACAAAGCCAGACTGTCAAATTAATGGTGATTTATAACCTGTGAGATTGTAAAATTACAATTAAAGAAAATATAAACTTTGAACAGTCCAGCTGTGAGTTCAGCTTTGGTCACTCAGGAAACTAACTTCTGTCCTTATCATTCCAAAAGCATTTTCTTGTCTAAATGGGAAACATTTCTCTTAGATTAAGATTCAAGTGTATAACTTCATAGTTGAAAATGGAAATATTTCGTTATTCTTTGCAGATAAATGGTCTTTCCACTCTTCTCCAAATATAGTGTGTATGCATTTGTAGTACTTATATATTCCCAGTGTAAACCCTCACAAATTTAGGTCTTCTGTCAAATAAAAATACTAACTTCAGCCCAGATTTCCTCCACAGAGGATTGTGCTAACAACTGATTTTTGGTTCGATAACTGAATATTTAAAAAGTCAGATCGAAATTGAATTTTCTATTCCTGCCCAATGTGAATAAATGACGGGTTTTTTGTAGGTCAAATTATCATTTTGGCATTAAAAAAGAACAGATAAGTGGAGATGAATGACTAGACTTGAGGAATGTGGACAAAACTGGTAAGCAGGCTTTGGGGCTCTGAGATAAAGGAGTATTCTCCCTTTGGCTTTTTCTTTGCTTTTTCTACAACTGTCATAGAATGCAGCATTCTGTAATGCTTAAATGAAATGTTCTGTGCACAGGAAAATACTTATTTTCTCCAGTTTTTCCTCTAAAGTACAGAAAGTAAACAAAACAAAAAATTGGTTTAGTCTAACATTTAAAAAAAATCCTGTCAAATGAAAAGGAATTATTTGCTCATTCCTACTGACTAGCTTTTTATAATTGGAGTGGAATTAAGAAGATCAACCAAGTAACAGCAGTCAGTAGTAATTTCCCAACTATGTACAGAGAGCTAATACTTGATTTTGGGTTGATTTGAAGCAGCTCATCATTTTCATAAAATGCCCCGTATCCTATTAGCTGATTATTTGTTTTTTCTCTGAAAAAAAAGTTACACTATGCTATAGAATTATGCAGCATCATTCCCATTAATGTTTTATATCATTATTATAGAATGTGGTGCTATATTTTATGAGAATGTATTTCTTCTTCTTCCCAAATACTTTAATATTAAGTAGTCACAGTGAAATTAAGCAGGCTATGTTAAAAAAACAGTGAAATTATTTCATATGATGTTGAAAAATACTGTTTTGCTTGTGTAAGGTCTTCTGCTAACAAAGTAAAAGGGCGACCAATTTCTTTCATATAGCAACTCTGCTCATAAATCTGTTTTAGGGACATGATTGGGTAGGTTGATCATTTCCTGAAAGATGGAAGCACATCACAGAAGAATTTGGAAATGACAGATTAGAGAGTGTTTAAATAGTTTGGTAAATGGAATTCTGATTTTGTGATTCCTACTAATTCCGTTGGAACCAAATTTCATTATAAGGAGAAATAAGCAGATTGTGTGCAAAAAATATTTTGAATATACATTTAAACAAATACAAAATTTTGCACAGAAGTCATGATGCCCCCTATTGTTTGTACAAACCAAGAAATTTAGCAGGGAGACTGCTGAACAATATAATGCATTGAGAACATACATGTGTATCAAAATTCTCACCAGAACTATTCAGATCCCACTTTGACATGTGTTTGTTCGGAAGGGTTCAAGCAGTAAGGTGAAACTGTATGACTCCGGCAACCATCACAGTAGGAGGAGTGAAAATGTAAAGCAGTAGCTATTTCAAATATGTTCTGACCAGGTTACAGGTCAATGTTACTTTGCCTAAACTATTTTACGACATTGAAGGTCTCTATAACCTGTGAACAGACAAGAAGTGCTAACTCAGTCGAATTCATTGTCTGTTGTGAATTGTTAATACACCTGAATAAAGACCAATGTTTGGCCTCATCTGTGCAGGCTGATAAAATCATGCTGGAAACCATTGTTCGTTACTCACTGTTTATAAACTTAGGTTCTATGTGTGTAGTTCTCATTTTCCTCTCTCACACACCTCTCTAATGAGGTGTCGCAGTTACTTTGTGAACAACTGAAAATTGAGTAGCCAATTTCTTAGCATTTCAGGACTAGCTCCTGATTATACTTCTCCCATGTTTTCCTGAGTGCTAATGTCTGGTTTTTAGTTTTACTTGCAGCCCATCATCGTACTGTATAAGAGTTGCTTAAGTCACTAATGGGGATCCCATCTTACATGAAATTGTCATTAACTTATTGAGTATCAAAACACTGCAAGGAGTGTGGTTTGTGTTTTTCACTTTTTTGGTTTATAATGCTATTAATTTTCTTTGTGGTGTCTGGCAGAGGTTTAGAGGTTGATAGGACGTAGTCCTGTTGAAACGTCTTTATGTCTTCAGTCGTGTGGCCCAGCCGTTTTCCATCTCACCATATGATGTCCAGCTGTTTCTTTCCCTTACCCTGCCATTCACACACCCCATTCATTTTGCCTTCATGATGTAATGGAGTGATATTTGTATGAGCAAAAAATTCTTTACATAGCCATGGCTATGTAAAATCACCATGTCGTAGTTAGTAGGTAGCAGCACTGCTGTAAAATATTTTAGAAATGTGCAAATATTACAGTAGGATTTCACTACACCAATTACCGTACTGTTCAGGATCTTTGCCTTTCTGCTTGAATAGCAATCTCTGCCATGTTTTTCTGGCTTTTTGAGGGCTAAGGAGAGAAAGACAGCATGCAGAGGGATTCAAAAGACTAAAGTCAAAACGGCTTTTCCAGTTCTGATTCACTTGGAGTCTATGAGGACACTCGGCTGATGTTGCCATCACAGTTCCTGAGGCACTTCCAGCGCAGTATTATGGAATCAGCTGTATTAAGATAGTTATCTAGTTCTAAAGTAAATTTTAAGCATCTGAATTTAGGTTTTAGTTATAATATAAAAAAGCAAAAAAAGAATGTGCACTGCTTGTAGAGAAATAAACACTGCAGAGCAAATTCCCAGATGGTTATTTATCACTCAGCATGCTGAGTTATACATCAGTGGTTTGCATGGGCATTTCTGCCTTTGAAACATTTGTTTTGGAAAATCTTGCCCCATCATGAAGCACAGAAAAGCACATATTCCTGTTCCTCATTATCGCATATCCTTTGGCATTGCTATTGATATTGCTTGTGTGCCACAGAGTGGCTGGTGCCCTTCTATCATGAGGGAAAATAGTTCTGGTTTCAAATGCTGTATCGCATGTTTTCTCAGTGGTGAAACTACTCTTTCTCTCTCGCTCTCTCTTTTGTATTTGTTGTTTGGGCATTCTTTGTAGCCTCTCAGTAACACCGGTATTCTCTACAAAAACAAGATTGAGGTCCTGGGCTGCTTGAAGCAGCTAGAAGTTTTGCTTAGATGTCAAAGAATGTGTGGAAGAGGATTTTTCCCCATAGGGAAAAGTCCTGATAAAGTGCAATTATTTTTCTTCCTGTTATGACTGTAGGGTAAGATTCTTTCTGGGTCTCTCGTGGGACTGGGATAGTGCAATAGAAAAAGCAAGGAAGAATTAGGTTGAGATTTTTAAGTGTCTGTTAATGTTGAGGAGGCCAAAATAGGTATGTGGTCAACCTGAGGAGGTTGAATTATCAAGGCTTCTGAAGAAAGGAAACTGAGGTCTAGTAGCTGCACAGTATCTCACAGAGACTGTGGGTCTGACAAAGACACGTGCAACATTTTGCTGCTCTTGTGATGCAGTGCCACATCTCCGGTGGCCTGTGACCTGCCATGTCTGTTACATCCCTGCAGACCTTTTGTTAAGCTTAGTTATTAGAGATGCTAAGTTGGCTGTCTGTGAAGGTGACCTGAATCAGAAAGACATGGGTTTTCTTGAATTCTTTGTAGGGCATTACTGAGCTCTTGTGTGTAAAATCTCTAGGATCACTCACTCTAGGTCTGCTAGGGCTCCCATGGAGTGTTGTACCAAAATGGACCCCAGAAACAAAACGTCTGTCACAGTTGGAATTTTCTTAGAGTCTTGAAGATCTTTTTTTTGTTTGGTTTTGTTTGTTTGTTTTAATTTCAGGCTTGTTTAACTCTGGGCTTTATTAGAAATCCAGATAGGGTTTGTAGCTCTTCTATCCAAAATCCAAACTACACCCTACAGTGATTATTTTGCAAGATAAAAGCCTTATAAGATAATAATTACAATGAAATAAAATTATAATAAAAATAATAAAATCCAATACTTTTAATTCTCTTTGACTTATGACAATATATAAAAAACCCACATTCATCTTTATGTAACTATACTTAAATGTGGCAGATGTGCAGGGAGTGGTAATGGTATCTTGTCTGACTCTGACTAAACAGCTCACTTCATTTGGACACAGAACAAATGAAAACAGTTTTGGCCCAAGATGAAAATGGGTAGAGCACAGGCTGATCTGTTGCCTCTTCTGCAACAGGATGTTACTAATAAAAACCAACAGTGAGAATTACTCAACATTGCAAATTCACAAATATTGGTTGGATAATCTTAGTTCGCATTAAATCATGCCCTTGACATCATAAGACATTCATTGGAATTCATTGGTAAATAAAACACTTATATGTGATTAAGCAAGCCTACAGGAATGTCAATCTAACTTTCATCATATTTTAGATTTTCCATAATGACATTTTGGCAAGTAAACTTGATTTTTGTCTCCATAATTAATGCACTTTGGGATGATTAATGGCATACCAAAATCTCTGATGGGAGCAGTCGAACTTCCCCTGTTTAACTGGCCTGCTCCATAACAGATTAAGGAGAACTCCTAGATCCAGGGTCTCTGTGTTCTGGTAGAGGCATAGGTCTTAACTCTCATGGCTTATGCTCACTTCTAGAGTTTACTTTGATGGCCATTTTGATGATATCCAGTATTGAGCCTATGTGACTGGTTTTATTCCCCTTTTCAGCAAATTTGCCAATCATAGCAAAATAAATGTCTGACTATTCTGAAAGGCCTATAAGTCTTCCTAGAGGTTATACGTGTATCATGGACATATGTTCCTGCAAGGAGTGCTGCATTCAGTCTCATCAGGAATGTCTGCTGTTGCAGCAGGGCAAGGAAGAGGAATTGCAGAAAAGGGCTGTTACTTGGGAGGCCAACAGCAGGAAAATTCTGGTGGGTAGACCATCACCTGACATTAACTATGCAGAACTAGGTGAGTGAAAGCAACCAAGCAATGCACTAAGAGAGAAGGATGCAGAGACACTTCATAAATCTGTAATTTGAAAAACAGTTCAGCACACATTCTAGGCTGACATTCAGGCCAGCTTATTGTATTCAAACCTTTTCCTCTCTCTTCATCCATGCCTTTGTAGGGTTGCATTCAGCAACCATTGGTACAAACAAATGGTTAAGGTAATAAAATACCTTGGAGTAAGCTCATCCTGTAAAGGAACTGCTGATGCTTAGTCTCTGAGAGTGTTGAGAGAACAGAAGATTGGTGGGATGATGGGTTGGAGGAAGACACAGGATATTGAGTATATTGCTTCCTATTCAAGTTCTCAGCTGGATGCCATATCGGGAATGTACTTTTTCATTTGGCCAGGAGAGTCAGTCCTTTTTTCTTCTGCAAGCGGTTGTTGGCATGTGAACCTGAAATTGAAAGAAATAAAATGGAAGAAGCCAAGTACTTCATGTAAGATTCAAAAAATAGTGTTAGAGACACGTACAGCATTTTTTTTTTATACAGCTACAATATTTTTGCAGTATTCTTATAATACAATAGAGAAAAATAACTGCCCCACACAGTTACCAACTCTGTATCGGGTGTTGGGATTTGGTGGAAGAGGTGCAGTTATCCATCAGCAACCTGAGTTTGCTTCCATTGAAGTCATATGGAGTTTTGCCAATGGCTTTAGTAGGTGGAAGAGCAGGATGTGGGAGGCTATAGATGAGGAAAAGCCAACACTTGAAAAGTTTTCTCAGCATGTTATTGGGTAAGTGCCACTGTCTAAAGGGCAGTGGGTGGCCCAGAGAGGAGGAGTTTCAGAAAAAAGATACAGAAAGTGAATTCAAATAATCTGGGGGAAAAGGTCTTGTATAAGAGGAAAGACATGGTCTTCTGTCCTTTTGAGGGACATGGTATGTCTGATCTTTCTGTTGACTAGGGACAATGGAAGGGCCCACTGTGTCAAAAAAAAGGCAGTAATGAAGTCTAGGTTTATGTTTTTAAGTGTGTTGTTTCACAAAGTGTTGGTATCGGACAGAAGCACCAAACAAATGAGAACAGACTTGGATGGCCAATTGATGTTCATAGCTGTCAGTCCAAAGAAGCCAGACCTGAAATGAGGGTGTAGAAAGGTAGGTGCCTTGGAGACAGGAAAAGCACTTTTGTTCATATATCCTTGTTTTAGGAAAAATAACTGTCAATTCTTGTAGACTGTTAAGTCAGGTGACATTGTCTCCTTGGTCTCTTATTAAATCCTTTCAGGAGGACTGCACATCAGTACTCTGTGTAGCCCTAGCTTCTGTCTCAGTATTGACAAATGACCAAATCAGTTTCCTTGCTGTCATTCCCAGGACCATGTACAAGAGCTGTTGCAAGCATTTGGAAAGTTGACATCTTATCATCTTCCCCACCCAGAGGAAAGCGATGCTGTAGTTACCATCCTGAGGAAGGAGCACTGTCAGGGAAGGGGGGTATATAAGAACAGTTCACACCTAAACTAGGAACAAAATAGAATAATGAGCTTGACTATTCAACCGTCTTCATTGATGTCTATTGAGTGGCCTGCTGAGAACACTAAGAATGGTGGCATATCAATTTAGGGTATGTTTTTTCCATGTGCAAACGAGAATTGCCAAAAAGGATATATGGCTCAGGAATTTGTCAAGGCTGTAATACATTTTTCTGGTCTGTGATCCATAAAGACATCAGGAAGATGCCTGCTAGATACACAGACAAACTATAGTTTCAGTAGTCTCCGTGTAGTAGTCAAGACACTATAGACAGGGACAGAGAGACCTGAACAAGTCTGGTCTTTGCAGCACTGCTGTCACTGTAAAAAGAAAATCCACTAAATTCACTTCAAATCCTGAAGGAGAAATCACAGAAAGACTGTATGCATACAGTTTGTATATGTTAACTGCTGTTGCCTTCTTACCTTGATAAAAACGGACAATTGGCTACAAGTCATGGGTGTGGGTATAGGAGTGTAGAACAACATACACACAGAGAGAGACTAACTCCTGGAGTACCAGCCTGAGGCATATGGAAAGATACTGAGTATAACAACGGCAGCCCTTGAGAAAGCAGAAAGGCAGAGGTACTTGTATAATGTAGGAGCATTGTATTGGCAGCCAGGAAAATGGACAGATTCAAAGTCCAGCTCTGCCATTCTCCTCTCTAATGCTTGGATATACTATTTTACCCTTACGTCTCATTTTTAGAAAACATAAAAATATCTGCTATTTCTGCAGCCTTTGTATTTCTGATTTGGCAATTCTGTGAAAAGTGGATACAACTTAATATGCTTCAGTTTGAGGTGGGTCTGAAACTGCTGCTTTAACAGTCAATCTCCTTAAAAAAACCCCAACCAACCAAACCAAAACCAAAACCAACACCCTATCCACACTGGGATATTGGCTTCAAACATCTTCAGACATGCAGTGAATTAGAGTGCTGAGGCCAATATCATAGCTTGAATCCTTTATGGATTCAACCAGGGTTGAGGTGGCAAGACTGAGATCTGAAACCTAAGTGCTCTGCTTTTCTAATGTTATTTCTTTCAATATGTTTGATTGATTTCACATTATGTGTGTCTACTGGCAAGGGTTCAAGAGAAGATTATCAAAAGACAGAACAGGCATTGGTACTGCATTATCTGTCCCGGATTAAACTGCTTGGAAATAGCAATGTATATTACCACTTGGAACAGGAGAGGTCAGAGCACAGGATACAAACTACACTCTTTACAGAAATACTATACAACGCCACAAAGCTATGTGCTAACAGCAGAATCTCCTAATTTGCCGTTTATATCCCTTTTCAGCATTCACAGAGAGGGATACAGTGGAGATTGATGTACCAGATGATCTAAATTAAGTGACAGTTTAGTATCTCTGAATGACCTCATGCCTTTCATTAAAACGACAGATCATCAAAGACCTCTCTGTATATCATCCCATTATATTTCTCTGCCAAGAAGTTTGGCTAATATATTCCTCAAGTTTATAATGGAAAATCAGTTTGTGTATGGTAAAGAACCTGCATTTTCTTATTACCAAATTTTTAATATTTACAATGGAAAAGTAAGCATTTCATCTACAAGCTAGGGATCAACCACTGCTGGGGAGATGAGCATAAGAAAAAAATTGGAAGGAAGGTGGACTTCTGTTCCACTGCTGTCTCCTTTTGGGATCCTTCCAGCAAACACACACTTAAGCACTTCTATAAACCTACCGTCTCAGAAGAAATATCAACACCAAGTGCATTTCAGCCTTTTTTACAACCTGATAATTGTATGTGCTTTTTTAGGGACTTATGAAGCTCTATTTCAAATTGTAGTCACTTTTTATATTGCTTAATGGCTTTTCCAATTTGCCCTGGTTAAATCTGATAGTAGTGCTGTGTGTGAACTGTAAATGGGGATATACAGTTTTCATATTGTGTTTGCAGCTCGTTAAACAGCATGGGCTTGCAATACTTGTTGCAGTATTGGAAAACTCCTATCTTACACCAAACAATACGGGAAAAGCTTTTACTATGAAGTCCCTTAGCTGTCTAGGTTTAGATGCATAAGGAGGCCACACAGTTAAGGCAACACTGAGCATGGGAAACGTTCTTTGTTCTTTACAAACATACCTCCTTCTGGAAAGCTGTTTGCTCTGTGGAAGATAAGCCAGTTTTTGTGATCTTGCCAACAAGTTTACCATACTACTTAAGAGCTGAAATGGCAGCCTGAGGAGTAAGTCCACTAAACTTAGTGATTTGCAAGTATACATGCTGGTCAGGGAGAAGTGCTAAAAGAGTGAAGGCCACATTCTGCTGCTCTTGGTGATGTCCTGTACTGTGCACATACTCTGTTCGGCTGGCCGCAGAAGTGGCTGCACAGATACACAGCATATGCCATCAAACCAGAACTGTGTTCGGTTCTGCAAGGAGACAAAAATTAGCATCCTAATCCTGGTTTGGTCAGATTGTATGGATGATTTCAGCCTCCTCTCAGTTTAGTTCTTTTGCTTTCTCTAAAAGATTCAGCAATGTAAGCTGGAGTGAAGCAGAAGTAGATCACAGTCCAGAGCTTTCATTTGTCTCCTTAAGCAAATTTAAGTGCTTTTGAATTCTAATGCTACACCAGGCATGCTGTGAATGATGCAGAGGGCTATACTAGTGTGAGAATCACTGGCAACTGCTCTCTTGTTAATGTCTTCTATATATCTACCTGTGAGGAACTGTGCTATAAACAGCATGGCTTTCATACAGAGTAATTTTTGTTACACCAGCTGTGCAGAACATGCCTTTATGCACATGCAGTTTCACACAAACAACTCAAGATGGATTTAAAAAGTGTCCAGAATATCACTTTAAAAAGAAATATTGCCAAAAAAAAAGTAATTAGGGCCATCTAGATTAATCAGATTGTCATCTATGGTAGAATAAGAGAATGCTTTTAAAAATTTGAAATAAAAAGTCTAATATTCATTTAACTCAAAGTGACAACATGTTTGGAAATATAATTTAATTATTTTAAAAAATAATATCTTGCAAACCAAGTTGACAATGCTTCAGGTCTTGTTTTGATTTTGTTTTTATTTTCAGTTTCTTTGTTTTGTGTTTCCTGCAAACCATAAAAAATTTCTTTTTTGCAATTGTGTTTAATATTTGCAAAAATTAATATTCTCCCAAAATTCTTTCAGGAAAAATGGAAACTGACAGCAGCATATCCAGGAGGACAGCAGCTTGGTGTGCTAGAAATCAGTTAATTTTGGTAAGATCTAATTGTCCGCAAAACTAAATGCAAATTACCTTTCATCTAATCTGATTTGTACTTTTTAAAACAGTGAAACTAATAATACCATTTTTAGGATAGAAAGACATGGTTTTATTTTCAAAATAAAATGTTAGAATGCTTATATCTCAGTAGGAGTATAAACAGTTAGTTTTGCCTTATGTGAAGAGCCTTGTTGCAAAACACCACAGTAGGGGTGGGTGTCTAGCTTTTGTGATCTGCGACCACTTACTCATTTTGAGCAATTGCTTTCAACACTCTGATTTTTTGACCCTTTTGTATTAAGATTGTGGTGTAGTTTATAGTGTCTTTAAGTTTCATTTTCACCTTTCACAAGCTCCAGAGAAGCAGCTCAGTGGCCCTAAAGTCACAGTCTGAAAATAAACAGATACTAAGAGTGACATTCATTACAATACTCAATTTAGTATGCCCAGTATTGACACAAAAAATTATGTAGTCTTCCTGAAGACACTCTTATGAGATAGTAATGAAAGTACTACAACTAACAGAATGGTAGAATGACCTAGACTGTAGTCTCATGTACCCTGTTTTTTTATCTGGAACCCCTTTTTCTGTAAGGATTTGAGAGGCATGTGTCCACTACATTTCCAGTGGAGATCCACACAAACTCAGTATCCAACTGCACATATTACATTCTTTTGTTCATGAATAAAGCGTATGAGGTTGGATTCATTGTTTTTGTTGCCCGGGTAACTTCCACATGCATTTTGCTCTGTGAGGTCTGAGAGGAGGAGTTGCTGAGTGAAAACTAGAGGCGATATGGTGTAAATGTGTCTTATAAAGTCATATTGCAAAAAAATCGTATGTGCCAAACAGCAAGTTCCTTGAAACCATGCTTAGCTTTAAGCACATTAATAGTTTTTCATACAAAGTGACAAATGTCTGGTCTTACATGAGAAGGAAAAGAAAGAGATGGATGCCAAATTAGTAGCTAAATTTTGCTTTTTAGCCTAGAATACTTACTCAACTTCCAAACCTGCTAAATGTACCCCACCTTCAGTATTTGGCTAAAAACACTGATGAGCACTGTAAGTAGGAGGTTTCATGCCAAGGAAGGCAGCCACAGCTTAAGTAAAAAGGAACTTTAGAATGGGGTAAGTGAAAACAGACAGTTAATACTGTTTCGGTCTCTGCTTCAGAGACGTGTGGTTCTCCGGGAATTGTAAGACACTATATATGACCTTACTGCAAATCAAGTACTGTGATTAAATGAGTAATAACTTCAAGACATTTTTTTTCTGTGAAGATGGAAAAAAATCTCATAAAGAAACTTCACACACTTGATAAGGTGAGGCGAAAGCCTGTCACTTCACTAAAATTAAGAAGATTTTCTATTCGACTTTACAGTGGCTTTGATTTTTACTTTTGTAATGACTTAAGTAAGAGGAAATTTGATTTGGATTTTCCAAGTTGCACTGCCAGAGACTTATGACAAAAACAGACTTTCAGGAACGCATTTGAAGGAACTATATTCCACTGGATCTGTAGGACTTCCGTGCTCTGACAGACCAGCATTTGTCGAATAAAGGGGAGCATTGGCTCTTCCCTGGTCCAATGGGGAATCTACGTATAGATCCCATTCTGGGAGATTCAGTGCTTACCTGTGGAGCTGGACAAACACTTGGATGTCAGCGCAGATTAACAAATGAGTACAGTTTACACAGGAAGATTAACTTACCCTCCTTGTTTCAAATTAATTTCCTGGCCAAATAGTGTATGGAAAGAACAAAATTTAATCAATACTGAAGAATTGCAGGGAACGCTGGCTAGTAGGTCTAAGGGTCTGTATTTAACTGATTGTTGCGGGGCTTATATTGATAGATGTGTTTCCCCCAGTTTAGATTCTAAGTTTTGTTCATCCAGCCAGGAAGTAGACACATACAGTATTATTAGGCACATGGATGAGAAAGGTACTGTAATTTTGTTGTCCTAAAATGCAAAATTTTCTTTCCTTTTCTGAACTAATGTGACAGCCCTTCAAATTTTAGGGGAGAGAGGAAGTTCATTTGAGCTTTTGTTCTTTACCACAAGATTCACTCAGATTATCACAGGACATGTATCACTTAGGAGGTCAGTGCTGGGGGATTTCTGGGACCTTTCTCCACACTAGATGCAGCTGACTGGCATTTGATGTTGGCCAAGTGCTGCTCATTTAACTCTTATAAGAATTATTCCTCTGAACTACTTAAACTGGGGCCAATAGGTTCTTACTGGCTTCAGGTGAGACTGATCTGTTTTTTATATATCTGCTTTAGCTGTAGTGAAAGAAATCATAGTGCTTTGGATAAAATGGTTCTCCCACAAGCTAACTGTTCTAATAATTTTCAGGTGTAGGCTTTAGGGATTCACTGTTTTCTTGAGAGGAGTGAGTCAGTGAAGTTTTGCCATTCTAGGGTAGCCAGATGCTGTGCAGGGACTACTTAATTTTTGTTTTTGCTGACTCCCTCTTTAAGAATGAAGATCCTTAATAGCTTCTTGCATGCAACTATAGAGGGAGAAATCAAGTTTCTGAGGTGAGCCACTCACCATGCCCAATATACAGGGGGTGTTACAGTTCTAAAAACGAAGAGCATCTCCTCAGTGGTTTGGTTCCCTAGTCCTAGTTACTTGATGTATTGGGTTTGCATGGCAAGGTTTTGGTAGCCGGCAGGAAGGGGGCTACAGGGTATGTGCTGGGTACCAGAATGGAGGCTGTGTTAGAAATACAGTAGATTTTTTGTGGAATATTCCTGTAACACAGGGGTTTTCTTAAAGTGTGTCATTTTTCCCTTTGTCTCCCAGGAGGCTCACTAGACTTCTTTTATGTCAGTAAGTCCCATCTGGTTTTCCTCTTCAACTGCTGTGTGATGGAGGGATTCTTTGGGTTGGTCCCTTTTGGATGATCCTTCAGCTGTGTTCAGGTTTAGGTTTCCCATGGCACATGTTCTGGGCTCATACTTTTGTCTGCTCTAAATATTTTTATCTTCTTTTGTGCATAAACAAAGAAGATAAGGAAATGTTTAGCTCTGACAGATACTGGAATTTGTTGCAAATGCATTCCAGTTAATACCTAATGCATTTCTAAGTGATTTGCCTGTGAAGATTTTTAGTTGTTTGTGTGTCTGATCGATTTCGAGGTTGCATGTTCATCTGTTAAGATGGAAATAACATCTGAGCTGGAGAGTCCTACTTACAGGTTTTCAATGACCAAAAAAAGTGCTTCTAAACTGACAAACACAGCGGGTGTGATGCCAATTTGTGGCATTGTTTTCTTCTAGACTGAAGTTCTCACTCATGCAGATTACTGCCAGGAATTAAAAACTGACTCACTCCTTGAATTCCTTTGTTTTTTAAAGTAATGGTTGGATTGGGATTTCTGAGGTTTTCATCAGATTTGTCTTTATTTTGTCATTACTGATCTGTTTTTTTTAAGCCTGGACAATCTTTTCTTCCTTACTTGCATGTAAATTGAGGTTAGAAAGGCCATATCATTCACAAAAAATGCATAACGCATTGCTGTGATGCTTCTTATATAGACTCATTATACTGTTTTTATGTAGTCTTTTATTACATGCGAAGTTGTTAAATGCCCCCCTCTTAAATTCAAGGTTTCCTAAGAGATCTCTTTATAAGGCTCTATTTTCATTTGAATTAACTTTGCCAAATTTGAACTGTTTATACTGATATTTTCCATGTCTGTCTTAGCCTGAATTTTTTGTTTTAATGTTTCAGATTAAATGGTACAGATGTTTCCAAGAACAAGATTAAGGAAAACTGCATTGTTTTGTCCATTGTTGATTTTTTTCATAAGTCCATCAGGAATCTCTAGAGCCTTTTATTCTCTGGAGCAATGATTTGAAACATTAGGGTAAGAGGAAAGCCATGAGGAGGAGGTGCAAGAAGAAACGAGATGGAAACAAGCCTTAAGGGATCAAACGGTCTATCTAAACAATGCTCTCCTCCTGAATGTTGTTTTGAACCCGTGAGTCCCAAGTGTTTCTTTTCCTTTGCTCTCAGTAATTAGTTTTGAGACGTTTTGGAAAATTATTATTACCCTCTTTTAGGCATATGCTAATGTCACTTGAGCATTCTTCATTCTGTCATTTTTGTTTGGGTGTTTTTAATGCTTTGGATTGTAACTAACATGGTTTTAACCTTTTTTCCTTTTGTATGGCTGTGCATGTACTATATCATAGGGTTATTCCAAATGCAGTTAATGCAATGCAAAGTTGAAGAAAGAAATGCACTTCCACAGAGAGCTCATAGTGTAGTGCAAGGCCTGATGCAACATAGTAAGAATAGTAGTGCAGAAGGGTGACAAGGGCAATACAAAAGTAAACAAAGGAGGTATATAAAATAATTGTTAGATTTTTTTTTAATATAAAGCTATTACATAGCTATAGACTCTGTCTAGGGAAAATGGAAGACTGAAAATTGGGCTCATATGGGGACTTGTTTACAGATGGTTCTTACCAGCATAAGAGATTGTAATGTTATGTAAATTTTCTAATTTCTGCATCTATCTCCGAGTAAAACAAAATCAATTTCTTTTTTAAACTTTGACTTATGCTGACTTATGCTAAGATAACATACCTCAGTGTGTATTGTTTTCCTAAGGGACATTTTCTCACATTGAGCTTTTGGTCTTTACAGAACACATGAAGCGTCATTATTCCTTTGCAGGCAGAGACTTTGTATCTTGCAACATATCACATAGAATACCACTGGGCCTGCAGAGCTTGAGGTTTTTTTTCCTGGCAACGCTGAGTGACACACATGGTTCGGTCTTGCACCCATCACTAATTAAGTCTCCTTCCAAAATAAATGTCAAAGCGTTAGCCAGGAGAAAAGGAAGATGCTACATATGGGGGAAAAACCCTGTTCTATGGTTCAGGTTTAAGGGCAACCTATGTAATGGAAAAGAAATTTGTCAAAGAAAATTGTTTCACAGATCTAAACAGATCAATAATACAAAGACAACTCAGGGTACTTTTTTATTTTTTAAAGGCTAGAAGCTTTATTGTTGTTATACACCTCTGCTAACACTTTCTGCATCCTTGGCGCACGTAGTCCCATGTGACTGCAGGGAAGAAAACTGGTGCTTAGAAAACATTTCCCGTTCATGTAGTCCAGCATGTTTCACAGTTCCGCATTTTCACAAAGCATAGCCAAACTTACAGCATAGTAAAACTTATATTTCTTGTAAGGAAGATCTCTTAGTCTGGAAAAGGTTCAGGAACGCATGGAGGCCAGAGTTCACATCCACTGAACACAATTTACTAAGTCAGATACAGAGGCAGGACTTGCAGATGCCCTAACAACATCAAACTGCTACCCAAACCTGTTGTGTCCCATAGTGGCAGTAGAGCAGCCATTCTCAAAGTTTCCCAGCCTAAGGATAAACTATCTAGATACAATGAAAAGGACAAGCCTTTGGGCTTTTAAGCCCAAAAGAAGGAAAGAGAAAAGACTAGGAAGAAGGCTTATTGGGAAGGATGTTGCAGAAGGCAGGAAGATTGAGGAGATATCGCAAAGACTCTGTAATAGTTAATAGTCCAAGAAAAAAAGATAGGATCACATAAGTAAGCATGCTGTCATCATGCACGTGCAGAACTAGAACTTAACCATGCCTTGTTGACATTTGCCAATTTTTGAGTGTTACTCTATACAAACATGTATAGAATGAATCAAACTTTCAATAGTGTGTGTTTCAATAGGGTGTATGTTGCTTTGGGCTGACGTGCTTGTATATGCAAGTCATATCTGTAATATGCATTTTCAAATGGAAGGTTTGAATGGACATAAGGTGGCAAAGGTAGAAGACAATGTGATTTGTGGTGATTTCAGCTGGAATGTATCTTTTTTTGTACATCTACGTGTTCTTTCCCGTGCTCTGCAAAAGGACAAAACAGGCTGAAGATATGTGAAAAAAACCTTCTAGTGTGGCAAGCAGGGAAGGTTTCTGAGGACAAGGGTTAGGCATAACTTACCATCTGAAAGAGAACATACCTGGGAAGTAGACAAGAAGACAAGCTATTAGGGCCACCCTCTTTGCTACTTCTGTCTTGTCCATCTGGCATGGAGCATGGTTAGTTTCAAGTCTCAAAATACTAAGAAAGACACAGACACATCCTGTAAAGCTGTTTTGCATAACCTGCTGTTGTTCTGCTCTTGCTCTGGTTGAGTAACTGGGAAAAGGCAGAGAGGTAGCAAGTGTTCCTGCTAATCTCCAGATCAATTCTCTTGCCTATTTTTATATTAGTTTAGCTAGCTAGTTAGACAGGCTAAGAATTTAACTCATTACAGAGTTCAAAATCCTAGGACGGTCTTTGCTTTTAAATCAAACTTATCTATTCAGCGCAGAATGCTATATGTCTGTTACAAGGATCAAGATAAAA
Source organism: Limosa lapponica baueri (assembly GCA_002844005.1). Lineage (NCBI taxonomy): Eukaryota > Metazoa > Chordata > Aves > Charadriiformes > Scolopacidae > Limosa > Limosa lapponica. Next base: position 133,660 of record KZ506094.1, on the reverse strand, counting down.
TGCAAGCCCATTCCCTCCTCCCATTTCCTTCTGTCTCTTTTTTTCCTCTTTGAAACTTGCTAAAATGAATACTAGCCAGTATCCTTTGACAAGTGGGTATAGCTTCTTGCAGGTCATTTCAGAAGCAGTTCTGAAGTTCTCATGGGAAAATCAAAGTAGACATGAGCCACAGTCCACATGCAATCTAGTGTTTAAAAAAAAATCTTATCTTTCTGTCTTAACATTAGAATGTATCAAATATAATAAGTTCTTAAAACAATGTTAAGAATTTGAGACTGAAATAATTTGTTTATGGGGAATAATAATGTTGGCTGTCCCCAGTCATGTTCCTATTTACCATGTGCCTTAGCAGAGATTACAGAAGCATCTGCTCCATGATCTTTCTGGGCACAGAGGTGAGACTGACCAGCCTGTAGTACCCCGGGTTTTCCTTTTTTTCCTTTTTGAAAATCGGGGTTATGTTTCCCCTTTTCCAGTCAGAGGGAACTTCACCAGATTGCCACGACTTTTCAAATATAGTGGAAGGTGGCTTAGCAAATTCATCTGCCAGCTCCCCAGGGACCCATGGATGGATTTCGTCAGGTCCCATTGACTTATGTACCTTCAAGTTCCTTAGCTGGTCTTGGACCTGATTTTCTTCTATAGTGGGCAGTTCTTTATTCTCATAGGCCCTGTTTTTGCCTTCTGCAACTTGGGAGGTGTAGTTAGAGCCCCTGCTGGTGAAGACCAAAGCAAAAAAGTCATTCAATACCTCAGCCTTCTCCATATCCCGGGTGACCAGGTCTCCTGTTTCCTTCCAGAGAGGGCCCACATCTTCCCTAGTCTTGCCTTTATCTCTGACATACACAGAAGTTTTTCCAGTTGTCCTTGATGTCTCTGGCCAGATTAAATTCTCTCTGGGCTTTAGCTTGCCTAATCTGGTTCCTGGCCACTCAGACAGATTCTCTGTATTCTCCCAGTCTATCTGTTCTTGATTCCACCCTCTGTAGGCCTCCTTTTTGCTTTTGAGCTTGTCCAGGAGCTCCTTGTTCAACCATGCAGGCCTCCTGGCTTTTTTGCCTGACTTCTTCTTTCTTGGGATACGTGGCTCCTGAGCTTGGAGGAGGTGATCCTTGAATACTAACCAGCTTTCTTGAACCCCTCTCCCCTCCAGTGCTTTTTCCCACATTACCCTGCCAAGCAGGTACCTCAAGAGGCCAAAGTCTGCTCTCCTGAAGTCAGGGTAGTGAGCTTGCTGCACACCCTCCTTGCTGCCCTAAGGATTTTGAATTCTACCATTTCATGATCACTGCAGCCAAGGCTACCCTTGAGCTTGACATTCCCCACCAGCCCCTCCTTGTTGATGTATTCATCT
>KZ506094.1:107242-132255 GCA_002844005.1 Limosa lapponica baueri | reverse complement strand
TTTGCATGCAGTGGAACAGGGCTGTCTAAGCCTCAGATTCTTCTCCCCCTCCAATCCAAGCAGTCACCACTCTGTTCTTTCAGATGAATATATAAGACATCACATCCAGGCTTTTTTGCCGTCCATCAACTCATGACAGACAGTCTAGAAAATAGTGCACCCTAAATGTCATGTAAATGTTAGTCTTAGTCAGGCAGCCAAATACAATATTGTGCTACAGCTAAAAATGAATTAAAGAACCTGCCACACACACTTAAAAATTTCCGTAGAAAAGAAGGTTTAGGGAAAGTTCAAATGCATAGAATAAGTAGAACATAGTCATAATAGTCATATGCCTTTTGTGAACTGAAAAAGGAGTCAACATCCGAAAGAAATTGCACCTGTTTAAAATGTAGAGGGGAATCAATTGATATTGGGTGAGAAGGCCTACCTGTCTGTTCTCCCTGAAAAACATGGAAACAGGATAAACAAAAACCCAAACAAAACCATCTCCACGGCACAATATAGGGAACTAAGAAGGTGAGACATCTCAAGGCACTGTGAAAAAAGGAAAAGAAGCAGCAGAGAAAGCCGTTTCCATCATTTCACTTCCACACTATCAATAACTCTGCTTCACAAAAATTGGCCACAACCACCTTTCCTTTATCCTCTACCCTTTGGCACTGTGTTAGTGATGAGTGGTTGGCCCCTTTTATAGTAGAACTAGCACTGTGGCAATTAAAACATTCTGTTTCTTAATGGTCTATACTGAACTTTGCAAACATCTAAGAAAGCTATCCTATAAATAATTACACTATATTCTGAGCAATGGAATGGTTATCTGAAGGAGAAGGCTTCCTTTTGGTTAAAAATTCCCAGTTCCTATTACAAAAAGTGACAGCAAAAATGATACTGAGGGTCCTTTATTGTGTCTCATTAATTTCCAGGTCAAAGCTCCAACTGACCAGTTACTGAGTATGGTTTTTCCTTTTTTCCCCATAGTTAGTTCCAAATGCTTGCTTTGTGTGGCATGCGTGACACTGTACCCTTACTGTGATCTGTTAGTTGTGTGGTGTGATGCCTTTCACTTGTATTCCAGTCAAATCTACTGGCTGATTTTGGTTTGTTATTATGTTCACACTTTATTTCCTCCTGGTGCGTTGATAATTAGGTTTCACTCAGTGTGTTTGCTAACAGCTTTTACTAGCTCTGTGGATATCACTGTTGTTTGCAAGCTGTTTTGCAGGTGGAGCTCAACAGCCTTGCTCTGATTATAATCTGAAGGTTTTTGAGGAGGTTTATAATTTTTTCTGTGTTCAATACAAAGTGTAATATATTGTACTGTGAGCTGTCTGAATTCATACCCCTTTTAATGTTGGCATTTAACAAATAGCTAACCATATCCATCTTACAATTAGTTTCTTGTAGGGAAAATGAGAATTAATGAAGTGATTTCCTTTCATAAGGAAAGTTGATATCCCTTTTTACATGCCAGCAATTAGGCGATACAAAGTTCCTACATGTTTTTTTCCATTTGGAAAAAACAACCTGATGATGGTAGGGTGCACATTTGATGCAGTCCTGCTTATGCGTAAAGGATGTACACAAATCATGTTCATCTGACCATATTTGAACAAAAGCAGTTACTTGGCCTGTAGCTCCATGCCTGCCCCTCTGGCAGGCTGCGGTCTAAAAGCTGGTGTGCTGCCATGCTGTTTGTCTCCTTCTTTCTGTTACTCTTCTTGCTGTTTACAGTACACACGTAGGGCCAACTACATCTGCAAATCCTGATGGTTTCTTTTGTCTTCTTGTTAAATAGAAGGGCACTGAACCTTCTCTGCTTCTGCCTGACTGTAAGTGGCCTCTCCCAGTTGATTAATTATAGAGAGGTTTGTGATTTCCTTTAAATTACAGACTTACCAAGCAGCGTCTAATCAACCACTGGTATTCTGGGCAATTGTGAAAGGTTTTGCCTATCAGTTTCTTTCTGAAGCTCAGACTGAAAAGTATTTTAAATTTTCTAAATGTTTGGGTTGACTTCCCACATAATATAAAGAATTTTACCACTTTTAATATCTCTTCAGTATCATGTAATTCCAGGAGGAAAATCAGATTCCAAGCTAGGATCCCTTCCAAATAATTTGTTGCCTTTCAGTCAGAGTTGTTTTGGGATTTCAACAGTCAAAGGAGCTAATCATCCAGCTTGCTTAGCTTGGGAATAAATTCACCCTCATTTTTTCTCTGCCTGGCTTTAATGGTGTCAAGAGATACAATGGCAAAAGGAAGGTTTGTTTCCAGATCCTTCTAACATGAATCATTGGTACAAAAGGCTATAGCTCTGGCAATGCTTCAGTGCATCACATTTGTATTATATTGCCAAAGCTGACAACTCCCATGAAACCACTAGGCCTATATTTGCTTCATTCAAGCTGTCATAAAGTTAACTTCATCCTAGTATAGGCCTACCAGGCAACAGCTGATAGAACAAGTCTTTATAAAAGTTCAAAGCACCTATTTTTTACTGATGTTGGCATTAAAAATACTTAGTTTTTACTTGATTCAAGTTCCTTGATGTAAGTAACATTGACATTAGGTTGAGAACGTACTGCTGTTTTTAGAGGAGAGTTGGAAAAGAAGAAAGCTCACGAGATATTAATTTGGCAATTCATATTTGAAATCTGAATACAAATATTGACTGCCTCCTGTTGCTTGCTACCTATGGTCCACCTCTGAATAAGAAGTATGCTGTCTGAAGTTTTTTATGTGATTCATACAATCATGTGTAATCATAACCTTCCTCTACATATTTTGTGAATATTTTTACTGTTTATAATACAGGCCTAAACCTCATCGTTCTTTCAGCTGATACATTCAGAGGTTTGCCTTTTGCCTTGGATGTATGATGTAGGACCAAAAGCTAGCTTCATCCACCATCTTGCTGGTCACTAAGTTGTTCAGTCTGTTTTGTCCAATAGTCCTGCCAGTAGCTATCATAGACCTTCCTCGCCTTCCTAAGAAGATTTCAAAACCTAATGCTTCAGCAGCAATTCAGAGCCACTACAGGCCTAATTCCTGGTTTATGTAGAGGGACTTTATTCCCCTTTGGTAGAGTGAAGGGCCACAGAGATTCAGTGTAAGTTAAATTAACTTAAAGGCTTCTATTATATGATATTGACTGAGCATCATCAAAATATGATTCTCACATGTCTTGTAGCTCTTAGGAATTAAGTAACTTGTCTGCTTCTCTGCCTGAAGAGAAGGATGGTGCAGCTGTGCAGACTAAAGATATAGTAGCAGAGTATGAGAACTTGCGCTTACATGTGGGTCTGCAACTGACCCTGGTGTCTCGTTGGCACCGTTTTGTAGCTAGAAATACAGAAGACAGTAAGGTGAAGCAATGAATCCTGCATCTGGCCAGTTTCTCCCTGCTCCTGTTTTTCTTCTTTCTTACTTCTCTGCTATAGGTCCTTCTCAACTAGCATGATCTTGAGCCAGGCCTTCCTACCTCATATGACAATCCCAGCACTGCAGTATAATAACTGTCTTTGTCCTCACTAGGAAGGACAAAGCATAAGGGGTTTGTCTTATGCTAAACTCCACTTATCTCTGATTCCCTTATTCTTGGCTTCTGACTGGTCATGGGCCACAATACTTGACTCTACGTGTAGACCTGGACTTTTCATGCCTTATGGCATGGTGGAGCTGTCAATGTTTGCCTGTCCTGTGGTTGTTCCATTACATCAGCCACAAAGTTATGCAATATCTAAGAAGATGAAGAAATATCCAAGAAAAATTCTCCTTGGAGCTCTGCATGGGTGTCTTGTCTAGACACCAAAACAATCTGCAGAAGAGAGTAACACCCGTTAACTGCTGTCAGTGAAGCAGAAGTGGGAGCTACACTTCCTCCTCCTAAAAGACAAGAAGAACTTTCCTTGCTCTGGCATGTATAACGTGCACAGCAGTAGACAGCCCTTCCTTTGCCCACCTGTGTCCATATAGCAGTTCTGTCTTGGCATGCAGAAATGGCATGGCAGTTACATTCAGAAAATGTTATACAACTGGATTCACAACAAGGAGGAGGCATATCAGCTATGTTTTCTCCTGAGCATATTTTTTTTCAAATTGTAACTTCCTTTTCTGTCCTTGACTCCTAATACTTCTGCTGCATAAAAGCCTTCATAAGGCTTGAGAAGGACTTGTGTGTTCTGGTGGAGGACCTAGAAGGACGTTATCTGATTGGCAAAATATGCTAAGAGCAGAGTATCTCATTGCAGGATCCTCTTCACCCAACACCTTTACTATACATAGCAATTGTTAGTACACAATACAAATGAGATTTGTGAACCTCCTCTTACAGGATCCTTCTGGATGCAGCAATATTCTACTTGAGGTTCAGTGTGAGGGACTGTGAAAACTACAGCCGTGCCTTCCTTGCACTTTGAAGAGACCCCAGTCTGCTTGGAAAGTTCAGTTCAAGGTACAGCATTTATTAAAGAGGCCTGTTTCTGATGGCACAAGCACATACCATTGAGTCCTATTGAGTGGGCCAAAGATCATCTGTAATAATCTCTTAGGAACTGATAGCTAGATGAAAATTACAGTTTCCAAAACAGAAAGGTCTTGCTGTTACTTAATACGCTTTTAACACAGAGGGGCATTTGTTACATATGAGCCTTTGGCAGTAACTTCTTAACCGCCTTTTCCTGAACCTCTCACAGTTAGGAGTTGCTTTCTCAGACTAAGGCTAAATTACTTATGAACACACAAACATAGTTATTTTGTTAATGCTTTGGATATTAGTGTGAATGATACCATGGCCCTAAGCAAATTTCTCTTTGGGTTTTAGGCTTGTGAAGGAACAATAAGACCAATGATTTAAAAAGGGGTTATTTATTGTAATTCTTATGTTGTGTCTCTGCAGAGCTTGCTATTTTTACCAACTAAAATGCAGGGAAATTCTCAAAAGCAGTTTGAAATAATAAACTTGTCTTAAGTCAAGAACAGATCCCGTCAACCTATTGGCTCCTGCTTCTGTTTTGAAAGCAGCACTGCTGTACTAGCAGCCATTCTTCTGGTATGAGTTTCCCATGAGTTTTCACTGTGGGCAATCTGTAAGTTTTGACCAGATCTTAGACAGTAACATTATTGGAATTAACAGCTTCTGAAGGAGTCCTGTGGAACAACATTTAGATGCTTTACACCTTGTATGACAGATTAGTATAAAATCTTGATCTTCTAAGACTAGCTGTTTTCCGCATTCCAGCAGAAGTCACTGAGAAAGGGGAGAGAAGGCTAAAAAAAATAATCACCATTTCAGTCTGAGTTATTGTTTTCCAAGCAGCTAAATGGTCTATAAGAATTTAGGTAATGCATGTACATGGTTTCTTGACTTTATATCAAGAATTTATGTAGGATGGAAATCAAAATACACAGCATCTGTGTGAAGAATGTATGCATGTTCTGGGGAACTTTGACACAGAAAAAACCTGCAGCAATGTATGACATAGTACCTGTGGGCTGACCCTGCAGTGTGTGCTTCCCCAGAGGGCCTTTAGCTGCTGTTGGAGTGTTCCTTGGACTCTGTCTTCTTGGACCATAACAGCTTTACCACAAACAAGTCTGACAATGAAGTAAGCCATTTGGATGTAGAGGTGCCCCATGCTTGAGGGCCACCAAGCAGTTTAGCAAAAATGCTTTGCATACAGAATGGTAAACAAATCCCAGAAATGTGAGCATAAAGGATGGTCTCCCAACAATGTTTGTTGTGGTTCCATGCAGAGAGGTCTGCATGCATCTGAAGCACTGCAGGTGGAGATTTCCAGGTCTAACCTGTCAGTTACTACCTTGTTGCATTGCTGTCAGCAGTACGGAGCAACACATGATGACTACAGGAACCTCAGCAAAATACTACCCAGAAAGCAGGATGTCATGTAGAAAGTGGGATGTCATCTGTACTACTAAAAACCTGCCTCCACCTTCTTCCTGCCTGGAACAAATGGCATCCTGTCACAACTGACACACTGTTCCACTCCAGCACAGCTCTCTGGAGGATGATGGTCAAATTGGCTTAATTTTTTTACTGCATGTCAGTTGTGCTGTATCAGACTTCATACAGAAAGATTGCTGTCCCTAACTACTGGAGATGCAGACTTAGCTCAGGCTTAGAGCCTCTTTGGCTCTAAGACTCTTTGGCTTTGGAATCTCTTTGTTTCAGTTTCCAATATTAGTGGGGCTCCAGGCTGAACTGTGCCCTCACAGACATGTGCCACCTCTTTTTTACCTTCATGAGGTTGCAGACAGGTTCAAGGTACTTGGCTTGGGGAATTACTCCCAGAATGATATATGAAATAGAAAGAAACCACAGAAAAATATGGATATGCACGTGGAAAATCTGCTTAGAAATGGGAGATCCATCAAAAACATAAAATCTCACTAACAACTTTTAAGCCATTTTTCAGCATATACCTACAGTACCCATTCCCCTTGTTCATTCTGGGCTCAGGCTGGGTACGGTGACCTGGGCAGGCTGGCTGGAAGTATGGATTCATCGATTTTCTTCCAGAGCTGTAGACAATCCCGTGGACCCATTTTAAGGCAACAGCAATAGCAAGACCCAGGTATTTGAACAGAATATTTGGATTAGATCCCACATGAGCTCGGCCAAGTCAATTAGTATCTTTGCTATGTCTCATCTGTATTTGGTTCAGTAATACTTTTTATACATGGCATCTGAGAGCAGTGATTAATGATCAGAATGTGTTTTTGAAATTCTTGAATGAAAGCGGCTACATCAGTATGTCTAAATATTTTAATGAGTTTGTCATTTTTTTCTCTCAGTGCCAGTATTTTGTACATTATAAACTCTTCAGCACAGCATGCGACTCCAATCCCATTAAATTTTATTGAGCAACTTAATAAAAATGAGTTAAGTTCCAAAAAGAAAACAAACTTACGTATGAGCACAAAGAGCAGTTTTGTAAGCCCTCCTGTGAGTCCATGCAAGGATGCCTGGGTGCGTATGGAGCCCTCTGTACTCTGTTGGTGCAGGCTACCCCTTCTTGACACATAAGTGTTAGTCACAAAGAAATAACTACAGGAGATCTTCTTATTTCTTGTGCGGTTTGTATTATAGCAGCTGTTTATGTTTGCATAGGCAAGTCTGCGTTAGAAAGCACTCCATGTGCCCAAAGCCTGACTTCCAAAGACAGAAATCGAAGGCAAGAAATGTTAAGCGACTTTCTGGCTCCACTGCTGAGGTTGCCAGAGGAATTGTCAGCATTCCCAATATGTTAAGACTTTTGCCATGGGAATGTTCTATGGCAGGGAATGGGTCTGAGGCTACTGAGTCCATGTTAAGCCATCTGGTAATATGCTAAGCAAATGCAATAGATTTGGAGCCAGTAACTTACAAACAAAGAGAAGTAGTGCTCCCAAGTTCAAATGCAATATTTACCTTTAGGAAAACTCTGTATCTCCTTACATACTTCTAAAATAATGCTAAGCGAGTAACAAAAAGGGGTTTCATAAATATGAGCCTTTCCTAATAATTTTTAATCTATTTTTAATATTTAAGCAACCTTTTCTCTTTGTTGCTTCTCCTAACCTGTACGGTTGCAGAACTCATGGTCTTCTTTGCTCATAACAATGTCCCATGATACTTAGAGAGAGGCAGAAACAGCTAAAAATAGTGAAAAAAATAGTAAAAATCCTCTACTCAGCCCCCTAGGAAAATATTTTGATAAGCTGAGGCAGCAAGCAGGAAGGCTTGAGAAGGAAAGTAAGACATACCTCTCTCAATCTGAACAAACCTTAGGAAAGCGTGGCTTAAGAAATAGACTACATTTAAGCTTTTATTTTATATGAATCAATTTGCCTATCCAATGTAAAACACATGTCATAATCCGTTCAGGTAATAGGAACAAGGAAAAATCTCTTTCTGTGATCTTGCTGCTTTCTCTGCACCCAGATGTGACCCTGGCAAATGATCAGAGACTTGCTTTACATTTTGTTGGTCAGCACTATACATCAGTAAGGCTGCCAGGGAGTTGTTGTTCTTTCTTCTTGCTTTTCTGCACTGAGACAGAATTATCTGGACCATGGGGTGTCCACAAAACAACAACAACAACAAAATTGATGTTATATGGAGCATGTATAGGTGGCAAGATTTTAATCCATGGCTCAGATTTCCCAGATAGTCATGATTTTTGGGTGCTGTACACTTATGATGAGTGGTATGCTAACTCTAAGGAGGAGGAAGGGGTTAAAACCTAGGGAGCTAATTTTCTGGGACTGTGCACTATTTCAAGGTGTATTTTAAGGTTATTAACACCATCTGACTTCAGTATCTAAAGTGCTGAGTCCGTTGGAAGTTTGGTGCCTACAACATGGTAAAAACTGTCTGTCAGTTTCTGATCACTTCTGCAAACCCTGTCCCACAGGTTTTGGGTGTAGTAGCAAAGGTGAGAAAGGACCCTAGCTTTGCAGCCCCTTGTATGTGTGGTGACAACACCACAATAAGAATGTTTGTGCCTTGGTCATTTTAGGTGGCATTTTATTAAAAATTATCTTATTGTAAATTTAGGACAACTTCCAGTGTTATAGGTGAAAGTCTGTGTTTACAAATTCATGGCTAACTATATGCATTTCAGTTCTGGGAATCACAGGGTTTTTTTCCCGTGGTTTATACAGTACTTATTAAAAACAAAAACAAAACAACAAAACCCCAAAACAAAACAAAAACCAAACAAAACCAAGCTATTTCTCAGAATGAATCACCATGAGTACAGTGAGTGAGAGCACATCTGCTAGTTAGTGCCCTCATCTTTCAGGCCTTCCTTGAGAAAACTTACTGTTCTGTAACTCAGGGCAAAGCTGGATAATGGCTTACCCATCAGGAAAACAAAACCATCATATGCTTCAGTGAGGTTTTGGGAAGTTCCCCTTTCCTATGTGCTTTATGTTCTGTTCACTGAGGAGCTCATGTAACCAGACACCATGCTATACCCTGGAATTTGACTGTAGTAATGTAGCAAGCAAATAGCTGTTGGAGTGCAGGCACTATATTCAAAACCCTAAAACACAATAAGAAAAACCCAACCCAACAAAAAACAATGACCCAAACTCCTGACTTCTATCACTGTATTCAAAGGATGTTTTTCAAGAGGACTGTTTTCCAACAGAGATAACTGCAACACACGTAAAAAACCCAAGTCAGTATATTTTGGTGAAGGTTGAAGTGAACTTTGGTATTTGCCCTTGACCCTGACACTGAGCCCTCTCACTAACTTCAGTTGCATGCTAGTTTCTTTACCCATTTTCTTATCTGTTAAACGTGAAGCATACTTTCAAGGGGGTCACTTTAACACTTAGGGGTTTTTTAAGGATAAAATGTAAGTGCTAAGTATTGCATATTTATTAGGAAATTGAATCACAAAGGGGTCTTAAAATACTTTTGACTACATAGAAATAGCAAAGAGCTCCCACAAGGAGAGTATTCCTTAGGTCATGGTTCCTATTTTGATCGTGGTACATATGGAAAACTCATCATCATGTATTCACAAATGCTGTAATTTACTGGAGCAGTTGTATCAGGCTGGTACATTCTGTGTTTGGTCAGACAGCTCATCCAGGATTATGTACCTTTTCTATAGTCTAGGTTGGTATGGAAGAAGCATGCTTAACGGGCTGGTCAAAGTGAGGTGCCCACATGAGATTGCTCAGAAAAAGCAGCATGTACTTCCTAGCATGTTTGGAAAAAGCCTGGAGTAGAAAAAGCAGAGCTGTAGCCTACCTTTCCAAGAATTTTTAATGTCAAGTGAAGCCTGGAGCTAGAAAAACATTTTAATACCAGCCAGTCTGTTATACACATAAAGCTGGTATTTTACAGGGCATTAAATATTTTTGCCATATTTGTAGTCATTTTCTTTTGTTGGTGCCAATTCAAATACATGCTTCGTTTTCTGATCTTTGTTACTTACTTCTGACTAGCTCCCTGTTGATAGCTTTCCTTGACCCCGCTTGCGGTTCTCAGGAGCATCTCGTTTTTTACATATTTTTCCTCTTTATATTTCACTGATTTGTTTTACATAACATTTAGATCCTTTTCAAGTTATTAGTTTCATCCATTCTTTCTTTCTGGTCTGTAGTCACTTTTCATCACTTCCATTCATTTATTATGTTTTTTTCTTATCAACTTTGTTTTCTATTTTTGCCTTGTGGAATCTATATTTATGCCCTAACCTCTCTCATTTAGTGCTTTTCTACTCTAAGGAAAGTAAAGTAATGAGATAAAAGGGCATTTCTGTCTCATACATTCCATTCCCAAGAGACCAGGATTGTTCCCATCAGTGCAGGACCTGGCTTGTTCCATGCTGAGTTCAATTATATACCAAATTTTCAAGCCCAATTTTCAATCCCTGCATCAGAAGGAAAAAATCTCAAGTATGATTTTTTTGGTAATGATCTAAAAATTAGTTTGAGATGGTCATCTCAGATAATTTGTTGTATAGTGGTTGATTAAGGTGGGTAAAGGAAAGCGAATGGAAACTAAGGCATGATCTAGAGGAGTAATAGCCAAGAAGACTGTTGCCAAATAGGTGTTATTTCCCTGGTGTTCACATGCACACTCACCTTCTAATTTCATTAAATTTTGGATGGAAACTATTTTGCTACTGTGAGGATTTTGAAGCTGTGGTGCAAGCAGATTTTTATTTTAACCTACTGAAATGGACAGCTTTGTGTCCCTAATGTTGTCATTAAGAGGGCCAAAACATTTAAATTTTTTGCTAATTCAGCAAACTTAATCCCGATAAGTATACTGAAACAAGTGTACCCAAACACATTCAGTAACTTCCCTTATTTAAGTTTATTTTAAGCACACAAACTTGAAATGTTCAGCCAAAAAGCTCAATACTAACATTATGAAACTGCTTGGGTTTTCATCCTTTTCTTAGCCAATATGCTACAAATTCTTCTGTCCTATAGACAGAAGTGAAGTCTATAAGGACTCCCTCTTCAAAACTATGCAGAAGGCAGGTACAGCAGCACACTCAGCATCTCCAGTCTCAGGCACTTAAGTGTCAGCCCTCTTATTGTAGACAAGCGCAGTGCAGCCATCACCTCTTGTTGTATAAGACTATAAGGGTAGAAAGAAAGAACTGTTCCCGTTCCCCGACAGAGTGGATGGCAGAGAGAACATCCTTGCAATACACAGAAATAGTAAGCCTAGAAGTACTACCACTGTTGCAATTGTTTTTTCTTAGTGCTGGACTAACTAACCATAGGGCTGACAGTTGCAGGGGAGAGTTAGCATGAAATATAAAGTGCGTAGAGCCCTTATAAAAAGTCCTTGCCAAGACTTGCCTGATAACTTCCAATTTTCATACATAACAGCAATGCCTTGTGACATGGGGGGAAAAAATATATATGAAAAAACCCTGTCTCTCCCTTAAAAAAACTGTTTTAAAAGGAACATGGAGTATTTGAGAAGAGCTCAGCGAGGACTGCTGAGCACAAGGTGAGCTCCCCTTCTGTTCACACCTCCTGACTGGGAGCCAGCACACACATGCAGATCCTTTGCTATAAAGGCACACAGAAGCCCCCAGCATGGCTACTCCAGCTGAAGCTGCAGGCAGCCTGCCCTTCCTAACTCCCTTCTTTCTGTTGGATCAGCAAGGGCATTCTGCATATCTCTATGTTTGGAAGAATCTTGTTACAAATGAATTGGAAGTTGCAGTTACAGCTATCTGAAATGATAGGATGTAATTTTTGTTATTTTTCCCCTTTCTGGTAAATGTCTTCTTTAATTTCTTACTTGGAAAAAATATACCGATCGCTCTATGTAACCGTGGGGACAGACTGTAGTGATAACTCCATCTGGTGCCTTTGCGTGTCAGTTATCCAGAGCCTGACAGTGCCCCAGAACAGCAAAGTTTGCATGTTCAAGCCAATAAGAGAAAGCTCTTGTAGATTTATGTAAGAGAAACTGTCTTGTAATTCCTAGCAGAGTGAACGTTATGCTGATTACAAAAATGTCAGTAACTAAGGAGTCCTTAGGATATTTATACAGAAACAGCTATGTTGGCAGATATGTCACTTCAGGTTCTCTGTACAGCAGACATTATACTTCTGAAAATACAGAACCTGGGGTGAGGAAGCATTCAGGCTGGATGAGAAGATGGAACAAACTCTGGAATTTGAATAGCAAATAATACAGTGCAGGAATAACATCTAGCCAAAGTTAAACTGAGGAGACACATTTTTCAAAAGGCTGTTGCAATTGCAACCTTACTGAATAGTGGTTTATTTTCTGTGTATTTGAGCAATAAGAGGATTTATTAATCACTCACATCTGCATTTAAGTTGATGGCATTTAGGGTTATCTTTATATGTGAGCACCTACAATTCTATTAGTGACGTACATATAGCATGCATATTTAATGTCTGACATTGTCTTAGAAGTATGGAAAAATATTTTTAAAAGGCAATAAATAACATTTTATTTGAGGAAAGGCTTGGAAAGAGTACAATGTTTCTCTTTCTTATAGGATAAATGTCCTGTGATTGGCTTTGTAATTTTGTCATCGCAAAACCAAAATGTAACAGCTGAGATTTTGTTAAGAACAGAGCACAGCTGCCAAAATCCAGTTCTGATAAATCTAGAATCAGCTAGCTAACTTGAGATCTAACGCCCCTCATCATGTATATGTAATTTAGAACAGTTAACAAAAAACTCTGAGAATTCAGGTTCTGAAATTTATCCAGTTGCCCAATGCTAGTAATGATGATGACTGAAGATATTAATATCTCCTTTTTGTGTGTTAGCATATTATTCAAAAATCATCCGACTGTATTTCTGGTTTTCTGAAAACATGAAATAATGCTGAAAGAATTCAGAATGACAGTGATTCCCCCTCCATTTCACATGGCCTAGGAAACTGATTTACCATCACCAATGTTATACGGAGAGGGAAGGAAATTGCATTAACAGTATGTAAGGGAGAAGGTACATTAAAAGGAAGAATGTTGCCTATGTTTAGAAAGAGTGAAAAATCTAATGTACATCTCTCTTTGTATAGTCATTATTGCAGTCTCAGTAATACATGAAACACTTTCAGAAATGCAAGGATTGGAGTTTTCTTGGCACAACTGCAAATGCACATACAAGGACTCACTTGTAAATGTCAGTGTCTTTTCTGGGAACTAGCCTACATCTGCAGATATTTTAAAGAGCGCTGACAGAAGAAGGTGGTTGCTTAAAACTTCATCTATAATATGGAAGTTCCAGATCCTGAAATAAGTGCAACAGTAGGCAGAATGCTCTAATTCATGCTGGTCCTACTCTCTTGTTGAATTCAAGAAGAGATGAACATGCTCACAACTTTAAGGTGAACCCTGGAATAGAGTTCACAGGGAAGAAAATAATGCATTTCTCTCTGATTTGTGTCAGACTCTGTGGCAAGACTAGGGAGATGCTTAAGTATTAAAATGTTAATGGACATAAAGGATCGAAATTCATAGGTAATTAAAAGAATCCTGTTGCGTCTGGTTCTGACTTTAGGCACACATAGAACTTTTCTGATCAAACATCTCCCAGAATATGTTTTCTAAAGTATAACCTAAGACTGTGTTTGTGTTGACAGAGGTACTGCCCTTGACAGGTGCTGAAAGCACCTTGGACTTGAAAAATATCCTGAATTTCCACTATCTTCAGTAAGTGAAGAAAATACTCAGCACCAGGTAGGAAGTAAAAGAGACCATATTTACTGTACAAAAAATGAGAAATCTTGAGATATAGCAAAGGGGCTTGTATTCCAAAGTCTTGCAAGTCCTTATGAATTCAAAATGAGGTTTCATTGTTTTTTAGGTGAAAGCTCTTAGGAATACGCCTGTCATCAAGCCCTAAATTAAATATATTTTACGATAATCTGATTGTATCCATATTAGATTACTCTCTTGGCCTTACATGTGTTTATGGTGGTGCCAATTATTCCTTTTAATTCCCCTACATATTTTAATTTAATAGCTTGTGTTAGCAGAACTGCAATGGTTGGGGTTTAGAGACTTAGAATTACTGAATTTTACTCTTTCTACTCATTTTAGCCTGTGTATGTGATACAGCTAGTATCACTGCTGACATTTATAGTAGTTATTATGTATTGCTCCAGATATTGGAACATCTCCAGTGGGGAAGCTTGCTGCATATCTGATCCTATTCCTAGTAAAGGATATGGAACTGCACCAACATAAATACCGATACAAGTTCTCTCAAATAAGGGCATCTGACAGACAGCAAATATTTCTTTTGTTTGTAGATGGAAATAAAGCTCAAGAGGGTGTTAGGATTTCTGAATCTAGGTTTGGCTGTGTGTCTTCAAGAATCATCTCTCACAAAGTATGAGTTATGCACCAGGTATAAAGAGTTGCACCATGCTTTAGGAGCCAGCAGGGAATAGCACAAAATACATTTAAAGCACTGGCAAGTAGTCAGCTAATGACAAAACATGTTTAGGTGTTAACGAAAACCCTTTAGTTGTGGTTTAGCTAGGATGCAGTTAATCCACCAGTAGTTCTATGCTGTATCTTTACTGTGGAACCAAGTTGTTGAGATCCCAAAGCAGAAATGGATTTTCAGAAAGGCAGCTACATATGGTTGGAACCACAGTGTGGTAGGGAGCTAGCTGGACCAAAAAGCCCAGCAATCTTATGCTGGTGAGAGAAATAAATAAATAACCTACCTACCTAACAAATGGAAAATTATGTTGTTTAAATTATTAATCTGTGTGTATCAGAGAGATGTGGTAGTGTGGTAGCTCTTTAGTAGAGGATGGGAACTGAACACAGAGGTCTCAGATGGTCTTGACTGACCCCTTAAATTCTGCAAGCCAAGCTGGAAGTCCATGTATCATGTCAGCTCTTGCAAGGAGGTGGGAGGGCAGAGCAGGAGGAGAGGACACAGCAGAACTGAATGAAGGTGTATCAAAAGCTGAAGCCAGACGCAGAGGAAGCAGAGCGATCTGCTGTCTGGCACTGAGAGAAGTCAGTGTTGGCTTTCTTTTGGCTCGCGTGAACACCAAATGTCAAAGACTGTGAAAGTACAGGTTGTTGTTTGTGGCCACTCCCATGTTCCTGAATGTGCAAGTAAATACTAATTAAGGATAAATGCTTAAGAACTGAAAGCGAACTACTGATTCTTTAGTTATTAGTGATTCTTTAGCAAGAAGCTGATACTTCGCCTCTTCACAGTAGATACAGTGGAGGAAATGTTGCTCTGTGTCCTGCAATCTGGCCTCTCTTCATATTCTTTCCAAACAGTCTGTGAGAAAAAAGGCCAGGCCTGTAAATAGAAAAGTTGTTTTTGCATATCATCACTACTTGAGAAAAATAAATTAAACCTGTTCTCACTTCATTCCTGCCACAAAAGGCTTATGGGTGTTTTCCATATGACTGTTTATAGTGAACGTACATAAAAACTTAGCATGTGATTTTTGAAATGCAGGTAGCAAGAAACAAGTTTGTTCATTCGTGACCATAAGTCTCTAAGACACTTCATAAAGAGTCTCCAGTGAGATGATTCACAGTAGCATAACAGAAACCTTCCTTTGAGCCCCTCAGGGAATTCAAAACTGCGCTGACAGTAATTAATTTTATCACTTCCTATGGGTTGTCACTTCTTCCTGAGACATCACTGTCTCTCGGGACTTTTCTCCAGGTTTTCCAAGCGAACTCTCTTCCGCACAACATGTGGTTACTGAAAGCTGTCCTCAGATGGTCTGCAGGATTTCCCAGGCAGGCATTCCTGAAACTGAACTGGGATTTCAGAATAGCTAATTTGAGAGCCCAGTTACAGTTTAAAATAAATTCAGTTCTGTCCTTGATGCTTCCAATTTTAACTTTTACACTCAAGTGGCATAAATCATTGCACCAGAGCCTAGCAGTTGAGCCCGTGGCTATGCACCTTTCTGGCACTTAAAAAAACAAAATAAAATAAAAAGGTAGTAAAGAGCCATCACAGTTCTTTACACAGGACAGCAGGAAATGGTGTTTCTCAGAGCTCCACAGTGTGCAGGTGTGGCAGTGCAGCTTACCCTGTCCTGCCCAGCCAGCAACAGATGCTAGCTGATGAGGAACATGTCCTTGGCATTGGGTCTAGGCTGCTGTTTTAAATGTAGTGGTAGCTGGCCGGTAGCTGTGACTAGCACTAAGACTACAGCTCTGACCAGCTCGGAAGTTGCAGAGCAAAGGCAGAGAGTTAGAGGTCTGAATAAGGTGGATCAAGTCACGTGTTTGGTTAAAAGAGAAGGGGGGTCAGTGCAAATCTGGGTTGGAGACTGCCTAACTAACCTCTACATTGCCTGAATGAGAAGCGGGCAACCTGTGTTTATCGATGTTTACACCTGATTAAACCACAGGGCAAAATGCAGGATGGGTCTCTCGCACCCTGACCCCTTGCCCACACTCCTCAAAGGCCGGAGGTGGCCCGACCTTTGCTCTGTGTGGGATTTGTCTGGAGTGGAACCAAAGAGAGCTGGAGCTCTGGTGTTCTGCTGTCCCGGTTCTGTGGTGGACCGGTGGGGATGTAAACAAGGGTGGGGAAAGGGAGAGCTTCCGCCAGCTGCCAATCTACCCTCAGGAAGGCGGGAGGCCCGAGAGCCGAAGACATTACAGCATTGTCTTTTGGAACTGACTGAACATGTGCAAAATCACTGTCCTAATGGTAAACACTGTAATAAATATTGGCAGGACATGAATCCAGCCTCTGCAAAGGCTTCCTTTTTTTAAAGGAAGATCAAATCACATTTTTCTTTATCACATCTTTGTTATCCTGTTTGTTATCCTGCAACCCTCTCTAGATTGCCATATGGTGAAAGAAATGGCTCTTAGAACTGTTTTCTGTAGAACTGTAGTAGACATGAATGCCAAACAACTTCACAAAACCACTAAATATTTGGCAACCTTCTAGTCTACTGTAATTTTTAAAAAATGCTCAAGACAAATGTTTATGTTGAAGGGGGAAAAAATCCCCAGGACAGAGCTGTCAATTAATGGATAATTTCAGCTTTCCTATATAAACCTGTTCTATAAGCCATACTTCATAAAAAGTGAATATTCTTCTAATTAAACTTCTCTAAAACCTTAAAACATTGAATTGTGAGTGGATGCTGCTCTGGCTTTTCTGGCATGTTACATACAGGACGTCTGGCCAATTCTCCAGTCTTCTTTCAGATATGTTACCGATCCAAAATATTTTCACCAGACACCCTGAAGTGGAATCACAAGTTTGCCAATTTCCATTTCATGTATCTTCCTTAGAAAACTGAAAATTACAGCTCATGAGCACTGGCAATTTGATTGCTCAATGTCCAAACTTAATTCACTGGAACAAAATAACAACAAAGATGCAGAAGATGATGCCTGGCCTCTATGAGAAAAAATTGGTTACAAAAAAAAAAAAAAAAAGTAGTTACGTTATTTTCAACTCAGAAGTTAGGCCTGGGGGGATTGGTGCTCTTAAACCACTGATGAAATACAGATCAACAATTACCAGTAGGCCTTCATCAGCAAAGTTATTGCATTATTACACTGACATTTCCCTGAACCTGCCCAGGTCTCCAAAGCAAAAAAGCAATTCTCGGTGTCTTTACACTGTGTAATTTTCAATTTTCTCAATTCTCTGAGCTCCAAGTCAGCACTTTTTTGAGAAACATATATATCAGAAGAAAAGTTCTCAACAAAAGTCTCATATTCTGATTTCCTTGGACTTTACAGCAAGATTTCAAATGATGTTGAAACTGCCAAAAAAGAAAAATGTGTGTTATAGTATTACAGATGATAACATAGTCCAGTCTGGGTTTTTTTTCTTTCTAACTAGTGCTGTGAGAGCTTAAGCAATGTTATTTCACTAGGCCAGGAAGTCTAGGCAGAACTTCATTAAAATACAGCTGAATGACCTGTTTCATGAACTGGGCTCCGCAAGGGAGTATTTGAGAGTTTGGCGATGTAATGGTCCTGCAAGTTTGTTCATTGTTCACTAAAGCTGTAGCCTGTGGCTTGAACATCTCTTGTCCGCTGGAAAGGGATAATCTTACATAGATGCCAAATAAGGTGTC
This sequence comes from Limosa lapponica baueri, assembly GCA_002844005.1. NCBI lineage: Eukaryota > Metazoa > Chordata > Aves > Charadriiformes > Scolopacidae > Limosa > Limosa lapponica. The sequence continues at coordinate 114,169 of KZ506094.1, read as the reverse complement.
TGGTCTTCATATTGAAAAGCTCTGCTCTGGGTCAAGTAAAAGGCTTAAACTCCTTACCTATCATCCTTCCTCTCCCCCAATTTATTCAAGAGAAATGCTGATCTACCACCCCAGTCCATGGTACCTAAGGAGTTTGTCCTTGCTGGTTCCAAGCTGCAGTTACGTGTTCAAGACATCTTGTCTCCCTCCAGAAAACATTCTGTTTGGAAAGAATATGGAAAATGGAAGAGATTGTGGCTTTAGTAGTGAATCCCACAGGATATATGATGCTGTGGTAATCTGACTCTGGATGATAAAGATACAGTTGATGTTGCTAGAAATGCTCCAGGAAGCTGGTAAAGTTTATAGCTAGGCCAGGTCCAGTACTCCAAGTATGATTGCTCAGAATTACAGGATATTTAGAGCTGAAGCCCCAAGAGGGACCCTTTTAGGAACGAGTTCAGATTTGTAGAACCCAGGAGTGAAGTGATAGCTGCTTAGAAGAATACCACAATGTAACTAAAGCCCAGAAGTTCCCTAAGTTGAGACTTTGGCTGAGCTATTTTGTCCAAACTCATGCTTTGACTTTGAAGGTGCTGCAAATCCCATGTAACTGTAGTCAGTGAGAATTTCAGGAGCTGAATCTTCTAGGGAAATCCATGCTAGGCAGACCAGCCACAATTTGCAGGAAGTGATATAAGAAGATGAAATACCCATAGAGCCAAAAGGTTTATCGGGTCAGGATTGCACTCTCTGGGTTTGTGTATGGTAGTATACCAGCTACCTCTGACATTCCTGAGCCCTTGTACCAACCCAGTTCTTCTTGAAGTTTCAAAAATTTTTCTGGGTCTTTGCTTAGTGTAATGTAGCTGTCCCACCAAGAAGCCCAGACAGGAATTGGTAGGGAGGGTATGTGTGATTTCCAGTGAATAATATCCAAACATGCTCTGAATGGTAAGCGTTGTGTAATGAATATCGTATTTGAAGAGGAATAGTAGGATGGCTAGTGAGGGAGGGACTGCAAGCCCATGGGCAATCACCCAGAATTGTAAAGGAAGGCTATCTTTTATAGTACTGTATATCAGTTTATAAATATCATCAAAGGGTTAAAGTAACTGCTTACAGACAGGTCATAAAAATAAGGGAACCCTGAGGGGTTCCAGGAGCAGCTTTAGTGGTGGGAACATAGTATTTTTATTTGTAATTGGATACAGTCTACATTAGTACAGCAGCCTCTTCATTTTGTGCAATATAAAACGGGAGGGGAGAGTGTCACTTCCGGCTGTGTCATCCCAGCAAGTGCTCTGTGTTCAATAAAGGGCTTCAGTCCTAAAGACTACCAGCACAGCATGTTTCACTGAGAGAAAAAAAAAAAAGACAGTACTTTAAAATGTTAAAAGCAGTTATTACCAAAACATGATCTAGAGAACAGTAACGTGCTCCGTGTTCAGGGCAAACGAGAGAAGGCACCCCATGTGCAGCCATCATGAATTTCTGCAAGGTGAGTGGATGCATAATTATTGAAGTAAAGCATGGGCAAATTTTTTATCTGGTTCCAGGTGGCCTAGCTCTTTTCCAGCCAGTGCTCATTCAGACTGATTCTTTGGCACTGCTACTCTGAGCTGACAGACTGTACCCCTCTTTGCACAGCTATTGGTGCCTACACAGCAGTGGAGGGTCTTGCTATGCTCCTATCCTGGCCAGCCTCTGGGACTGAGCCTCATTCTCCTCACTTGACTGGTGCACACAGGCAGGAACAGGCTGCCCAGTAAAAAAAGCAAATTATATGGAGGATGATTACAGAGTGCCCAGCTGGAGGTTTGCAGCTGCTAGTAAGCATTACTGTGCCTCAGGAGTCTCGTTGCCTTTACAAAGGTGTTTCATAAATAAAAGTAACAGGGATTATTTAATCCTAATCAGATTATTCCTCTCCCACATTGCAGAACATGCAGATTGTCCTTTTTCCCTCCTGAGTTGCCCTACCACCTCACCGGGCCCTGCAAACGACCTTCTGCAGCCGCCTCCTGGGCTTTCTGTGTTTTGGTTGTGCTGGTACTCTTCTGCTTGTTAGCCATCAAGGGGGAAGTTACACATTATCGGAAGGCCAGATGACACTTGGTGACCCTAAACCACCAAACAAAGCATTTTTAAAGCAGTTTTTAAAGCCAGAGCTTTCAAGCGCACAGCCTGAAGTGAAACATATAAATCCATATTTAGGCATCAAGATAAACAGGGTACTGATATTTAGCAGGTGTGGAACAACTCGGGTTTTCCACCCAATTCCCCAGAGGCTGTAAATTTGTTCATTTCCTCTAAAAATCTGGCAGCCACTTTAGGACCTTTAGGAATGGAGTTGCAGTCCTGGCAATCCAGGGAAGCCTGAGAGCATCCCTCAAAATTTTACTGAGTGTGGAACTGAGGGATGAAATTTAGAAAAAACTTGAGGCCCCTATTATGAAACATAGCAATAATCTGGGTGCCTGTGTTCAGAAGGAAGACAAAAACAAGCAAGCAAAAAAATTAAAATAATACCCCAGGTCCTCTCTACTTACTCACTCTCTGGCCTTGCCAGTCATGTATGGCTTTTCTCAGAATTGCAGTTTCCACATCACAGCTAGATCCTTGGGGGTGAGAGTGCTACCTTGGGAGAGAAGTAGGCTGAAACCCCCTGAACCTGTGGGGCTTTTCCTTTCTGAGCCTGTGTTCCACTCCTTGTGCTGCGATGGAAAACAAAGCACTGTTCTCACCTTTGTCCATCTTCTTTTTTTTTTTTTTTTTTCCAAAGAAAACAATAGCAGTAACCCCAGCTGCCAAAAGGGACCGATCATGTAACTAAAACCATGAGATTTCTGCTGTTCTCACGTCATCGGGTCAGTGGCAGGACTATAGCTGCTTCTTTCTTTTGATCATTTCTGTTCATTTGGCTTAGGCATCTCTTGCTCAGCACTCTGTTTTTTCTTACTTGTATTGCCATGTTTTTAACTTTTCACTATTCCCTGAGTAACAACTCACTTGGGACTGTGAATTGCTGTCCTGAAAACTCTGTGCCTAAAAATCAAGGCAGCAACTACATTTCCCTGTAGAACAGATCCTAACACCTAATTGTCACCATCTGAAAGGCAGGTGCATAGCCTAAAACGCTTCCCTAGATCCTCTCTGAGATCAGTTGAGAGAGGCAGAGGCCCCTCCTAAGGGCAATTCTGGCCAGTTATCTCAGATACCATTCCATTGGAAAGGATAAATTGACCTCAGTTCATCACTCCCACCACTGACAGAGGAGGAAACCTAGTCAACTAAATTGGATTAGATGCCTAATTGTTGGGTGATTTAATGTCAAGCACCATAATTCCATCCCCAGGGTCTGATAGGAATTTCTTCTGATCACATTTCTTCTTCTAGTCTCTCTGACTGAAACCTTTGTAGGTGTCTTCAGCTTCCTGGCATCAGCTTTTTCGCTTATTAGACAACTAGTTAAAACTATTGCAATTCTGGGTTACTTTTGGTCTCTATGCCTGGTCTGTCTTAGATTCATGCCAAATATCACTGATGGACTTAGCCACTAACTTTCTCTTAAGCCATTTCATAAAGAGCCCAATGGAGCCCCAGTAGCTGAGCTTCCCACAGTTGCTCTTCCAGCTCTGGTGCCACCCCATCCACTTCAGGTCTGTCTCAGGCATGCAGTAAGGAAAAGTGCTGATACAATGAGCACAGATATAAAGATAGTGTATCCTCTTTGTATCCCTTGTGGAGCATGGCCTGCACACTGTAAAGAAAGGATGCCATCCAGAGGGACCTACACAGGCTTGAGAGGTGGGCCTGTGCAAACCTCATGAAGTTCAACCAGGCCAAGTGCAAGGTCCTTCATCTGGTTGAGGCAATCCTAAGCCCAAATACAGATTGAGTGGAGAATGGATTGAAAGCAGCCCTGAGGAGAAGGACTTGGGAGTGCTTGTGGATGAGAAACTCAATATGAGCCAACAATCTGCCCTGGCAGCCCAGAAAGCCAACAGCATCCCAGGATGCATCAAAAGCAGTGTGGCCAGCAGGTCAAGGGAGGTGATTCTGCCCCTCTACTCCACTCTGGTGAGACCCCACCTGGAGTATTGCATCCAGCTTTAGAGTCGCCAACATAAAAAAGACATGGGCCTGTTGGAGAGGGTGCAAAAGAGGGCCACAAAGATGATCAGAGGGCTGGAGCACCTCTCCTATGAAGACAGGCTGTGAGAGGTGGGGTTGTTCAGCCTGGAGAAGAGAAGGCTCTGGGGAGACCTTGTAAGAGCCTTTCAGTACCTAAAGGGGGCCTACAGGAAAGCTGGGGAGGGACTCTTTATCAGGGATTGCAGTGATAGGACAAGGGGTAATGGCTTTAAACTGAAAGAGTGTAGATTTAGATTAGGTATTAGGAAGAAATTCTTAACTGTGAGGGTGGTGAGGCACTGGAACAGGTTGCCCAGAGACGTTGTGGGTGCCCCACCCCTGGAAGTGTTTAAGGCCAGGTTGGATGGGGCCTAGAGCAACCTGGTCTAGTGGGAGGTGTTTATTGGAACTAAATGATCTTTAAGGTCCCTTCTAACTGTAACCATTCTATGAGCTATGATTCTATGATTCTCATGGCCCCTGCCATGTATAACATCTCCTGGATATTGTTCCCAATCAAGAAAGAGATCACTAATCCTTGCTGGGTTTAGCACTGAAGTGACTCTAGTTTCAGGACACTGTAATTGTTAGCTTGATGTTCTTCCATTCACTGCTTCCCTTTCTGCATTGTCTGTAGCCAGGGTTATTGGGCGCTGCACTAAGTCTAGCACCATGGCTTTAACTATTCCCCAAAACTGCAATAAAAGTGAAACAATACAGCCAATACTTTGATGTTTCTTTCTTACTAAATCCATGAAAACAAGGCTTTTACCAGCACTGGAAATTTTCCCAACAGCCTTCCTCATAAAATGCAATATTTAGTTGACTAACAATGTCAGCATTTTAAAAACGCTTTTCAAATGTGAGAAAGTGGAATGTGTTTTCCCATCAGTACAATTAATTTCCAGGTGCCCAGAGATGACCTTTGTATGCTCAAAGCAGGATCATAAATAGGCACCCAAGGAAATGGGGAATTTGTGCATTTATTGATCAAAATACAAAAAACAAGCACTCTTTTCCAGTGGGCCAAAAAAGGCTTGAGAGGCAGACAAAGCAAATAATTCCACTCATTCCTTCAAGACAAAATATAGATCAGTGCAGACATTGCGCTGAACATAAAGTTCTCCAGAAGTATTTCAGGTTAATGGTTTTGCAGCATTCCCTCCAGTACAGACTCCCTAACGCTCATTGACTTAATGTTTCAGACTGATACTCTGAATTATTGATTTTATTCTCTGTAACATGCTGCACTAAATTTCTAGGATCTTCCACAGCTGAGAGTCTGGCCATGTATTTCTTTCAGCCTTGAAAGAGAAAGGATAACAGGTCTGAGAAGTCGTACTCCAACAGCCCCAACATACACACCCACAAAGACTTTTCGATGCAACAGCTGGAAACGCTGTACTGTGCTGTACCCATCCACTTGTAGAATCTATCTCAAGACGTGGAGACAACAGAAACAGATCAAGAAATGTGGGTATATGTTGAGGACAAGGCATAATAGACAAGGGCCCCTTAGTAACACTACTTGTAATAGTTCTCCCAAAAAACTATGAAACCACCTCTGCCGTAAAAAAAAACAAAACATATGTCAGAGAAGGAAAAGAGGAGGGTTATTTTACAGAGAGATGTAAGCCGTAGCCCTTCAAAGATTTTCATCTGGAGAAAATGTTGACAAAGTTATCCTGAAAGGCCATGCCAAAACTAAAAGTAAAATCTAGTTCTCACAATGCCTATGCCAACGCGGTACTTCCCGTATTTTACCTCCTCTTATGCATTTTTAGCAGATGGCTTCTGACTGTTACCTTGCTGATAAGTGGGTACTTGAAAACTCAGTACAGAGAAGGTGGTCAGGGAATCGCTGCTCCAAACATATTAGGAGAGTGTCTGTACTAAGAGAGCTTGTTAAAAGATCTGAAAGTGATGACAAAGTTGATGTCTTACTTGAGTTAGTTCTGGAAGAAAGAATCATCCCTTGGCAATTACTTTCTTCTTGCTACTTTCAAGCACAGCAGTTCTCAATTGGTCTCTGAAAGCCCTCCACAAAATGTTTTCATCTCACAGTTTAATTGTCACTTCAATTGTCACATTTGCAACAGTACAAGAATGAGTGTCTTCTGAATATAAGAATGTGTACTTATGTCATAGAATCATAGAATACCAGGCTGGCAAAAGCCCAGTCTCAGCACCCTGTTCAGCTGAATCTTAAAAGTGTCCGGTGATGGGAAATCTACAACTTCCCTAGGAAGATTATTCCAATGGCTGATTGTTCTCACTGTGAAAAATTTTACTCTTCTGTCCAATCAGAATCTCCCCAGGATTAACTTGCACCCATTACCCCTCATCTTTTCCGTGTGACTCCTTGAAAAAAGGGAGACTCCATCTTCGTAGACACCCTTTAAATACTGGAACACGATGATAAGGTCTCCCCTAAGCCTTCTTTTCTCAAGGCTGATCAAACCCAGTTCTCTCAGCCTTTCCTTATATGGCAGCCTTCCCAGTCCTTTGATCATCTTTGTGGCCCTTCTCTGGACCTTGTCCAGCCTGTCCACATTTCTTTTGCATAGCAGGGACCAAAACTGAACACAGTATTCCAGGTGTGGCCTGACAAGTGCTGAGTAGAGTGGAATAACGACTTCTATATCTCTGCTGGTGATGCCCTTGTTGATGCAACTCAGCATCCTGTTGGCTTGCTTTGCTGCAGCAGCACACTGTTCACTCATATTGTGCTTGTTGTCCACCAGACCCCCTAGGTCCTTTTCCACAGAGCTGCTCCCCAGCTGAGTAGATCCCAGCCTGTGCTGCACTCCC
>KZ506094.1:82303-100924 GCA_002844005.1 Limosa lapponica baueri | reverse complement strand
ATTATTTTTTTCACAACAGGACATGTTCTTACAAAAGACAATATGTACTGCATATCAGTCAGTGTTGGTTTTTTCCGCTCTCGATGGGAAAGCTGCATTTTCTGTGAAATACTTTAGTGTCATTTTCAACCGGATGTAATTTTGATGGCAGAGGGACGGTATCCTTTTTATTGTGTTGTATAACGAAAAAATTACAGGGAGCATCAGGTGACCTACACAGGCTGTATACAGTCATTATAAGTGATCACTACCATTTCAGGAGCTGATATCCCTAAGGACTACGTTCTGTTTTACCCAAGGTAAAAGGTCAGGGGAAAGGACTGTGGCTATTTAATAAACAAACAACCCACAGTAAATTTCGTATAAGCAACAATTATCATCTTGCATTTCTTGCATTTGATGGTCAAATTATTAATCTTTGTGGTTTTTGTCTGCCTAAAGAAAAAATGGCTTCTTGCGGTAGAGTCTCTTTGTATACGCTTCTTCTCTTTCACATCCTTTTAAAGCCCGAGACCTTGCCTTTGGTTTCACTTGCATTTGAGTTTTACTCTAACAGGCTAATTTAAAGAAATATACATCTGCTGTTAATGGGTCACATTCGCCTCTGTGCACCAAGAACAGCAAGCAGCCATTAATCCAGGATAACTTGTTATTCGCTTCTTCTCTTTCACATCCTTTTAAAGCCCCAGACCTTGCCTTTGGTTTCACTTGCATTTGAGTTTTACTCTAACAGGCTAATTTAAAGAAATATACATCTGCTGTTAATGGGTCACATTCGCCTCTGTGCACCAAGAACAGCAAGCAGCCATTAATCCAGGATAACTTGTTATTTAACCCAGATTTACAGCTGCATATTGTCAGTGGACTTCCACTCTCAGCTTGGTTGTGCTGCAGCAGTGTTTTTCAAAGTGAAGGTCATGGTCCCCTTGAGGGCTGTGGAAGGGATCAAAGAGTGGGTTGGAAGTTGCAGGAGAAGTGGTGTTAATCACTAGCAGCCCCAGCTGTGGTTCCACTGGTTTTGCTTTGACTGTGGTGACAGTGCAAGCAGTCATCCTCTCCCTCTGGGCTGTCGGCTCCTCTCCTGCACACCAGCCTCTGGGTGGCTCCAGTATGTGCCTGTGGAGCTGCACCGCTGTGAACAAGATCGAGGGGTCGACCTGGCTGATGAAATGCTCTGCCAGGCAAACACGTGCTCTGTCACAGTCAGATCTGTTTCCAAGCCCAGTTCACCATGCAGCCACAAAATATGAAAGTGTCAGTTGGCTTCATGTAGGGTAGGAGCAAGCAGCTCTGCAGAGGGGAGTGGACAAGCTGTGGACACCAGTTTAAGCAACATAACTGCCAACTGGGCGCAGGTAGTGTCAGATCTTTCAGGGTGGGGGTAAGAGGAGGCTGTAACTACTTGCTGCAGTTTTTAGACTAGCCAGGAAACTACTAATTGACTTACTTGCAGACAGTTTGCCTGCATGGAAGATGTGAGCATTTAACTGATACAACATATACAAGCAGCCGTTCTGGGTCAGACCAATGTTCTTATTAGCACTGTATCCTGCCTCCAACACGAGCCAAGAAGTGCACAAAGAAAGCAGGCATACATAGGACTTTCCCCAGTATCCTCCCTGCTGCCAGACACTTGCAGCTCAGGGACTTTCTGAGCTATATATGGTTGAATTTAGCAGTCCTCAGTGGATTACTCTTCTATAAATTTCTATTTCCCCCTTGCACCCATGTTAAATGTTACTATCTGCAATATTTAAAGACAGTTTATGCCTTCACGTAGTAATTGCAGCAATCCTTTCTTCTCTGCCCTGGAGGAAGTGAACTGCAGCTCACTCATGGAGTCACACCAAGAGAGGTTAGCCAACAGGAGTGGATGGGATTGCTACAGTTCCAAAAGGTTAAATGGAACTGTTTTTATTCAAAAGAAGTAGCCCAATCAATGTGTACCTGAGTAGCCTTTCAAGAACTTAAGGGACTGTATCCTTTAGCTGGTGAGCGTGGGTTTATCTTTACAGACCTAAACAGCAGCAAATTGCAATTTAGCTTAGCTTTGTAAGTGTCCATCTGCTGGCTTGTAGCAACATCTGCTTTTGCTACTGGGGGTGTTCTGGGGGAGGGAACTGAATGGCAATGCATAACAATTCGTTCCATGCATAATCATCACAAAATCAGAAAGTGACTGGCTTAGATTGGCGTATGATGAGTCATTTCTTAGCTAAACAGTGGCACAGCTCTCTGGTCATTGATCAAATATTTCAGTATCCAGAACTCAGTGTTTGATTTTTGCTCATTGGATCAAAGCCCTGCCAACTTAATTTCTGCTGAGGAGCCATCAAGATTTTGTGATGACACATGTTGCAAACAAGCTGTACAAATTCTTTGCACAGATCCATTTGTCTCTTTCTAACAATGACTATTACCTGGATAGGTATACAGTACAAGCATAAAACCAGTCTCACTTAGCTTCCAATTTCTGTAGGTTGTTGATTTGTTTTACCAAATATTGGTTGAACTAAATCTTCATCAGAATGTGTATGAGCTTTCCTTTTGGTAGATTCACATCACAGCCTCCATTCCTATCTCACAGTGGCAAAATGTGCCCTTCAGAGGCTCATTTACTTTCTCCTACAGTCAGTATCTAAGACTGTGAAAAACAGCAGTAACCCTCACATCACCCCTGAGGACAGAAGCTGGAAGAGCTCAGAAATACCAAGCTGATGATTTCTAAGTGCATCTGAGCTGTGTCATGATAGATGTGCATGTACAACGAGTACCAGAGAGGAACCATATACTGTAACATGCACATTAAAAGGTGGTGTGGGATTCAGTCTCCATATTAATTTAAGCATTTTCAAAATTCTCTGTGTTTCCAATATGATATATTTGAATTTTATCTGTCTTGTACTTCTGTATTTAACAGCTCTGCAGTCTCTTTATGTAATTAATAGACAACACACTTCAGCAAGACACCTCAGAATCCTGTAGTAGTGCTCTTAATCTATGTAATAATAAGGCTGACAGTGGACAAGGGCAATGGATTAGAACTAAAAAGATACAAGCTCTCTTTCCATCTTTGCTGCTAACCTACTAGGGGATAGCAGGAGTGTAGCTATCCTCCCAGTGCTCACTTTGTCTTTCTTGTCTGTAGGATTGGAATAGGAAGAGCATAACCATAAGCCTCGGTGAAATGTATTGACGGAAAACTGAGATAATAAATTTTACTGTAAGGTTTAGCATTGTGGACTGTTGTGTAGGCTCTCTCTCATCAATCAGATCTAGGATATCTTCTCAGCTCTGTGCTCCAGGTACCTACTGTAGCAGCATCCTGACTCCCAGGGACTCCCACTGTTACCCCTCCTTGTTAGAAATGCAGACAACTGTGGGTGCGAGACGATCAGAGCCAGGTCACCAGGCTGAGCAGTCAAGGTACCAGGACTGTAAAGAGTCTCAAGGAACGTATCTGATACAGGTATTGACTGCTGCAAGCACGCATGCTAACTACATGCATGCATACACACATATGCACACTGAATGTATACACATATTAATACCTTGCTTTTCTTAGCTAGTTGGGTCCGGAGATCAAGACTCCTGCGTTTTCCCCAATGCCTTTATTAGGGGATGAAAAGAAGGGATGCAATTAAAGTTGCCTTTTTCATTAGCAGCTGTAGTGGCACTTTGTTACTGTGTAAGTATACCTGTGGCACAGAGAATGTGTTCAGGAAATATCTGGCATGCTGTCTTTTGGGTGGCAGTGCCTGAGGTCATCTTAAAATCTTGCAGGCAGGAATGGTGTAGCTATGACATAGTTGCTCTGAGCAGCCCTTTCCCTGTTGGGTTATGCACCGAAAATGCCAGCATCTGCTGCTGTAGCAAACAGCTGTCCTTTTGGCAAGGATTGCATAATAGGATGAAGTTCTTATAACCTCTGGGCCCCTGTTTATTCAGATTGTGGACTCTGAAGAGCAGTGAACTTGAAAAGGCACAAAGGTAAGAAACCTTTTGGATGTTGAAAAATAATGTCTATGTCCTGAAGGAAAATGTAATTTTGTATTTTTACTGCCCTTGGTCACAGGGTCCTCTCAGTCTCCCTCAAGGACCATGTCTAACTTTTAAAACGCAAAGAAATTTTAAAGTTATCTTTTAATCATAGATCTTTTCTTTCATTCATACCAACCCATGTGTTCAGTTGCTCTAAACTGCATTGACCTGAGGTGTAAGATAGGCAATCAGGAGGTCTGAACTAATGGCAGATTTCTGATTCAGTGTCTCACCAGAGCTAGACGTGGAAGCTTCCCAGCTCTCTGTGAGATATTTGCTGGCACTCTGAAATCTCTAAGAATGTAAAAAAGGAGTTTATGAAAAAATAAATGCTTTCTTGATTTTTTTAGAAGTTTCTAAACTGTGTTAACTGCAGATTCTATCTCTATTTGAGATCCATAGTAGCTATAGGTGGGAGAATAAGAAAATTTAAAATACTCGGCACACTTCTAGTATATTTTCCTTAAAAATGCACAATAATCTCTCTTCAAACATACAGAAGACTTGATGGTTGGCCTGATAAGTTGTAGATTTTGAACCCTGATAAGTTGTAGATTTTAGCTGTACGTGTTAATTCACATAACTCATGTAAGATTTGACAACTTGTAAATACAGGTGGGAGAATAATGGGGTTTTTACTCTGTGCCTGAGTGGAAAAAGTTGAAGAAATATTCTTTAGATTCAATTTGGAGGGCTCAGGAAAATAGAAACAGCTGATAAGTGTTTTTGGATCACTCCAAACGTTTAATTTACTCTGAAATAAAACATTTGGATTCATTTGTCATTGTCATTGTTGGTTTTAACAAGCTTTTTGTCCTTCCTTACTCATAAGGTAGGTCTATCTAATGGAAAAAGGACATTTTAAAACCAGAAGTAAAAATGTCAAAGCAGACCACTGTGGCTCTCTCTAGACAAATATTTCATACAAAGAGAACTGGGGAAATAACCTTTTAATCTTCAAAATTCTTTCAGTTGATCTTGGCACAAATTTTGGACTGTTTCATTGCCTCCAGATCTCCATTTCTTCTACCACATCTACCACTCACCAAAAAAAAAAAAAAAGAAAAAAAGAAAAAGCCCAACTCTATTCGAAATAAACCCATCCAAATTCATGCCAGGAAAACCCTTTTGCCTTAGCACTATGTTCTGAAAACCTGCTCATACAGGTACTATATGCTGTAATGATGCAGATTCATTACAGTGGTTGTTTAAATTGCTTCATCTTGGTCTGCGCTCCTGGCTTCCTTTGAGCAAATCTGCAGTAGTTCTGCACACACAGGGGACCTGCTCCATGTGATGACCCAAAGGATCTTACCAGCTTCTCTGAACCTACAAAAGTGTTGGTGCAGGAGTAGGCAGTTGCTGCCTTGCACACAGGGTCCACAAAGGAGCTTAGCCAGAGCTTTGCATCATGGCTGATAGCATCAGCTAGTCTGATCCAATACCTACCTATCCGCTGAAGTCAATGACTTTGAATTAATTGTAGTGAAGTGAAGCACAGTGGGACACAATAACATGCTCCAAAAGAAGCCAGCATTGGACTAAGGGCAACACTGACTGTTTTGCATGAGGAATGCAGCCACACAGGAAAATTCTAGGGTCACTGGCACAATCTTTCTGAAAGAGGTCAGGCAACTGCCCATACAACAAGCTGCTGAAACTGCTGGAACAAACCTGTTTGTTGTTTTCACTAAATACTACACCTCAAATGTTTCTTAAGTTGTGTCCTTGCAGTTACAGTACCTAAAATTGCATGATGTCTTCAGCTACTTTTTGTGGGCATTAGAAAGTGCCCGCTAGACTTGCCATATTCATGCTCTCCCTCTTGAAGAGGTTGCTCCATATGTGTGAAAGGGAGGAATCGGATAGGAAAGACAGGGATTTCTAGAATACTTAATATTTTCTTGAGCCCTTATTAAGCCTGCGCAGCTGGTGCATCTCCTTCATCTCTTGCCCTAAGATGTGGGTTTTATGCTCCTTTTACAAAGCATTATAAAAACCCAAAAGAGAATCAAAAAAGCAGACGTGCAGTTTTACTGAAAGAACTGGGAAACAATAATACTTTTTCTCAAGTCTGATTATCTTCATTTTACTCGCATAATGAAATGAGAAAGCATGTTTTCAAATAGAATTATTTGGAATCAGGCTAGATGTAGGATGTGTCATTCATCTGAGATGTAGAAACTTCTGGACTTATTTAGGAAAACATTGCTTTAAAGGGAGTTCCTCAGAAGAAAGCAATTAAATGTCATTTGAAAAAAAATGCACATTGCGGCATAAATGATGAAATACGATTGCAAAATGTATAGCTTTCTCTCCTGGATTTATTTTTTCTGGTTGGACCTTCTCCACAGACCAGGGCATATCCTGAACAGCAACGGGTAACCTTACTGAAATGTGGGAAAGGTTTTAGTGGTTTTGGGTGTGGGAAAATACCTACTAAAAGGACAACTTCTTACTGCTCAAATCAGACTTAAAAAGTTCTGATCTGACGCAAATTCCCAAGGGTGAAAAACAAGTGCATTGGAAACACATAAAAATCAATGGCAGTCTTTCTTTTTACTTCACTGACCTTTAAAAATTACTTTGAGGTTGAAATCCTGCCCTCACTAACTTCAGCGGTTCTTGGGTGACGTCCACATAAAAGTGTTTACTACCTCTGGAGCATTTCTTCAAAAAAGGGGGAGCTTCTCTGTATTTGCCACATACCAACCCCATTGGCAAAGTGGAACAAGAACTCAGACAACTATACATTGGATCAAATGTATTTATTGATGAAAGTACTTTGAGCAATCCTGGTGAATGCCTGCATCCCTCCTACCAAAATCTTGCAGATACTGAGGATTTTTTTCTTTATGTTTGATTCTGCCTGAAGGAATTTCTGCCCTCCTCCTCCGTGGTGCTCTGTGCAGGCACAGCAATCCACACAGCTCCTTGCTCCTCACAGGGTCAGGGCTCCTGGCTGCAGGCTGGAAAGGTATTCTGATGTTTTAAAAGGTGCTACACTCCCCTCTTACCTGTTATTTCTCCTTTAGTGGTGGGAGTAAAAACCTGGATACTTTTCATAACAGCCTATTATCTTATAAAAAACCCAAGAGACTGAAGACCACATTTTCTCCCTTAGGCTGAAGTAAAGTACTGTCTATGCATAACCAACTACAGTGGCATACAGAAAAAAAAACCTCGTACAATTCTGTGAGGTTGCTTCCTTACCCCTTTTGTGGGTACTACAGAGACTCATTTTTCTGGTTTTAGTATTGAAGCTTTACTTCAAAAATGTATAAAGGCACTAAATATAAAAACAGAAATGTGGCAGCTTCAGCCCTCTATTCACTTGATCACCACTAGCTGGGACAGCAGTTCATATGCTTCAAGTGGTTGTGGTTAAAAATGCCTTTATTTCTATGTAAAGTTACCACCAGTAACAGGGCCCTCTACCAGCGCTGTTGCAGGGTACAAGTTCTTGGAAGCCATAACAACAGGATTGTTTCTCTTCCTGCTTGTGTGATCATTTTAACCTTAATTATAGCTGTTCATTTATTAAAATAAATAACTCAGGAATAGAATAAGTTTTAAATTCCAGCTGTTCAAACAGTCTTTTTATTTTCTTTGTGCACATGGTTTGGTGGGCAATATATTGTATCCATTTTCCCTTTCTTCTTTTTTACTAAGAAATGTGCAATATATTTTCCAGATATGCTTGGGAACTATGTATGGAACCACCACTGGTTCAACACAAGGCTGTAACAAAAAAATGAAATTCACCCTTTTTTTAAGAGCACAAGCAACCTATGGTGTTCATTGATTTCTGATTCAAATAATGATTTTAAAAGTATGCTTGGGACTGCTGCTGTGCAGTTTAATATTCCACCTGTCCCTTTGCTCTTCCTTTTGTGAGTTACCTGCTTACCCCTTTTCCCTGAACTTGACTTAAATGCTTATTAGTGTCCTTTGTACCTTCTCCCAAAGGGATACTACTATTTGTCCTTGAGATAAACACCACACTCCATTTAACAGCCTCCTTTCAGCTAGAAAGCTGTATTTCCTACATCAGACAGTGTAGAGTGAATGGAGTGGGTGTAGATTCAGGGCCAATTCCTCCCCATCCTCTTCCAAGTGAAGCCAAAGGAGGACTTCCTCATTTTCATTCTCTAAAGGATGAGGCAAGAGGGCAGAGGGGGCCTGGCCTCAACCTGTCCTGCCATTCTCTGTCAGTCCAGAGGAGATGCAGGGAAAGGGAGGCATCTTGTAGCAGTAGAGAGATTCAGCAATGTTGGTTGGCATCCAGGTATGATTCAGAGCACAAGTTACAAAAACGTGCTTAGGAGCTGTTTATGGTTTCAGACCTTTTTTATACGTTATTAACTCAGACTGGAAGGACAATAGGATCACTGAATCCAAATGGGGTCTTTAAAAAAGCATGGTCTGTTTTTTGTAGTTTTGTGTTCTTTCTTGTTATTGCACCATCTCACAAATCAAACCAAGCTAATGGCTTTCTTGCATTCAGTGCTGCAAAACATAATAAAGCAAAGTCTCAGTTGTAAGAAGATAAGAGACAAAGGAAACAGTATTTTGCATCTACTAGGGAAATGGGACACAGAAACATGAATGCCTTGGTTTTCATTAGCATTTAAAATTGGCAGTACATTTGTCTGGCCTTAAAGTGGATAAAGATCACTTTAAACCTCACTTTAGTACTGGAATAGTGTAAAATGTCTTTGTAAATCAGATTAAGGACAGGGTCTTCTGACCATTTGTCTTCTGGCCATAGACACTGTAAAACTCTAAAGTGGTCAAGAAAGCCTGCAGCTTTCCTGCATGTTGACAGGTTTAAATAATCAGGAAGACTACATATAAAGCCTGCTTCAGCTAGCTTACACATGTGAATGCCAGTTGCCTAATTATGATGTATAAAAGCTTCCCATATCCTAAAAATGGCAAAGCCCAAATCACCCTGGAATTCTGAGTCCTATTTGTGAAAGGAGCCAATGGGTTCTTCTTCAGGATTTCAAATATCTATTTTTCCATTCAAAAGCAAAGAGAAAATCTTTATGAAGGTGTGGTGGCTCATACCCTCTCAACCTCTGACTCTCCTGATTTTCTCTGTGTGATGCTCTCCTTCACACAGTCTGTCAGCCTATTCTGAGTATGTCATCCAGCTTCCTGCATACTATAAGATGCTCATAGAGGAAAACATATCATTATTATGAAAGATAATGTGCTGTCCCATGGGAAATACTTGGCAGAAGGAAGAAGGAAATGAAGTTGGTCTGAAACTATAGCTGGACACTTGCAGACTCTGTTACAGAGCCTGCAAAACAGGAGAAATCCCAGCATGTTTCAGTTATATTGGCTATCCTGTGTTATGCACCCTGTGATCTAGACAGGTCTGATCCACAGTTCATGAGGAGTCATACTGGGAGAGAATAGATTAAAAGCAAAGAACAAAAAGAGGCAAAGGGAAGAGAAGAAGCTTTTCTAGCTTTTGATGAGGAAAGTCTAATATGAAACCTAAAAGCTGGCCTGTCTTCAGAAATGTTTGCTTGAAGTTTCAAATCCTGATAATGCTTCATGAAAAATATTTTAAGCCTTTGAATTTAGAGGCAATTGTGTGTGTGTGTATGTTGTGGGGTTTGCATTTTAGCTCCTCACCTTGAAACAGAAGTTCTTTTTTCCGCTTATGAAGAACTACTTGTATGGTAATGATACTGGTGTTTATCAGCAATGTACTGAAATGCTGGTAACCTAAAACAGAAGCTAAAATGTCCAGATATCAAGATAGGCAAAGGGCTTGTCTGGAAAAATTTAGAAAGTTGCTCTGAATAATGACTAACAAAATATCCCCTTTCCACATAGACAGTAAATAAACTAGAATGAAAATAACTACTGTCCACAGGTATGGCAAAAATAACTGATTCCTGTGACAACCATGAACAGATGCATGGAAATCTTCTTCCCTGAGTTTGTAAAGCACTGCTTTAGGGCATCAAAAAGCTTTGTAGCCCAGACTGATTGCTGGTGTTTTACTGAATACCACACACGTATTACCAACCACCCGGGAAGTCAGAGATAAAGTGATTTTGTCTCAATCCCTTCCCCTCACCACTTTGCACACATCAGAACGCATCCAATCCCATGTAGAATTTTCCAAATTGCAATCACACATTGTGCTTCCCCTGAAATGTGCAAGCCATCTGCCACAACTCTGTTTGGCTTTAAGCCATTTCTTTGTGAATAGGTGCTTATCGGTTTCTCTTGTTATTATTTGTTCTTTGAGGTAGGCAATGGGGAGTCCAAGACCACCAACGCTGTGTTCGTCTGACCAGATGCATACAGAATTATTTTCTATAAATAATGGAAGAAGTTTCTGAAAACCGTATTCCTATTTATGTTTCTGTTGGATTTTTTGTTAGTTCTGGCTTGCATATTTGTTTTTTAATGTGTCGATAAATAAGAATAGCAAAGTGTAGTAAGTATATTATGACAAAAGTGCTAATAACTTCAAAGAAAAAGAATCTGGTTTATAAAAAAGGGTGAAGACAGAGTTTATGATTCACTATAAATGTATGCTGATGTTTGAGAACCAATGTTTTCAGCAAGTTTTTGAAGTATGTAAAGTACTAGTAAGCAGTACTTTTTTCCCCCCTGTGGATAGCTGAGGTGGCCATCATTGATATATGCGAGACAAAAGGACAGTTTTATTTTGTTTTCTTTTGTTTTGGTTTGGTTCTGAAGAAAACCCTGCTGAAGAAGTGGCCTTTTTATTCCTTTGACCTGCATGAGCTTCAGACTTGGTCTGCTCTCCCGTAAAGAATTCTGTAGCCAGTAATTCTAATCCCCAAAACACTCTACCCGCCAAAATATGTCTTTCTTTTCTGTTGTCTCAGTAGAGCACAGCTGCTCTGTGGGTTGTGGACAGAAAGGTGATCTAATGCACACTTCCTTTGTGCATGCTCATGAATATATGCATCTACAGTACTTTTTTTCCCACAGGAATTACCCTGAACATAGTCGAAGAATAAATATGCTATTCTCTCACAAAATGGAAAAGGTCTTCAATATTTTGAATAACCTGATATTCAATAACCTGAAGTATTAGTTTGATAGAAGTGTGTCTCGCTTCCCTTCGAAGGTCACAGCTTTATGTATGTGTGTGAAAATAAGATGTAAAAATCAAAGAATCATAAAATAATTTGGGTTAGAAGGAACCTGTAGAGCAAGGTTGATTTTAAAGTTATTTCAGGTTGCTCATGGCCTCATCTGGTAGTTTTAAGTACCTCCAAAGCAGAGAACCCACTCCTTGGGCAAGAAATACAATTTCTTCATATGCTTCCGTATTTTAAGTAGGAATCTCTACGGCAAGCTTAGTATCTTCACAGTGAATCTAACCTTTCATATCCAGTACTGGAAAAACACAGTTCAGCTCCTTCATGGTTAATTTGGATTTTCTTTTTTCAGAAGACTACAGAGCAAGGCAGCATGTCAGGCATACCAGTGTTTAATAAGTAGTCATGCAGATAGGAAGGCAGTAGACACAATCTGTAAGCTTAAGTACCACTGGTCAGACAGATTGATTCTAGAAAATACCTTTCCAAAAGTCTTTGGAATTTTTAAAGCAAATTGTAATTTGCTTTTCAAAAAAAAAAAATTGAAAGTGTTCAGTCCATTGGCCCACTTGCCAGGAATATTTTAGTAAATGAACTTCTTTTCAAAAGAAAAACAGAATTATTCACAGGAAATTAATTTAGAAGTTTTAGCCAGAAACCTGAACCTGAGTTTTAGGTTTATCCCATGACCATAATGCTCTGTCCAAAGAAATAAAGTGTTATATGCTTGCAGGAGACAGCAGTGCAAACAAACAGCAAACTGAAACTCAGTAAGTAATGGGTAAGTTCAGGAAGATGGCATCGTTTCTGCAAATACCTTTCAAGCAGAAAAAGCAGCAACGTGTGTCAGACTTGTAACAGTTTTTCATACATCTCTTACATGGGTGCAGTAATCACTAGGAAAATCTCTGCTATATACACAAAATTTGTAATGATCTTGATGCCGCCTGAATGGTGGCAGTTCCTGTAATGGTGTCCAGACAATAAGTGAGTTTTACCCAGTGACCAATCCCAAATGCAGGCTGTTCTGCTGTACCATACCACCATTCTTCACTTTCTTCCAAATGGTTTACAGCAGGGAAAAAAATGCTTTGGAATGTTTGGCACCAATTTAAAATCACTAAGGCCAATTCTTTTGAAATATATGTCTACCCATGAAAGCAGTAGCCTTAGGATCATGAATGCACTTTACACGTCTGAGATACAAGAGGAAGGTGTAACTGGTGCTTTTTTTTCCCATCTCATTTGAAATGTTCTTTTGCTTGTCTGCATAAATTTTGAGGAAATGATTTTAAAGTATGGTATCATTTAAGGAAGAGAAAGAAGCACTTCTATCATGGCAGGCCAGAATGCCACCCACTCCATCGGACAGTCCTGTAAATGGGCATGAAGTATTGGATTTTTAATTTATCAGACATCTAGGAGTAAATGTTATTCTTTTTCTCCTTGGGCAAGTGTGTTTCTTTCTCATGAAGACAAAAGAGGGAAAAGAGGAAACAAAATTTTCTGTCAGATTGCATTTAAGTTGGTTTTGAATTGAGATCTTGAAAGATTGCAAATGTTTGAAATAATGAGCAGAATACAGACACAGGCCTGATAAAGTTACATTAACACAAAGTTCTGGACTGTATCACCCAGTGTCACCACCTGGATATGGCTATGGTTTCTTTCCTGACAGAGCTGATAGTACATGTAGGTCTCAGCACCCAAGCATGTAGCAGTGCACTATCACACACAACTT
The DNA here is from genome assembly GCA_002844005.1 of Limosa lapponica baueri. Classification (NCBI taxonomy): domain Eukaryota; kingdom Metazoa; phylum Chordata; class Aves; order Charadriiformes; family Scolopacidae; genus Limosa; species Limosa lapponica. Next base: position 88,036 of record KZ506094.1, on the reverse strand, counting down.
TGGGACAAAAACTGAAGAGTAAATTTTAGCTATGAGAAAGGATATGGTGGCATCATGGAATTACCAACATTGGCATCCATCCAGCACATGAAGACTATAAAATCCATGATAGCATGATGGTAGCCTGTTTTATGGTATGTGAGTATACAGTACGGGAGAGCTCATTCTGGAAGTCATCTCTAAGCATGCAGAGGAAGAGAAGTTTATTGAAAGTGGTCAACATGGATTCACCGAGGGGAAATCATGCTTGACCAACCTGTTAGCCTTCTATGATGGCATGACTGGCTGAGGGGAGAGCAACGGACATTGTCTACCTTGACTTCAGCAAGCCTTTTGGTACAGTCTCCCATGACATCCTCATAGGTGAGCTTAGGAAGTGTGGGTTAGATGAGTGGACAGTGAGGTGGATTGAGAACTGGCTGAATGGCAAAGCTCAGAGGGTTGTGTCAGCAGCACAGAGTCTAGCTGGCGGCCAGTAACTAGCAGTGTTCCCCAGGAGTCAGTACTGGGACCAGTCTTATTCATCAATGACCTGGATGAGGGGACTGAGTATACCCTTAGCAAGTTTGCTGATGACACAAAACTTGGAGGGGTGGCTGACACACCAGAAGGCTGTCCTGCCATTCAGCAAGACGTGGACAGGCTGGAAAGTTGGGCGGAGAGGAACCTAATGAAGTTCAACAAGGGCAAGTGTAGGGTCCTGCAGGTAGGGAGGAATAACCCCATGCAGCACTGCAGGTTAGGGGTTGACCTGTGGAAAAGAAGCTCTGCAGAGAGGGACCTGGGAGTCCTGGTGGAGAACAAGTTGACCACAAGCCAACTATGTGCCCTTGTGGCCAAGAAGGCCAATGGTCTCCTGGGGTGCATTAAAAAGAGCATGGCCAGCAGGTCAAGGGAGGTCATCCTCCCTCTCTACTCTGCCCTGGTGAGGCGACATCTGGAGTACTATGTCCAGTTCTGGGCTCCCCAGTTCAAGAAAGACAGGGAACTACTAGCGAGAGTCCACCAGAGATCTACAAAGATGATCAAGGGAATGGAGCACCTCTCTTATGGGGAAAGGCTGAGAGACCTGGCTCTTTTTAGCCTGGAGAAGAGAATACTGAGAGGGGATCTCATCAATGCTTATAAATATCTAAAGGGCAGGTGTCAAGAGGACGGGGCCAGACTCTTTCTGATGGTGCCCAGTGACAGGACAAGGGGCAACAGGCACAAACTGGAACACAGGAAATTCCCTCTCTGAACATGAGGAAAAAATTCTTTATTTTGAGGATGACAGAGCACTGGAACAGGCTACCCAGAGAGGTTGTGGAGGCTCCTCCTCTGGAGATATTCAAAACTGGCCTGGATGCAGTCCTGTCCAACCTGCTCTAGGTGAACCTGCTTTGGCAAGGGGCTTGGACTAGATGATCTCCGACCTTCCAACCCTTACCACTCTGTGATTCTGTGAGAATTTGGGGCTTTATGTCTTATCCATAGAGATGGATGTAAATTTGCAAGAAATAGTGATATTTAAGTAATACCAAAACCTCGCTGTCCTTTCTTCTTTCACAAGCAGACAGATGTACTAAAACCTGCAAGAGGAGCAATAAAAATCAGAGACATTTCCTCAGGTATTTTGCCAGAAGCCTGTGAGCATGACAACTCCATCTGTGTTTCTGAAACAATATGATGTCCTCCTTAATAAACCAAAATTAAAACCATAGTGGCAGGCAAAGGGGGACAACAGTAGGAGAAAAATAACCTGGGCAACATTTAAATACTGACTTCTTAATGAGTCTTTAGAAGTGCTCTGTTAATGAGGACCTCATACTTAATAAATGTTTCATGAGCAGCATTTCTATGCATTGCATTCTTTATCTCATAAAATTCCCCAGAATAATCTCAGCTCTGCCCATGTTATCTCTGATATTTCCATTGGAAAGGGACAGCATTGCTGTCTGGGGCTATATATATTCTCAGTATGTATGTATGTACTCTTTGGCAAGTTTGCTACAGTTAAATTGTATTTATAAGGGCTGAGTTCTGCCAGCATTCTCTCAGAGTCTGTCCTCTTCCCAACAGCATTTAGCACCAGTTGAAAGAACTTCATTACCTACCTCTCTTTGAAAATTGGTTGAAATCAATCACAGAAGTCGAGTGACTGAGCTGGGCAGACAGACTCGCAGGCAACTTGTGTAAGTCCCATTTCCTTACAAAACCAAGAAAACACCCCAAATTTTGTCAGTTTCTGGGCTTGCAAGACAACGACTGAATTAAGTTCAGCTGAAGGCATGGCTTTGCATCAGTACATGTATAAAAAGTGGTCTAATTTACCAAATTGTCTAATGGTCTCCAAAGTTATAATGCTGACCCCATAAATGTCCTTTTGCTCTGTCATGACTCTCCTCTTTTAATTTGAAATTTCCTTGCAATTAGAGAAATACAAAGGTGTAGCAGCTCAAGATTGTGGCAGTCAAGAAGTGAAAACTTTATGGATTTTCTTACTAAAATGGTGGGGCGTGCATGCGTGAATTAATTCTTTATGAAAAGATTGCTGTTCCTGTTCAGAAAACATTTAGTGCAAGGTAATACAGCTCAGGCAGGAAGAACTTTGAGGCTTTTTCATCAATATAATTTTTACAGCCTCTAGAAAAATCTAGTCTGATACTCTGGGCTAGAAAAATCAGTGTCCTCACACACCCTGAGTTTGGGCGCCTGCATCCAGAACTGCTGAGCTTGCAGGATGTTGGAAGCCTCAGGCAGCTTCCACTTTTTTAACCCCGGCCAAAAAGTTTGGACAGGGTTAGACAGGCATCAGACCTCCAAATGTAAAGATCTTTAAGTTGTAAGTTTACACTTGGCTTGTTTTAAATCCTACTGCTACATCCTGTAAAACATACTAGGACTGTGTCACTTCTTTATTGGCTTGTAAAACTTCATCATCTGTCCCAAATGCACAAAGAGTGCTGTTTACTAAGCTACTAGTTCCTATTTCCCAAAAGACACCAAACACCTATAAGGAAAATTTAGTCTAGGAACTAAAGTTTGTCAGCTTATTCTGATGTTTTGCTTTGAAAAATAATGGCAAAGAAGATGCCATTAGCACCAAAATCTCACAGTCTAACTGCAGGTTAAGAAGCCAGTGGCATCTGTTTGAGCACCACCTCCATTCATGCTGCTGTCATTTGCTGGTACTACCCACTGATATGTGCTGAAATGTTTCCACATGTTTGCAATGGGATGATGGTTATAAAGTTGATTACCTGAGGGCTGCTAGGGTTGTTTCTGATGGTTTGGAATGCATAATGGAGGGCGAGATTCAAGCTAACACAGGCTTACCTAACCATTAGTAAGGATTTTGATGGGTGATAAATCCAGGCCAGATTAATTCAACTTCCCTAAATTAGCTAACAAAGTGCAAGCTTTCAGAGTATTAAAGTACTCCTGTGACTACTGCCAGATTCACTAGTGCTGGTGAATATGCTGCTGGAAAACAGCAGCAGGAGGTTTCCTGGTGAAGGAGGTGAGATATAGCTGTCCCCTTCCCATAGAAGGGGCAGTCAAAGAACAGTCACCAGTACAGGCTGAAAAGGGATGTATCAGCTGGACAGCTGACATAGCCCATGGGTTGATTCTGAAAAGTGCGTTACTTTTAACAGTGCATATGATTCAAAGCAGGTAGGAGTTTAAACTAGTTGGTGGGGCAAAGGGCATTACTATTCCTACTGCTGGGAGGTCAGCTGTCCCATGGCCGTAGTTTATCAACCAATTTGCAAACTTGTTAGCTTCTAAACATTCTCCAGGTACCTCCTTTTAGGGCTAAAATGTTAATCCTTTGAAAATGGTCTTTATTGCAGTCTGGAGGAGGCTGTAGGAAGCAGAATATAGGCTGAATGTTTTAGCAGCAGAGAGATGTGGAAAGTGTGGGTTCTTTTGCCAAGCCTTCTTGGCTTTTCTGTGCTGAATTTGACTCATTTTTTCTTATGTTTTGACCTCTTTGACACTGTTCTTTAGGGGCTCTGTATTGCATATACTTGAGTTGCTGGTGTGGTTGAAGATTCCAACAGTCACAGCAAATATCTAATGGCTTATTCCTCAGGGATGTCAGGTTTCCAAGATCCAACTTATTTACTAGTAGCCAACACCTTTCTTAGCTGCAACTGTGCATCTGTTGGGCCTGATGTACAGAGGCAGCAAACATTCTCATAAAATAGATATTTCCATTCTTTTCAATGTGGACAGAAATGGTGAATGGACTTCATTAAACTTTTAAATCTCTGTCTTTTTTACAGCACGATTCTCATTAAAATGTCATGAAAGTTCTATTCACCAAAAATAATAATAGTAATTTTTATTCCTTTTAACACCTTTCTTCCCATAGTGCTTCAGAGACTGATAAACTAGATATAATGAGTAACCACAACTGAAATGCAGCCAATTCTGAAGTGAAACACAGCAGCTATAAAATGGCAAACATTAACATTTCAAAACGGGTTAGGAGAGGACAGAATGAGTAATAGTATATGCAAGTGAAAATTCAGGGGGAATGCAAGAATACAAAACAGGAATTTGGTCAGTACATACCGTATTTAAAGCTCATACTAAAAATAAGAATTGCAGGGGGAGGGTTAGTAGCTGAATGTTCTTTTGATCCTACATTCAGCTTGCTGCCAAGCGCGTTCAGCATGTGATAAAAGCAACTGAAATGTTTGACGAAAATGTGGAACATCAGGATTTTGTTTCATGTTACACCTATAATTAGGAAATTGTAATTATTTTTACAAGTCAGAGCTATTCTATGCAAAATAAATAGCTACCCAGGAAAAGAAACAGGCATGGGGAGGATCCATCATGTTCAAGCCAAGGAGCACTCTGTGTTGCTCGGTACTCTTACTGCCCGTCATGCCTTGTCCACAGAGAGAGGGATGTGACACTCGCTTATTGACACTAGGCCACACAGTCTCGTGATGGTTTTCTATATTATACCTCAGTGTTCTGTAAGGAAAATTAAGTATCCAACCACCCACAGTTTAATTTGAAACTATTATTGTAAGAGGCGCTAGAGCTAAGGCATCTCTCAGTAAACTCTTCATTGTCTGTATTCTGTTATATGTGCTCTCGTGATTTCCCTGTGGCATCTCTCGGGTAACATAAACAGCTCTCTATTCAGCCTATGAAAACTCCCATTTGTCCAGCTTCCTCATGGAAGTCTTAAATATTTTCAGCAGGGAAATATTGGGGTTTGGACAATGTAGACCCAACTGTATTATTAGTCTTTTCCTGGCAATTTTTCTTTACCCACTTAAGCATTTTGTGAGAGAACATTTAGCAGCCCCTGATGCAGAGACCCATGGTGCCAGCCCCTCTACAAATGTCCAGCTCACAGGCCCTGTTGATCAGTAGGTCTGTTCCAATAGACACAGTGAACTTTCAACACTGCCGAAAGAAGCTGGTAATGGCAGCTAAATGATGCCATGTACAGCAAAATGTTGACTTCATGTTGAGACAACACACCCCAGGGTTGTATATCCGTCTCAGCCTAGGTCTGGTTCAGCAGTAGAAGCAGACCTGTACCCCAAAGCACTGTGTTCCCTGAACAGCTCAGAGCACCAAGGCCAAGTGAAGGCACAGCCCCAGGGAGGGGAGGCCAGGGCTGGGCACAGCTGCCTGCCTCCCACGTCCCCTCGCCATCTGCCCCCACTGTCAGGGGGGAGCCCGGTAGGCATCCTGTTGGGGAGGATATCAGCAATTCCT
>KZ506094.1:43847-61774 GCA_002844005.1 Limosa lapponica baueri | reverse complement strand
AGATATTTAATATTGATTAGGTAACTGAATTTAAATTTTAGAACTATGAAAGTTTGGAAACATCTGCAGACATTGAATAAAGTCTGTTTTCTCTTCCACAGTCTGCGAACAGCTGGATTCCTCAGCCTGAAAAGCCTTCTTTGTTTCCTAGGTTTCCATTACACATTTTTGTACCACACATGCAAACTATCCAGGCCTGTGAAGGACGGACAATTCTTATTTTTGTGAAAGATGTTTGCCATTTTCCATTCTGTGCTCTTCAGACCTCTCCTTGTCCAATAAATGTTAAGTTGTTAAAAACATTCCTATTTTTCCCTTTGCAGCTATATTTTTAGTACAAATACTGGGCCAAAGTTTGGTTTTGCACCAAATTTAATCCTGTCACACACAATTAACCAGCAGGGTTTCTCTAGATTTGTATTGAGGCATGACACAAACTTACTTGTTGTTAATCTCTCCCACGGAAGCTGTAGAACTAATAGGGCATGTATTAACCACAGTACCCAGTAATAATTTTATCAGTAGCATTGGTGAAGAGCTGTATGTTCCTTTTTTCCCTCATATGTTTAAATATAAAGTATGTTAGGTGAAGTTTTATAGAGCTTATTCTGCAATTGAGCATAATTCTCACCTTGATATGCAATTTCACTGACATTCCTCTAACTCTCCGTGATTAGGCCTATCAAAAACTGGTCTTTAATACCATGCTGGGTGTGTTGTTAGTGTATGAAATTCTTCTGTAATTAAAACGTTACATAGATAACATTTGCTTTTGAGTATTCATCAGTAGTCTGATGCTAAATCCTTGGAATAATAACAATGTCTGGACAATGTCTGTCTTATTTTATCCAAGGTAACCAAATTCTTTTCAACATGTACTACTTGGTTAAGGAATCATTGAGTGTAGATAGCAATGTCTATGAAACTGATTGATCCCCACTTCTTATAGTTATATGACAATTTTTGAAACCTGGTACTAAAATCAAAAGATTGAGTTACAATATGTAGATATACTTTGTCCTTTCTACACTCATAGAAAAAGAGAGGGACTGTAGAAGGTTATTTTGTCTACCTTTATCAAGGGCAGAACAAACTACATTGTACTGTGCTGTGCTGTGCTATAGTATACTATAATATACTTCTAGCTATTCCTGATGCAAAAAAAAAAATCCAGCTTGATACTAAAAATGTTCCATGAAAACTCTGTTGCTTTCCTATGGTCTGTGTTCCAGGCTGAAATAACTTGAAGCTTTGGGAAGTTTTCCTGTGTCTTCTCTGAATCTCCATCTTTTTTCCTGCCACAGTGCACTGTGGAGGACAGCATATACATCTCCTCTTTGCAACAACTTCTCACTTTTTGGAGTCTGTGCCTTCAAAACGTTTTTTAATAGACAAACAAAAAGATTTTTATAATCAAGGCAGTTTGACTGAAGTGTAGAGCAACCTGGATTCAAAGAACTGCCTTTTGGTGACTCTGTCTGATGATACTTGAAAAGACCTTGAACAAATATAAGTAGACCATTTATCTGTGCCATCTGTCAGCCTTCTGCACAATCTGAAGAAGTTACCAACTCTAGATTGACTAGAAGGAGAGTTTTTTTAAAGATAGACAAATCAGGATCACATGGACAGCGGTGTGCAAAACTGGTATTGAAAACAGCCTTAAAAACATGCATCTGATTAACAGAGAGGGAGATGAAAAGTATTCCTACAACTAGGGATATTGATTATCTAATAATAGTATTGATTATGTCAATTTTTTTGGAATGACACTACCAGAAGCAAAGTGAGCATAGCATACACTAATGGTCAAACTAGTTAAAAGACAAGTTTTCTAGATCTTAAATCTATTTCCACTGGGGGCCCAGGTTAATGACAGGGTCCTGAGGTCTTTTTATCAGTATCAAACTAATTTTTGCAGAAACACATTTCCACTAAACCCTCACCTTTCAATCTGTGTACACAATCCCTTAACGGAATTGATTGCTCATAGAACAAGTTCAAGCACCGATTTTAAAAGCAAAGCTGCTTCATTAAGGGGATATGTCATATTAACATCACATTTGTCCTGCCCTTTCAGAAGTATGAGATACCTTACTTCACAGTGACCTTTTCAAAAGGACTCCTGTGTTAGCTATATGCAGCAATTTAATTTGCTAAAACTTCCTCTTATTTCTGGGTATTCTGTCCCCTCTACCTCTTTACATTAAAAGTATTTTTCTTGGTGCTACATAGAAATGTGACATCTCTGGAATTTATTTTATTTCGGTCAAGACAAGAAGAGCACAGGAGCTCAAATAAATTATAACTCTGAATAATACTAGTTATAAAAGAATGCCAAAGCTTCTTGGCGACCACATTTGTAAGCCAGAGCCAGGGAACCAGAAACTAATGTCTAGTAAAAGATGTTAGATTCAATTCTTGCTGCCAATGTCTGGCGAGAAAAATCTGCTCAGTAGATGGTTTACCTCATATGACCCAGTTGGCACTCAGAGCAAGGATGCCTAATCATCGGAAAGATAGTGCAGGTAAATGATAAGGAAAGCATGTAGTACTTCCCATACATTCCGTTTCTTGCATACTATTGTTCTCTGGATTTTAACATTTGGCATTTATCCATAACAGTACTGTCAGGGGCTTATAGGAACCTCGATCTGCTTAAAATAGTGAAATATTTGGGATTTGACTCATTGCTGGCAGTGGATGCTAGCCCAGAGGATTCAAGAGAGCTTCTGCTCTTCCTCACTGACACTGTATCTGTCTAACTTTTTTTTCATAAGGGAGTGAAACTGTAAAGTCCCTGTATTTATGTGAAAAGAGTGAACTTTCTTTCCCTTTGGCTTCCACACTTTCAAATGAGAGGCATTTTTTCCTGCTTTGCTATCTCCTGAAAGTGATTTAAATTCCACAGACTCTTGAGGGGACTTCTTTCTGTCTCCTCAAAGCCACAGGTACCTGGGCAAGAAAGTGGTTTAATTTGCTGCTCTGGCTGAGCATGTATGTGTGACAATATTCCTCTAAGGGAAAAAGGCCAGGGAAGGATGCTAGCCCACCTTTTGTAAATACAAACAAGGCCTATCATTCTCGTGATAGCCAGCCAAGGCACGATTGACACTGTTGCATTTTAATGAATGTCTGCAAAGATGATATACTCACTTGGTATTTGTGCCTCCTACTTCCAGAGGTGATGCTGAATATTGCCACCCAAGGACCAAAGAGTCGAGGGCTGGGTGCTTCTGGTCATGGCGAAGGTCAAGAGAAGAGGGAGCTGGAATACAGTTTCCTGCTCTGCCACTGTTGCCATAGAAAAGGATTGGATAGATATGGCAGTTTAGACATGCATAAACCTCAAAGCACAGCATAAGCTGCAAGCGTGTGTCTTTCATTGACTGACACGGGCACACTGAGCAGTAGGTCCATGCCTGCATTGTTATCTCCCAACACTTCATTGACCTAGGCAACTGCCTATGTGGCCTATCCCACAGCCAGCTCTGAAGCTGAGCAAACAAAGGCATATATTGAGTTGTACAGTGTTATTTTAAGGGTCAGAAGACATGATGTCTGTCAAATACATGAAGCAGAGCTAGCCACATTTCAGCTCTTGTTCCAGAAAGTTGTGAAATTGTTTTCTAGACTTTGGTGGCCTGTTAGAGCTTTTATTGCTCAGCCCAGAAGCAGCCTTGAGTAGACCCTCACCTGTACTGCCTGTGATGGAATGGCATGAGAGCAACAATGGCCATCAAGTTTATCTGATTGGTTGCTAATTGGCAGTAACAGGACCTCATATCCCAGAACTGTGACACCAGCACCAAAGTGACATCTCTGAGAGCATGCCTTAGATGGCCTAAGAAATTAGAGATGGAATTTTACCAATGTCATTTCCCTCAGGCTATAAAGAAGCTATTTGCTGCACCATAAGCTCAGCATACGCAAATTGTCACAGCTTGGCAAACACACGCTCCTAAAAAAAATCTGAAAACAAACTAGGTCCCATCTTCACTACTTACTCCTGAATGGATCTCCATCAGGCACTCTGTAACCTTGAGAGCTTGATCCTAGTAAGGCAAATTAGATGCAGCTAGCTATTTTTAAAAAGCAGATACCAGCACATCTGTCTTGCCCAACTTGATAGAAGAGGGAAAATAAAGTGCACGAATAATTCCTGGACCCTTGGTAAAGGAACAAGATAAGCAGGTTGAAATTTATGCCTACTTACTATAGAAAGCCCAAATAATGTGAATAAGACCTGAATCTCTTGAATAGCATTTCATTAACGTTCCAAGACAGCTCTACAAAGCCAAGAGATCAAATCAAAGCAAGAAGAGCATGTCCAAAGTGAAGCAGAATTCAAATTCGATCAGTTAACACTGACTGGCAAAATGCTAATCAAGACCAAGTTGCTCAGAGCTTGCATTGGTCAGCAGGGTACCATCCAGGACACCATTTCTCTATCATGCCCAAAATGTGCTCTGCTTTGGTATGAGCAGCTTCTGTGGTCATCAGGGAGGTCAGTCCACATTAGGGCTGCCCAGCACGTTTAGTCCAGCTGGCTGGAGACATGCCATATTTAAAAAAAAAAAAGTTTTCAGTGCTGCTTGCAGTGTTCACGCCTGACAAGATTTCTGACTGACTATGCAACTCCCAGATAGCAAAGACACAATTTTCAGTTTATAAAATCTGATGAATAAGCTATCCCCTGGGGTTTGGCAGGACTTACTAACTGCCTGAGATCTGCTGTAACTTTCTCCACTTGGCCTAAACTCTCTGATATGGGATGCCTGAAAGTTACACAACGAAAAGCCATCTTTAACCACTCAAAAGAGCAGACTTGTTTTAGAAACACTGAGAACTACAATTCCAGAAGGAGCATATGGGAACAGTTGCTGTGAAAACCAGGCCATTGTCATAAATGACACACAAGTCTGGAAAAAAAAGGCCAATAAACTGAACGATATCATTGGTGAATGACCCACCAGTGGCACTCAGTCAAAAGCTTGGGGATAGCAGTTTGGATTTCATTCATTAAGATTTGCATGCAACTATTTTTCCCATCTGCTGTTAAGGAACATTATGGAACAACAGTGAGAACTTTTTTTTTAGTCTGGGTTCCGTATTTGAGTGCATTTTTTATGAAGCATGTGTTTGGCTAATAGTTGCAATTTCATCTTAGCGGACTCTTTGTTGACATGCATTTTTGAAGCAGATGCTTGTGCTGATAAAGTGACATGTTCCAGGGTTAAGTGGGACCTCCAAGACATAGCTCTGACTGCCTGCTGCTGGGGTCACTAAAGTACTTCAGTGGTTTTATTTTAGCTTCCTGAATGACACCCCTTCTGATAGTTTTAGTCTTCAGCCACATTCTTTTTCTTTCTAAGAGACTTTTCCTGACTTTGTGTGCAGAGGACAATGTTTTAACAATGCAGTCCCGAAAATTTTTCTTTTTTTCAGAGGCATTATAATTAACCATACCCATGGGTTACATGTTGTTCCACCTGCCAAAAACCAATACACGTAGAAATCGTTAGTCAAATTTTTACAAGCCAGAGTGATCTCCTAGTTTGCATCCATCTCTCATGAAGAGTTGCACACGTCTCCATTCAGCACATGAGAAAGCCTGCAAGAGAACAGCAGTCCAGCTGCCTACTCATAGTCTCCAGGGACTGGTGGTCAACTCACAGTTTATCAAGGCCATATTCTTATGTTTCTTGCTTTGTCGTTTGATCTCTCAGTGCTTCAGATCCCTCTCTGCATAACGTGAATATTACAGCCTCCCTTATCTTACAGTCTGCTGTTCAAGGACTCCAAAGCACCCTAATAATATGGTATGAAGTACCATAATTTTACTACTATCTACAAACTGGTCTGTCTATGCTTATGTATCTCCTACTTTTAAGCAAACTCGCTCCTAAGGAGTCAAAAGTGTTATTCAGAATCAGCAGTTGTGTCTCTTCAAGGCTTCAAGGAAACCTCACTATTTGCCCTCCATGTATTTGTCTATTCCTCTTCAAATTCACCTTTCAGGTTGTGTTGTATGAGAATAAGATAAGACCAGATCCATGTAAGTGGGAGGTCCTTGTCATTGTCCCCTTTGTCATAGTGTACAAGTACTTCATAGTCCCTAAGATAGCTACCATTACTTCACTCCTGTAAAGTAGGTGTAACAACTAGTACCCCTTTCACCTCTTATGAGGTGCTTTTTGGCAGTAGCTTTAGAGGAACACTAAAAAACAGTTCTTCTGTTTTTCAAAAGAAACAAAGAGTACAGATCAAGTGCATAATGTCCTTTTTAGGCTCTGAAGTGAGATTTAAATAGAGTACAGGTGCCAAGTCAAGGTGTGGAATCCGACTTTGTTAAGCACTTATATACTCTCACTTTGTCAAGAAAGGGTCTCCCAAGAACTAAACCTGTGTTTCTGCATGTGTTCAGGACAGCTTCTGATTTGGCAAGGCTCATTCACCGCTAGTTCTGCTATTCAAGAGTTTAATCTAATGTCTCTGATAATCCCTACCCCTACCTTCTGCTACAATCTAATTCAGGTATCGTTTGTAAACTGCTTTTGGTAGGATTTATGTATGGCAGGTCAAGCCAATTTGTAGTGCTAATGATGCTGCTGTAGGAGCATTAGCAGATCTCCAGGGTTTACTCTTGAGCAGTTCATCTAATTTGCTTGAAATTCTTGAAAAAACCTCTATTTCTACTGCTTATAGTTGTTGTTCAGACATCACTTTGGCTAAAGCAAAACATCTGGATCTCCTGAAGATGTTTCCAATATCTTCTCACCAGACAGGCATTACTTCCCGTAGGGCAAAAATACTACTGATTAATTTGTACTTATGAAAGGCAACAAGTATTTACTGGGAACCAGAAACCACCCCATCTGCACCACGGAAGACATAGGTAGAATACATTTGGAAGAGAACAAGGATACAGTTGTAGAAATGGCAGGGTTTGAGATCTAGGAGGCATGGGGCTTTGTATCAGTGCTTCAGGAGATGGAAATGAGGGGTCAGAAAAGAAATGGAGGCATTATATTGCAGTTCCCTATAAGAAGCAATAAATAAATAATATCTGATATTCAGGTTACCCCATATTTGTTAAGTATGGTGATCAATTAACTGTGGCTATAGATTAAAGACTCTGGCAGGTTGAAATTCACTCCATTTATTTAAAGAACCAGTGGAAAATATTCTTAGTCCCAGCACCTGCTGTTGAATTCCCCTGCTTTTCTGTGGTTTTACTATTACATTTTCCAATTTTAAAAGAAGTGAAGCAGACTAGACACAAGATATTGTCAAACACCCAAGCTAAATAGACTGGAAAAATATTAAGAAAATTATATATAATTATCTGTAATAGCTAAGGGAATATTAGGTGAACAATATTAAATTAAGAAATTATTCTGACAAGAAAGGTAAAAAGTTGAACAGTGTCCTTTTAAAACAAATGTCCAAAATGTCTCCTGAATTCTAATGGGTGGAATCTTTCTGTGTTCCTTCAATACAGAATATGGAATATGAATTAATATTAATTTATGCAGTAGATTACTTACACATTTTTAATATGAATCAGATTTCTCAGGTTCTGTACTTACAAAAATCACCTTTATTGGCCCCATATGAGAGCTTGGTGCCAAGACCACCCAGTGACGTGGCTTTACTTTGAAGGATGGAGGAAACTGTGTAGTCTTAAATTCTCATGCAAATGCTGATTCTCAAATTCCTGATTTACAGAATAGGAAGATGGAAACTCATAGCACATTACAACAAAAACACCCTCTGTACCTAGAAGAGAAAAAGTCACTTGTGAGATTCCCTCCTGGGTTTCCCTATGCTTCTCTGGGATGTCCCCAGAAGGGAACAAAAGAGCGTTTATCTTAAAGGTAATTATCATACATCCACTACTTCCAGCCCAGGGCATTATGTAGGTGCTTGAGAAGCTGAATCATTGAATCCATTCTGCTGTTCTGGAAGGGAAAGACCTAAAATGGGAAAGAAGGCCAGTACCATATTAAACTACTTAAGAGGTCAAACAAAATCTGACTGCAGCCAGCAATGTTTGGATTTTTCCTTTGGCTCAGGGAACAAGCTGTAAATCATCCAGAAAGTGTGTACTCTACAAGGGGTCAGAGGAAAAAACATCTGCCCATACTGGGCAGCCACTTCAGTTCCCTTTTGTTGCCAAGTTTCTAAAAAGTGCCCAGAAGCACCTAGCCTGAAGTACCAGGTCTCCTGGCTCTTCCTGGGCTTGTGGGTTCATGTCCACCCCAGACCTTTGTGCATTAAATGTGACATGAAATATGTGGAAAGAAGGGGAAGTGCACTCATGAAGCATTTGCTTGTCTTTCTCCTGACAAGGTTGCACCTCTTATGTTAAGTTTTTAATCCCAGTTTGAAGGGGATTGCGGAAACCTTGAGAGGGAGAGCGAGCGTCTCACTCCTTTGCTGGTTTGCATCCAGGCCACAGGCTTAAAAATCAAGTATGTTCCAGCCTTACCCTGATGACAATTTGTCTACTTACAAGAAAGGAGATAAGATTCTTAGTTCAGTGGAGAGCATAAAAACATCCCACTGCATTCACTCTCAGTAGAAAAGCCAGCAAAGCAGGAGGTGATGAAATCTCCCTGAAGAGCATGGCAGCATAGGAAAAGTGCATGGCATAGGGAGGGGTGGCTGCATTAACATTTCCTGACTGATGTTTTTCCTGTGAGTATATATGAAAATATATACATAGATTTGTGTCTGTGTATTTATCAGTCTTCAAAGCTACAAAAAAAATACAGCATTTGTCAGTAACAACAGGGACACACTTTAACAAAATCAGCTGTTCTGAGCCACACTGAAGAGTCATTTCATAGCTCTACTGCGTCTGGGACTGATTTCTGACAGGGTAAAGCAAAGAAGTATAAGGAGGACTCCATGGTGTGCTGAGCACACTGAACTTCACAGCTACCTGCTCTCATGACATTTTTGGTGTTTCAATATGGTCTGAGATGGCAGTAGTCTGCAAAGGGGACGGAAATGATTTCTCATCTTTCTCTGAATGTGCTATCTACCAACCTGATTTTACTGAAAAGAATTTACATTGGAGGCAGCCCGGGTATTTGGCTGATACACTGGCTTCCTGCCTTCACCTTGAACTTTTTTCCCCTAGGCATAGAAAAACTCAACAGTCTGCTTAAAAATGAAGAAGTCATGACACCTAGCGGTGAATTACACAGTGATAACTTCTATTTCCTACAGAATTCACACTTGTTTTTCATAGGCACGTTGTTCTCGGTGAGATTGTAATGTGGGAGGTGCGGGCATTAGCCTCATGACTCTAGATATCCAGGCAGCCCCTCATTTCTTTTACAGTCCCATGCAGGGTGTGTGTGTGTGTGTGTGTCTTGTTGCATCAGACTGCTGCGCCCCTCCATAGAAGGCACCATTCATCAAGGCCCAGTGTGCAGCCCCTGGTCATGCTCTTTATTGAACGTGACATTTTGAATAGCCATTTATACTGAGATCAGGTTAAGTGCTTTGACTTTGGAGAGAAAAGGGAGCATGGCAGAATCCTGGCATAAGACCAAGTGGGAATTTCAGACTTTTTTTCTTGTCGAGCACTTATTCACCAAGGCTGTTTTCAGAAGGTGACTCAAAAATGTGTTGTATGGCATGCAGCAAATTCCTGGCAGGCAGCTTAAACTGACTCAGTTGCTGGCAAATTCTTTTGCTTTTGAAGACTACTCGGAGCCTGCCTTGGTCAGCAGCAGTCAAAAAGTACATACTGGCTGCGATACCATGACAAGAAGTCGCACTGAAAAGCAGTAAACCAGTCTAGACATGTGCAAAAAAGTTATAGGTTCTTTCCAAACAGTGGCAAGCCTTAGAGATGTTTTGGGGTTTTGTTTTTTTAGGGAAGCAGAACAGTGTTGAATTGTGCTAGTGGTAACTAGGCTGCAATCACCAAGTGGCAAGCTTTCTTGGCTTGTTGAGCTAGCTGATTGGGGACCTGCCATTTTTTATCACAAGAATGAGCTTCAGTACAAGAAATTTCAAGTCAAAACATCACTGTATGTTGTTCGGGAATCTGGGTGCATGCTTCTTTGCATCTGTAAGAGCTGTTAACGGTGCAGCCTCCCAGTTTCATGTCCATATTTGTGCATGCTATATCAAGCATACTTTCCATTGCCTTCAATGAGACAAACTCCTTCCTCCTCCTCTGTCTTTCAGAAGAGATGCACGATAAAATTACATGTTGTAACCAAGAAATGGAAAGTAGATTACTTGAATATACATTATTTTCTTCATCTAAAGATTTATTTTACCACATGTCCACATGTATTAGTACCTGTAACTTCCCCAGTTTGCTGTCTTGGGTATAATTAACACTTCTACCACCAGAGTGTCTGGATATAAGGCAAGTGAATATAAAAACATTGGTTCTGCCCAAAATGTTCCAGTTTCCATCTCTTGAATCATCAGCATGTGACCTATTCTGCGCCAATATTAATAACCATTGCTCATGGCTTTCAAACAACTCAAACTATTTAAAAATTAATTCTGTTTACAGTACCTTCTAGAGGAAGTATTTTGTAAAAGTGAATAACTCAAACTGACTAGTGGCTACCCACAAAATATGACTATCCAGTAACAAAATGAATCATTTAGAACTAGTTGGCAAGGAATGGACATATTGTTGGAGAAAACATCAAGTGGAGATCAGATCCAGCAACTGGGAGTCCTGGGTTCTCTTTCCACTGTACCATACATTTCCCATGCTGCTCTGACACAGGCAGGCCTTACTGCAATGGTGTGGGCAGTTTATAGCCGCAGTCATCCCAGATAACACCTTTAACTTTTTAACACTGGGCTGTAAGCTGTGGGGCTGAAGTTAAGTGCCCTGTTCACCTGCCATTCCTAGAAACACTTGCAGTCATGATTTGGACCCCATAGGTGTGCTAGTTTATCCTTTGCCTTTGTTTTTCCCCTCTGTAAAATGGAGATGGCCACCAACTGATGCATGACAAGCTTGTCTGAAGTCCCTGCTATAGGCCAAGGGCTAGTATTACTTCAGTCTTCACTGACAGTGATGCCACTGCCATTGCTGAAGAGAAACAATACAAAATGGAAATGCAGTACTAATGCTCGAAGCCCTATAACCTGAAATGTGTAATGCAGTCCTGGACAGAACAAGTGCAACTTCTGACAGAGCAGAAAGTTAGGTTCTGCTAAATCCTTGTGTGCCACTTGTCCATTTTGTATTTGCCATTGTTGCTACAGACTCTAGATAGCCCCAAAACAGTCACAAACAGAAGTAAATCTTTCTTCATCTAGCCTCTCTCTAGGAGAAATAGCATGACAGATTTATAAGGGAAGGGAAGTTGCACACTACTTAGCATGGCTGTGCTAGCCAAAGTTTTTGGAGTGCCAAACTGAAGACGTGACTTTGGGCTGTAGGTCCAACAACAATGAAGTGTTTGATCATTCTCATGCCAGGCAGGACTGTCTGCTGCAGTCTGTGTTACACGGGTACACCAGAACCCCTGCTATCTCTTGCTCTTGCATTTTCATGATTCCCCTACTGACAGATGGGACACACCAAGAGTTCTGAGGTGTAAAGTAACTGTCAAAGACGACACTGAGGAGTAAATATCTAGGGGATATTCACTTGCGTAGGACTTGGAATACTCAGCTAGGATGTGCTTTTTAAGCTAGTCTCTGTATTGAGTGCAGAGGTGATATGGACAGTGAATTCCTAGTGTATCAGACTCACTTGCATGGGTAGACTGCAATCACAGAATCACACAATGTTCAGGGTGAGAAGGGACATCTGGAGATCACCTAGTCCAAACTCCCTGTTCAAAGCAGGCTCAACTAGAACAGATTGCTCAGGGTCATACTCAGCTGGGTTTGAATATCTCCAAGGATGGAGACTCACAACCTCTGTGGGCAACCTGCTTCAGTCCTGAATCACCCTTGCAGCAAAAGAAGAAAAAAAAAGGGTATTCTGATGTTCAAATAGAATTTCTTGTATTTCAATTTGTGCCTGTTGCCTCTTGTATTTCCACTGGATACCACCAAGAAGAGACTGACTCTATTTTCCTTACACCCACTGTATCAGGTATTCATACCTATTATTAAGAATTCCCTCTGATTCTTCTCTTCCCAAGGGTAAAAAATCCCAGTCCTCAGCCTCTCCTGCTTTGTCAGGTGCTCCAATCCATTTGTCATTTTTGCGGCCCTTCACTGGACTGACTCCAGTATGTTCATGTCTCTCTTGTACTGAGGAGCTCAGCACTGGACCCAGCACGCCAGATGCAGCCTCACCAGGGATGAGTGGAGGGGAAGAATCACCTCCTTTAACCTACTGGCCATACTTTTCCTCATGCAGGAAATTATTGACCAAACAATGACATGTTCTCTGCATACACATTTGGGCCACCTCTCAGGTCTACATTTCTTAGTCCTACAGCAGAAAGGAAAAGTCACCCTTTCCCTAGTAATGGAGTGAAATCCTTCTACAAAAACACAACTGCATGCTCCGAAGACCAACAGAAGTGGATACAGTGGGTTAACACTCTAAAAACAGGAAATACCCCTAACCAATACTCTATGTCATCACATAACCTAGATTTCAGTTGAGAATTTGGGTGTTGTTTTAGATAATAAAATACAACATGTGTTTGTCATTAATCTTCTTGAACATTTGTTTGGCCAGAAACTGTCTGTGATCAACCCACTTATGTAAACAGGTCTATGCTTCAGACAGAAGTAGTAAGATGTTATTCCAAGTACTTGCATTATAGGGAATCTCTCCTTAACTCTAATGAGATACATTTAATGACAGCCTTGGTATTGGTGGCTGTACTCCAAAGATTTTTGTGTTCAGTTTAAATTTCAAAATTAAATAAAAATTTATCTTTCATTAAAGGGGAAAAATATTACCTCCAAAAAATCTGCCATTTTTCCCTACTCTGTTTGAGGTTTCAATATCAAACACTTTTGCATCTGGCTCACAAAGAACGGAAAAGCTTTTTCTTCTTTCATTACCAAATGGCAGATGCTGCATTCATTGCAGCTGAACACCCTGGAGAGGTTTCCATTCGTCATTTAATTTTTACAGGTATAGGATCATATACAAAAATGAGAAAAATAAGCTTTGTTTATTTAAGGAAAATGAATGCTACATTGTATTTGTCTCAACTAGTTCTGGGCACAATTGGTGTATTTCATTTATTTTTGAAAATGTAGTCACATAAACTATCAAAAATTTTATTTTCAGAATATTGGTGCAATAAAATAAAACATGCAATTTCTTGCTCCCACAGTTGGTCTCTTCATGCCATGTTTCAGAACAAAACAAGAACAAGCGAACAGCTTTTTTTTGTCTCCATTTTCTCATTTGTAAAATGGAAAATATATCTAAGAACTAGCTAAGAGCTGTATAGTTACTCGCTGCTGGGGAAATTAGTTCTTCACAATCAGGAAGATTTAATGCTTTGATTGCTTGAATGTTAATCCAAGGCTTTAAACTGTCTGATAGGAATTGTGTCCTGATAACAGGGAATCTCAAGTTTGCAACAAACACAGCCATTAGAAATATTTATCATTGATTTAGAGCATTGAAGAGGATTAGTCTCAACTGCATCCATTCCACAGTGTCTTAATTGCATTACATATTTTGCACATTGTCCTGAAATGCTTCCAAAGATTGTAGAGATACAGAACTCTTGAGATATGGTTTTGTTTTGGTTTTTGTTTGTTTGTTTGTTTGTTTTTTAACCTGGAATTCGGTTTACCCATGAAAATTGTTTTAAGACTTTCTTACAAAGTCCTGCATTCAGTAGCTGGGGAAATGGTACAGGACAGACTGTGTTGATAGACATATAGAGTAATAAGGAAAGAACAGAAGCTAGATGGAACAGAGTAAGGGGGAAAAAAGACAACTGCACTGGCTTTTAATATTTCAAATGCCTGGAGGGATGAGAATAAAACAGAGTTGCTTTTGTAGGTGGAAAGAGACTTTTGTAGCTTTGAAAGGTGACAGCTGCTATAAATGACATGGCAGGTGCTGCTGCTTCTTCTCCCTCCTCTTAGCAGAAATGTTCACTTCAGCAAACATGCTGCCATTCAGCTGTGTTTTAATATGTTTAATGCATTTTAAGGCCAGATCTGCAGAGCTTGCAGCCAGAGAATCAGAAATGCTGATAAATAAAATGAGCTGAAGTCAAGCATCCCTTTCCACTTCCAAAAGTATTAACGCCAGTCCTTTTCCATTTGGACTTCTGTCCTGGTATACTGAACTGAACAGTTATAAGTCTTCAATATACTGTTTTTTCTGCCAAGTATTGCTCTATGGCCCCTTCATTTATGCAGTTTAGCCTGCCACTCTGCTGTCATGACAAAGTTTCATTTAGAGATATTATCCCATGAGTATCTGCAAGTGATTGAGACTCATAGAGTTCTAGATTGGTTGTCTGGAGTTGTTGGAAATTACAAAAATCCGTCTTAGCCTGTTACATAAACTTGTTTTGAAAGCAAAAAGAAATTAGAAGCAGATAGATTGGCTGGTATAAAACAGATAGGTTAAAACAATTGTGATAGTGATTATTTACAGCTATTGAAGTCATGCGATGATTACGACAATGAGAAAAATGGGAGGAAATTTTTGTAGCTGAAGTCACCAAAATGTGTCTTAAGTAATGTTCATGGAATATGATTGTCAGTTTTCATGTTGTTTGTCTGAGTGTCACTGAACAGAAGCAGTGGAAAACTCACTGGGAAGAGCTAATGTCATCATGCTTGTCATCCCAGTGTATCTCAGAGGGATCCATCATTACACTTCCAATAGAAGCCTGCTCTGGTGCTAAACCTGGATTTTGGCTGGATTTACTCAGTGAGAAAAACTCACCTGGGAGCCCTCATTTCCTGAGTCACAGCTCTGGAGCACACTTACTATCTGAATAGCTTTGGTGACAAGAATGTTATAGGTACCAGCAAGTGAGGTCTTGAACAATTTTTTTTTCTAACATAGAACTCAAAATCTGGACAGCTTCAAGGCTCCCTCTTACAATTCAAAAACTCAGTCTTCCAGGATTCAGTATTCCTAGACTTCAAATATATGTAGAAGTTTAAGAAGGCAAACAGAGCCAAACACCTCCAAGTCTGTAGTCAAGATAATTATGTTTTGATACTGCCAAAACATAATGTTTAGATTGCTGGGTTTTTTCATACTTTCTCATCCAAAACCAACTTCAGATTTCCTATCTTTCCTTCTGAGGTGGTATTATTTCCTTTCTCCTCTTCACTTCATCACTCTCCAATTTTCATCCTAAGGAAAATCACAACCATGAAAAGCTCCATAGTTCAGCAGCATGGGAAGAGTGGAATCGCCATGAAAGGTCCAGTACACTGATGTTGTAGAAATGGGCTGGAAGAGTCTGGATTACTTGGAAATAGGATCTTAGCCATAAAAAAACTTCTCTATAATGGAAGAAGAAGTAAGCTGGGCAATGACCAGTTACTTTAAATATTCTTGGTTTTCTTTTAAGTATGATACATTTTCTTCATGTTCTGTTCTGTAATGGGTGACATTTAAGCTTCCATGATCTTCATACCAAGCCTACATCTGGAGGATTATGTAAGTCTGCCAGTTGCTCTGGATGTTACTGTTTCAATAAGTGGAGATCTACAACGTGTTTATTAAATTTCTGTTAGTTTCTGTCTAATTTACGAGGGAACCAAAAGAGTTATATAATTTTAGAAGGGGATTGGATGAAGTATTTCCCTGAAGTAGTACTGACTGTCCTGCAAAAAAACCTGAAGTGATGTCAAATACAGACCGAGTGGACTGGGCCTGAAACTGTTTGCAAACGATTGCAATTCAGATGGAGGTTTGAAGTGGTCAGTGCCCAAAGTGGTCTTGGTATGAGACACACAGTGTGGGAAAGGAATTAGTTTTCTCTTTCATAATGGGGGTTATCTGAATTCATTTATTCTATACATGGTACTGGCAGTAAAAATATAGAAATGCTTGATGCTCTGTTTCTAAGGACCTAAACCACTGCCCATTTCTGCATATCTTTTGAGTGTTCAAGTTGTCTAAAATCTGACTATCCATCCAGCTTTTGCAAATGGGCCTGTCTCTCCAATGGGCCTCTCGGTGATCCAGACCAAAATCCTGACTCCAGCTGTCCCTGTTTTGAGGATCTTACCATGCTAATATCTGTGTTTTGCTGTGTGATCTTGCCCACAGAGTCAGACAGCCATGTCTGTCTAACGCTCATAGTAGGCACTTTTTCAGTTTCCTGGAGCTGTGTGTGTGCTCAGAGCAAGCAGCCAGACTGTTCTCAAACTATGCTCAGGGTCACACTAAGGAAACACCCTCTTGGAAGCTGCTTGGCTCTTTGTTCCTTCCATCAGTCTAAAGTAAATGTCATTGAAAGTGTCTCATTCCTCTTTGTGTACGCAAAGACCATGGGAATACTTACAAGTCCATCTCTTTCAGATACCGCATACAAAATCAAAGGAAATAACAGTGTTTGGGTCTTTAAAGAAAATTCAAAGTGTCCAGATTTCTTTGGCAGACATCCCCACTTTGTTTTTCCAGGCTGAGAAGCATGGAAGTACCCTTTCCACCTCTTTCCACCTCCCTGTCACTCACAAGTTCAAGGCTGATGATGCCTGGACTCAGTGATAAAATATAGAAGTGAATGGAAAAACACATCCTGCTGACCCAAAGGGGAACTGTCTCCTCTACCTGCTGCTGTCTTCCTCCACATGTTTTACCTTCACTCTTAAGGTTAAGTGACTCACTATGTTCTTCTGCCATGTACTTATCTTCTGTTTTTACTGTGTGCACAGCAAATCTCTGATGCTCGTGGGACTGTTCCAACTTCAATAAAATTTCATTTTCTGAAGGTTATAAGATTCCTCAAACTCCAGTCAAAATCTGGAGCCAGAGGGGGGTCCAGTTTGCATAAAATCAAAGCTGTGCCACAGGCAAGTGACACATATAGCTCATTAATAAAGTTCTCAATCTGAAAGTGTTATTTTCTATGTGGGAAAAGTCAGCTTCACTGACTATAAACTGTTGCTGAAATTTTAGCTGGAATTATGCACACAGTCCTGGCTGGCGTAAGCAGAAAATATTTGTACAGACATCCATTGTCTTGACCCACAGACAGAGTTCAAACAAACACTGATGGGAAAATTAAATTAGGAGTACAGGATATTGTCCTTCATTCTCTGCATTCAGGCTACTCACATGGCAGAATCTGAAATTTATATGGCATTTTAATTGGTCGTAAACAAACGCAAAATGATTCCAAGGTTGGATCTGAACAGATTTCATACATGAATATTTAATATTCATAACATTTGCCAGGAGGATGACTCTGAATGTTGAAACTTTGCATTCATCTGCAAAACAAGGAAAGCAACAGAGGTGAACAGTGGAAAGTTATCCAGAGTACCCTATTAGCACACTTCATGTGCTCCTCTGTGTTGTGCTATGGTGATACAGAAAACAGCTGAAGTGTTTACTTTTTCACTAATACTATGAATTATTCTAGTTTTCTCTTTAATTTTTCTATCTTTATCAACCTCCATGCATGACGTTGAATTTGGTATAATAAAGGAATTTAGCACTGTGAAAAAAGTTCTTAGCCTAGTTGGCCAAACAGAAAAGTTGAGGAGAAAAAATTATTTTGGAAAACCTGACACAGGAAATGAAATAAAAAATGAGGGTTGATGCAAGCATTTGTTTTGTCCCAGCTATCAGTATTTCCTTTAGTGTTTGGCTTAAAAAGTTTTTTCGACATTTAAAAATACATATGCATTTCAAGTTACAAAAAGAAAGAATATAGAATCATAGAATCATAGAATTGTCTAGGTTGGAAGGGACCTTTAAGATCATCTAGTCCAACCATCAACCTAACTCTGAT
>KZ506094.1:19077-43147 GCA_002844005.1 Limosa lapponica baueri | reverse complement strand
AGCACCAACCATTGCTCTCCTCTCACTGAAAACTTTACTTGCTGACACAGAAAGCACGCACACTGCCTAACAGTAGCTTTCATCCTGCCCTACAGAACTGAAAAACTCCAATAATAAGCTGACCATTGCAGCCCCCCACTTTCCCAAACTGCAATTTTAAAATTAAGTCTAAATTTCTTCATAAATTCCAAAAAGATCTCCTGTGTTAGAACCACTCTTTATTCTAGGCCTCAATGCCTTGCAAGAAACCACACTAATATTTGAATTTTGCTGCACAGATCCCTAGCTCTAAATTCAGTCCTATTGGTCACCATATCCAAAACCCATTCAGTTCTTCCTGTGATGGCATTGATCATCCATTACACACATGTAGGACCAGCCACAACCTGTTAGGATCCTGCAAGAAACTGAGTATCTAAATTCAGCTTTCTTTGCCTTAAACCTAAACACAATTTTAGCCAATAAACAAAATAAAAACCCACCAACTTGGACATCCTAAAAATTAAGTTTAGAGAGAAACACACAGCTTGCTACAAATAATAGCCCACATGCTATTCCTACAAGACTGAGTAGGTCCACCTATTAACTTGCTCTTCTAGCTTCCCCTTTCCTGGACCATAGCGTAAGCATTAATCATAAGGATGTTTTCTAAATGCTGATCGTTCTACAGAGTTCATACCACAATGATTGACTTCTCTGGTACCAAAGTTTGCTCTTCTTCCTTAGTTTCTTAAGGAACTAATGTAAAACAAGACCTTAACCATCTTTAACCAGACCTGTGATCCTAAGCCACACTAACAGTTAACGCCCTAACATCCTTAGCCCAGTTACTGTTTTCTGTTACAGGATGAATTATACATTTTTCATTGCTAAGAGAACTAGTCCTGGAACTGGAACCTGAGATTGGCAGGATCCAACAACAGGCACCTCTAATTTCCAAATGGAAACCACATTTCCAAATATGTCCTCCAGTTGCAGGTAACCTTATTTACCCTGTCCTAAGCCAATACTGTCCAGATGATGTTGACCTCTGCAAGCACCAACCCACTCTGCAGTCATCCCTTCTCAGGGATCCAAGACTCAGCTTAGTTCTCCATGCTTTCTTTTGGAGAAAAATGGAGTGCTACCCTTAGGATAGGCTTCTGGACATACTAACAACAGCCACAAACTTCCAAATCAATGCTAAGCTAAGTAGCTTTCTGGCATCCGTCCCAACTGTGTCTCTAAATTCTGTAGGACCTACCAGTAAATTCAGGTCTTTGTCCTCCTCTGCCCCAAACTCTGTCTGCATAACTGCCAGATGCTTTATCTGTAGTCCTGTAACATCCTAACCATTGACTTCATTTCTGCAAAATTGCCCCTAAACACAGAGTAAAAGACTGGTAGGATTCAGCAATAAATTTTTGTTAACGGCCTCTGCTTTCTCCAAAATTGATCCTTCACCCAACCCTAATCTTAATAATATCTTATTGTAATAATAATCCTACCCATCCTCTTTTCAGTTCTATAGCATACAGGCTGCACTCTTTCTTGGCAGTCTCAGCCCTCGCCATGATGGACAGGATTCATTAATACTCCTAGTTCTCTGTCCTCTTCTTTCTTGCCCCCTAACTCCAAACATTTGCTTCATTACAGACTTATCAATTCCCAGATTAGAGCCAATCATCCTTACAGACATCCTTACACCTCTCCAGGACCCCACAGTAAAAGCAGATCTCCCACCCTGGCCCTCCAGAATCCCAATCCTAACCACAACCAAGACACTTTCATTGTAGCTAGTCGATCCTGTTGCCTCTAAGGTGCATCCTTAGATCTTCACTCCTATTAAAAAACACCTGAAATAAGGGCTGCTGTGTTACACTGATAAAAATAGTTCCACAGACTGCTTTCCTAAATCCAGACCAATCCATCCAACCTTTATACTGCCTTTAATAATAACACTTTTGCCACCAGTTCCCATCACAAGCCAGAATGCGTAAGTCCTTGCTATCACCAGCCTTATCCTAGACCCACCACATTGACAAGATCCTGTAGTAAATGTATTTGTCCATCTCTTCCTTTCCTGAGCCCTAACCTTAAGTGTTAACACAGCTCACCCCCGCCATTCCAGAGCATCAGCCCTAATCCCAGCCATAATTGTAACCTTAACTGTAACCAGTTGCTTCTCTGTACCACAGAACTAACCACCTGGAGACTAATCATCTCTCCACAGCTAGATGGACAATCTCTGAAATTAGGTTTACAGATAGTAAAATACCAAGACAGGAAATTTATCTTCCAGTGATTTTTTTCAACTGTTGCTTGAAAACACATTTTAAAGGTATTTATTGCCAGTTTTAACCTTGTTTTTGTTTGGAGCAATGAGTTTTACTTTTCGTGTAGCTTATAGGTGCTTTTACAAAACCTAGGCTAGCAGACAACCTTTGTTTTGTGGCTTAGTAGAGAAAGGAAAAAAAAATGTGAGTTTCTTCAATATAAGGAATGCTATGCAAGGGCAAATACACAATCTCCAGTAAATGTGCAAATGCTTTTACAGATCTAAGCTGTGTAGAGCTTTGTTGGATGGGATTTTTATCTCTCCTTACATTTGTATGTGTTGGAAGATACTTTAATTTATTCCAAAAACATTGAGTAAATTAATAAAATCATATTCTCTCTTTTAATCTGTAAAATTCTGCTAAGAGCACTCACTCCTCTAATCCAGTGCTGACTAAAAACTTGTGATTCCCATTAATTTTAATAGGCACAAGAAGAAATTGCAAATCCACACCCCATAAAACTAACAGCATGACAAAATAATGTTTCAGAATTAACATAAACACTTCTCTCTATAGATACATTTCTTCAAGAGCAATTCACTGGAGAAAATATACTCCACGGGTTTTCCTAATCATATTTCATTTTGTAATGTAAGAAGTTATTCCCCAAGGGCAATGTGTTGTTCCCATTCAAGTCAAAGATAAAAATTTTCTTGAGTTTCATGGGAACAAGAGTATTCTAAAAATAAAATTGTTCCTCTGATAACCTCTTGTGGATTTTTTTTTCTCAGAAAGCCAACACAACAAAGATGACATTTTCATCAGTTCCATTTCTGTCCTCAGGATGTAATGCTGTTCAGTGCAAGCACAGCTTAGGGATACGTGAAGGCACTTAATGTCATCTCATGCACCTTCTGAGTTGCCCTGAGGCTAAATCATTCCTTTCTGATAGTAGTTTACAGCTGCTTCTGGGCTATATAGCTCAGGAGCCTCCTTATAAGTAGGGGGGAAAGAAAGTCTGATAGTTTTATACTGCATCACAGTAGAGGCAGCTCTCTCTTGGACTCTTGCAACTTCTCATCAGCCCTGGTATGCTGCCATGATTACCACAGAAGAGGCTGTAAGTCTGTTCATAATCACTGTGAATCCTTCCTAAGGATGGCAAGAAACAGGGCTGCCATAGAGAAAGGTAGAACAAAGTACTAAACTCGTATTTCAGCCACACATCAAAAGTCAAAAAGGAATTGAAATAATTACATAGGTTCAGCAATAGGACCACCAAGGCCACTGTGTTTGAGATTCTCTAGCTGTAAATTCTTCGGCTCTATGCAGAGTCCCACAACAGACTTTGTGACCCAAGCCTTCCAGGAGAAAGGGGGACATTTAAACTTTCCAGATCTCACTTAAAAACAATGGTTAAAAAAACCAAAGGTAAAACAATGAGCAATCTGTTTGTGATGAATGCTCCCTGTGTACTATGCCCTTCTGTCTCATCTGCAGTTTAGTTTGCAGTTAAACAAGGCACTGCAGGACATTTCCTAATGTCTTTTAGAGACTCGTTTGTTGTTCTGCATGAATATAAAGTACTACCGTTACCTTACTCCATGGAGGCCCTTAGCTGGGTGACCATGCTGGGCTCAGCAAACACCATTTGAATTGGTGCTCCTCTATTCTCTTAGCTACACGAGTGGAGTGAGGGAGAGGACCACAGAAACACAACCCATGCCTACCAAAAAGCATTGTCAGTCTTTCCTAGAAGACCTTTGCAATCATCTCTGCTTAAACAAACGCTGCCCATCAGGTTGCCTGATGAGGCAGAAGCTGAAAGACAAAGGGGTGTTTGCCTGCATAAGCACTATACTGCTTCATTTTTTCTGTTTTACTTGTGTGGATTGTGATTCATAGGTGGATTTTTAAATGAAAGCAGTGAATACATGGGCACCCAGATCACAGCAGATATAACTCTGAGAAAAGGCTGTAGAGAAGAATGGTGAAGAGACTCGGGAGAACTACCATAAGAATATATCATGTGGGTGCAGTGAGGCAAGTGAGGTGTTGTATTAAGCTTCTGAGCATGTGTGAGGTGCACCAGATGATAAAATCTTGAGCAACTCCAGCCAAAACTTGATCCTTCTGCGGTAAAAGAGAGCGCTGTGCTCTCTTGGCAATCAGACTCCATTCTGAATTCTCATTATTGTTCATATGGAGAAGTACATGGGGAGACTCCAGAAAGAGAGGGGACCAGAGGAGTGTGCAAGATGGGGAAATGCAGTGCTTTGAGAAGGAACTTGACATGGGCCATGGGAAGTGAGCAGGAGCCCAGGGCAGGGGGTCTGACCAGTGTGAACTGGATGGTGAGCGAGATGGGTTTTTGCAGCTATACGTTGGCTGCAGACAAAGTAGTGACGGGTACAAAGCTGTCACCTGGGAGGCAGAGAGCAGAGCCCGGGGGTCTAGGACACTGAAAGCAGAGCAGTTTCACAGGTGGCAAACAGTGGCTGTGACAGACTACAGGAAGAAGTGAAAGTCTAAAGTACTTTTATCCAAGGGAAGAAGGGAGAGGCGTGACCTCCCCAGCTTTTTGCAGAAGCCTTACCCCTATCAGCTGGGCAAGTTCAGGGAAGAACAAATCCCTCCAGAGCTCATAGTTACCAGCACCCCACTTCCTGCTCAGCAATTTTTGCTCCCAGGGCCTGGAGCATCCCTGCGTAGTAGCCCACATCCTCCTGTCCTCTCAGAAGCCCCTCTTGTTGGAGACTGAGCTTGGTGAGAGAGACCCTGTGCTGACCTCACACTCTTGTACCCTTCTTATGTCTGGTGGGCACAGATGAAAGGCAGAAGAGAACCAACACGGTGGGGACCCGGAGTCTCATGGAAGACATTTTTGGCAAGAATTTCTCCCTCTGCATAGAGCCTGTGACTGCAAGAGAGACACTACCAGCGTGAACAGGCACATGAAAGGCCTCGTGTCTGGATGCAGCACTGATGGAACCACATATGCCTACATGGGGGGAACACCACAGTCTGGTAGGACAGCTTTTCTCATCCAGGTGCTCCAGGGAAATATCACAAGGTTTCCCCATCCAGGTATGCCTGCACTGTTTCTGCTGGGTTGTGGTCCTGGCAGAAACACCTGGGGTGAAGGTGGAAGAGGTGGGCAAGGTTAGGAAGTCCCGACTCCTTCCACAATTCTGGACAAGGCTACCACAAAGGTTGCAGAGGCTAAAGGCCCTGCCCGTGTCCCTCTTCCCAATCCCTTCTTCCCTGTGTACCTCCCACCCAAAGGAACTGAAGCCAGCATGGGCATTTCCAGACATTTGACATGTTTCGAGATTTACAGGAAAAGACAGTAAGAAATTACTGGCCACTTTGCTACAAAATGGAAAGTGTTAATGCTCTTGTCTTTGCCTGTCACCTAGTTGAGCTACGGCTCTGTGAGACACAAACTCAGTTACTATTTCACCCAAGACTAAATTCTGAGCATTATATGTATCTTCTTATTCTCGCCTTAAGTAAGACTGAATCTCTAGGATCTGAAACTATAAAATGGGAAGATTCAGATTAAATATAAAGAAGTGTTTTACAAAGAGGGTGGTCAAACACTGGCACATGTTGCCCAGAGAGGTGGTAGATGCCCTGTCTCTGGAAACATTCAAGGTCAGGTTGGACGGGGCTCTGAGCAACCTGATCTAGCTGAAGATGGCCCTGCTCATTGCAGGGCAGTTGGACTTGATGACCTTTGAAAGTCCTTTCCAACTCAAACTGTTCTATGATTTTATGATTATCCATCTTTAAGTAGTTGAAAGTACCTGTCTTATGATAAATAGAGCAGCACTTTTTTCTTGTTTGTTTTAAAGAGCAAATGGGTATGATTTTATCTGTTCCTAAAGTAAACCTGTGGGAGCTCATTTTCAAATGTTCTTCAATATGGCCTCTAAATTTTCAGCTGCAATTCAGACCATCCAAATTCCCAATTAAGTGTAAATTCATAGAATTTTCTATTAAAAAAAGAGAAATAAAGGAAGAAGGAAAATTATTACCAATGGGAAACATTTTCTTGCATATACAGTAAAGGCAGAATGTTTACATTAAGCTGCTGGATTTACTTGAAGCAACTGAAGTCTGAAGACGAAATCAAGTTTTCAGACACACAGGAGTTAAATGATAAGCATTTAATTTTAGTAGTGACAATATATTAGTTTGCATAGCTATTACAGCTTTTGTTTAAAGTTTACTAAAATAGCTCGCATACCATTCAAGCATCGCTTACACAAGTACTCAGGCACTTCTAGAGCAATGTGTGTTCTGCACCAGTAGAGAGCAGCACTAGCCTAACTATTGTCTCAACGCAAAAGTTGCTCTACTTTTTTCCTCTTTTCTTCACCCAACAACTAAAGTCAACGGAAGTTTCCCCCCTATCTTTTTCAAGGGGAATACCTGGCCTCATTACTGAATGTTTTGCAGTTAAGTAAAGCTTAAGCATACGTTTTGTCACTGGCAGAAATCTCTAATGATCACCCTACTCACAGACACCTGTTGTGCCTGTTTTCTTCTTTCTAGGGTACCTTTTACCTGGGAGACCCTCTAACATTTCTCACAGACATAGACAAGACAGAAATTAAATGTGAGACTGACAGGCAGACAAATATGCTGTGTTGCCTGCAGTGTTTAGTGTTGCTTTTTTATAGACTGACCAAGATGTGAATCACAGAACTGCACCAGCCTTAGAAAGTACACAGGACAACAGCATCTTTGTCCAAAAGCATATTTTGTCTTACCTTAAACACATGTGACCCATGCAGGCAGGTAGAGAGACTCCTGGCAAGGAGATAAGCTGCAGATTCTGCACTACTGTTGGCAGAGGATAATCATAGGAGGTGGCTGGTGCTTCCTTTCTACCAAGGGATTGACCGGCAGAGCTTACTTACTGCCTAATTCATAAGATGCAGTGAATTGCTCTAAACCCTTCATTATTTTAGCTTTTGCATTAATTCTGGCTTGCATTCCCCAGACCTACGTCATCCCCATATACGTTCTGGTTTCTGGACTGTTCTTGGCTGCCGTGCCCAGGCTGGCCCTGCTCGGCTTACTCCGGTAGCATGGGGCTTATAAGGCCCCATCCCTACTGTCCTTGTTACCGTGCTTGGCTCCCAACTCCCCAGCCTTTAGGGAACAGCTGGCCTTTGCCATGTCCTGACACTTACCCACCTCACAGCAGCTCAGAATCTGCAGAGAATTGATATACAGAAACATTTAAGTTTTCCTTTGTATACAGCCTCTAGCTCCCCGCTTGCATGAGTCCTATATATTTAAGTTTTTTTTCAAAGTGAGTCACAAGAATTTTTCCAAGCCAGGTTGCTTTAATGAAAAGATTTTTAAAAAAATCATTCTGTCAAATGGACTGTTCTGTAAGCTGAAAAAAGGTCTACTCCCACACTTTTATACCCAGAAATTCAAAACTGTAGTCAACACATTCTAGGCAAGAAGTAGTTACAGATAAGATGGCTTTCCTAGCTTCAAAGTGATAGTACCACTGCTTTAGCAGCTAGGCAGAGCTTTTTTAAGCCTTACAGGGAGTCCAGGTCTGGCCAACAAAGTAAGAGATTATAAACAAAGATTATATTCAGTTTCTTCCACCAGATAGATCTGTAACTCTTCAGGTAACATCATTCCTCCTACTTTGTTGTACTTCTCTTCTGAACCACAAGTTAGTTTACTTATGACCTTTTTAAATGGAGTTTTGTGCTCAAAAAGCCTTCAGTTTCCTGAGACATATGCACAGATTTCCTGTCCCTAGACTTTAAGGCCTTTACAGGCTCAGCCTTTTTGCATTCTTACCTGGCAAGGAAATGCATCTGGCTAGTTTGTGAAAGATTCACCCTTGGGGTTGCCTACAGTATTCCTGGCTAATGCTGGGCCATGTCATTGTGTCACTTTGGATTTGGCATACTATGTTCAATTAGTGAGGTATATGAAGACCTCCCAAAGTTGGTGCATGCAACTTCTTCTTCATGGGCACTGAGCATTAGGCCTGTCATCTCGTAGTGAAATTGATCTTTCATTGATGGCTCTTTGTGGATTCTGGGTTGTTGTTTTTTGGGTTGGGGGGTGTCAGCTATTCCTTAACAAAATAAGGAAGAAATGTAACAAATGAAAATTTCCTACCAGTAATTTGTTTGCTTAGAAATATGTCACCTTAACTTTCATGTTCCAGTCAACATCATTGTGTTTCCAGACACAGTTTTTGGCTAGCTTTCCTCCTCCTCAACCTATATGCCTCTTTTATTCCACAAGCAGGAAAGAGCAAAAGTAATTCATGGCAGGTGGGGTTTTCAGACATGACTAGCATTAAGTTAGACCAAAGCTAAACATTTTTGGAAACCATACCAAATTGATTGTGTACATACATGCCAGCTATTTTTCTTTTAAAAAGTACCAGATGGCAAATTAAGAACTATACAGAATCAAAAATCATAATTATTTATTGCAGAACAGTTTCAGAAATTAGTTACATTAAGTACAAATAAGGTTTCAGTTCTAGTTTGGTCAGAACACTCTTGGAAAATGAAACACAGAAACAAGACCTCTTATTGTAAGAGTGCCATATGGTGAGTTACTGGTATTCAAACTAATCCAACATATACAATAGCATAAGTCAAACCACTATATACCACAGCAGTTGAAGGCAAATATTTAGCACACACAATCATGTTACAGCAGGACATTGTAGCAGTTTGTGGCATGACCAGTAAGCCTAATTTTAAAACAGAGTACGGTATTATTTGTGCATATAGGAATATGTTTGATAAGAATATTTTTTCTATGGAGAAGTGTAATAGACATAATTTTATAGTGGATGCACATTACTGAGATCCTTTGAGGACTTATGGGGAATTAGAACAGAGGGTTTAGCCCAATCTTTCTGAGCACTGGCAAATCTTAATTTCTCTGGTTTGTCTTTCAGGCTGTTACCAATGACGGCTAATTCTCAGAGCCATGCATATCTCTGAAGCACCCCGGGAAGTGTTGCCTCAGCATTGGTGATACGGGCAGCAGTAACATACCTTGAAGACCTCTTTTCAAATGCCCCACCTCTCCTCCTGACATTTTGAGCTGTGTGTCAAGTATAGGCCCACTTTGCACTTTCTGTAACCTCTTAAAAGTAATCCTAACAAATCATGATAGATGGTACACTGTAAGTTACGCATCTTCTCAGGCCCACTTAGTCCAGTGATCTCTCTTCAGAGAAATCATAAAGAGCTAGGAAGAGCTATAAATGGCTTCAGGGAAGTTATTGAAACTGTCAGCAGCTAATACACATTCTAAAGTCTGTGTTTTGTGAAGATAAAGCAATACCTACTCAGCAATTTCCAATGCACTGATTAGTCTGCAACACTAGCAATTCCTCTTGCTCTGCTAAAATAACAGTATCCTTTATTTTGAAAATCTGTTGTCTGTGTACAAAAAGAATCTGACTCAATATGAATATTTACAGACAATGTTTATTGCATTCAGACTCTCTAGGTTGGGTGGGATATTTCTGAAGAGATTCCTTTCTTAGCTTTATGTAAATATTGCCTACTCAGAGAGATGGGAGATAGATTCTTAAAACCATGAGGGATGATATTACATTTTTATTACAGCATATCTCCCTGCCTGGTGATGGAATCTAGCTGAGAGGAGCATCTGGAAATTGCATAGTCTCCCCATGGCTTTGGTTGTCTCAAACAAACTCCGGAGTATATTGTAATCCTTATCTGATATTCCTTAGGATATCTGAATTCTTTTGTTTGTAACAGTATTTCATCTCCTCTTTCATGACAGATATGCATAATATAATGGTCCTTTTTTTCTAGAAAGGAAGAAAAGAATGCCACAGATTAAATGCTAGGCAAGTAATCACACATCTATAATGAGGAAGGACAGCTACTCAGCAAGTATTTTGCTCTTTATTCTTTTCATAGGAATGTCTCTGCTCTTCCTTGAGGCCACCAGGCACAGTAGAATTTAGAAGTCTGTGATATTTCTTGGAAATAGCATTCTTGCACGGAAAGGCAAATTTCTTGTATTACAGACACTCATCAAAATGCTCTGATGGCTTGATCAAATCCCCAATAAAGCTAATATTTCCATGGACTACTTGATCAGGCCTGATAATAACTTTTTTAGCTTGAAGGAATAAATGCTAATAGCAACCTTTTTTTTTTATTATTCAAAGCCATACACTTTCTTATATAATAAATAAGAATAAAAATCAACTCTTAATATCAGTGCAGTCCCATGTGCTCACCCCAACTGCCAAGCTACAATCTGTGTTACTTAGGTGGTCATCTTTTCTTTTTTCCTTTAATATTAATAGAGTGTTTATTCCTTTACTCTCTTCAAACTCTGCTCGATCACACAGTCCTTCCATAAAGGAAATTACAGGCTGCAGGGAAATCTGGAGAAATATCTATGTTTTAATGCTAGCTGTATGTCATCCAGGATCCCACCGGAGATTACATTATTGCTTTTCAATGGCGAGAGCTGGTCACATGGGAGGTGATGTTTTTATTATAATCAGCTGCAGAGAACTGGTGAGGGTGAGCTCATCTGCAGCTGAGTATGTTTGAACTTTTGTACCTTTCAGTACCTTTCTGTGAGCAGTGGAAAGTCTCTCCAACTGGGATGTGTTAGAGAGTTAGGTTTCCTGTAAATGTTGAGATCTTAGAAAATGGCCACAGGAAATGAACTTTTCAAAAGAAAAGAAAATTGAACTGGAGAATTATGATGTTGATCATTGAAGCAAAGTAGTGTCATCTGGGTTCAGTAGGAAAGGATTAATATGGTTTAAATATCTGATTTGATCTTAGTCTTCCATTCACAGAATTACTCAAAAGACTTTTTGAATCTAGGTTGTATTACACAGAGCAGATTCCACTTACACTGTGGCCTACCATTATCCTAGGAGTCTCCTGGGAGATGCTGAGCACCCTTAACTCCTATCTGAAGCTTCAAGGATTGGTCTTTAGTCGAAGCCTCGATAAACACATCACATCTGCTTCTCTGGGATGATTTCCAGATGACATGCATTTCATCGACTTTCTGTGAGGAATAAATGGAAATCTAGTGGCACATCTGGTGCTGCCTTCAAATCAATTTACAGTAGTTAAATAGAGTTGAATTGGCACTCACTCACATGAAGAAACTGTCTTGCAGCTCTTTGTTCACCTCACCCCACCAGCTTGGATATTAAACAATTGCATTTACCTTAATGCAGATTTTGTTGAAAAAAAAAAAAGATTACATTTTGCACATGGCTGAGCTTTAAGGCAGTTAATGAAATTAAAGCAAAGAACTCCCAGCACAGTAGGAAACTCGGATAACAGGAGCAATCATTTAGGCAGCACATTTCTGTTCCCACAGGAGCCAGGGCTAATTATCAGGGCCAGGTTGCATCCAGAGGGGTGAGGAGATGACAGCACAACAGTATTTCTCTGCACAGCTGCTCTAGTCAAATTTATTTACACGTTCCAGAGAAACAATGCTTTTAAAACAGATTTCTTCTCAGTGCATGCTGGAAAGTGTAGATAATGGAGCCATGTAGCTGTCCTCTCAAGTTTTCATAACAATTTGCACTGTTTGAAAAGCAGTTTATGCAGTTTATCCAGTACCATCCATACCGGTCATCCCTGAGTACTTTTGGAAAAAACTTATCAAAGAAGAAAAGGAGTTTACAGAGGGAAAGGAGGAAAGCAGATCCAAGTCTGGAAATTGTCTCCACAAAACAGACACTTTTTTCTTTCCTGATTTAAGTAAAGCAAAATAACATTCCACAGTCATCAAAGCACGTTCTCTTATCACAGAGTAGGCTTTGGGTTAACAGTGTACTTCTTGATCTTTCTCTATTCTCTACCAAACCAGATCATAAAAGGTGAGAAAGAGCAGTTTGGTCTAGAGGCCTTTTATGAGTTAAAAGCATTATTTTATGCTGAAGGCACCAGGCCAGATCTTTGAACATCTGGTTCAGTTCCTGCCTTTTCCATATACTTCCTGTGTGACAAAATATATTTGCACTTCAATTCCCTATCTTCTAGGCAGGAATCATGCTGTTTTATTGCTTTACAGAGCTGTTCAGTTCATGGAGACTATGTGAGTACCTGCATGGCCCAGCTGAATGAAAATGTGACTTTAAGCTGTGGACGAGGGTTCATTTTCTGATATTCTGAGTATGCAGTCCCAGCTCTATCACTGTTTTATGTGGCTTGAAAGTCTCTCAGTATTGCCATCTGTAATACGAGAATAATGCTGCTTTCTTACTTCCAATGGCAGTTGCGTGAATAACTTGTTTGCAATGCTTCCTAGTCCTTAGACAAAGAAATGTGCTGTAAAGATGGAAATTACTTCAATGACATGAACCCCATCCGCTAAGGTATCTTTTGCATAAAAGAGTCCTTTCACTGTCAGTTGTGCTGCTTCTGCTCACTGAGCTTCTTCCCTGTTGTTTCCAATACGAAAAAGTTCATTGAGACTTCACACATTATTATCTCCCAAATTTCAGATGTACAAATCCAGCTGCAACAGCGTGAAAGAGGGGGAGTGGATACACGATGGCTGCAGTCTGATCTTGGCCAGAATGCAGTTAAGATTTTATCTTAACAGCGCCTGTGGTATCCAGGGAAAGGCATTGACCTGCGGGCTGTCTTCCAGCTTGTGTCTAATTGGAATGCTGGCCCTCAGCCAACAGCCCAGCAGAAAGTCAAGTTGTGAAACAGGAGAAATATTTGAATCAACTCCTGAAATAGGTGTAGCAGTCGCAGGGAACTAAGTCTTCTTACCATCCACTCTGGGCTACATCTTTTCTTCCAAAGATTTTATTATTTCTACGGCTTCCTGGTAATTTTTCAGCAAGATTACAATCTCAGCCTACAAAGCGCCGGGAAGATCAGTCCTAGCTGGAAATGATCTGATGTGAACTGACAAGTTTCTAAGAAGTCTGTTTTTCTGTAAGGGAGCCGATTGTTTGGAACAAATGCTGCAGACATCTCCTTAATTCCTGTTGTGGGTTAGTTAAGGAAAATGTTTTAAATTGCTGCACAGGATGGTTACTTTGCCAAATGTAAATATGCTCATTATCTGGTCCTGTTCTTATAGTCCCATAAGTCTTTCCTTTTAATCTTTCACTGAAGAACAAGAAACTATATTCTCCAAATTACAGATTCAAATGTTGTAACAACCTGTTTATAATGCAGTATTTCTTTAAACTGCGTGCTGGTCCTGTTACTTCCTCCTTCTAACTGAAGGGATGTATTTTTCTATAATGAAGGATTTTTTTTCACAGTAATGCAGGGCTCAGCAATTCTGTGGAGCACTGAGAAAATGGTGTTATCCTCCTTGAGCCATAAAAAAAAAGCAAGCAAGCAAGCAAGCAGGCTTTTGAGGAAGGATTCAGCTTTTCATTCCAGGATTCTTACTCACAGCAAGAGACATTCCACAAGACAGCCTGTTCTCGATAAACACAGAGCACACTCTGCTTTCTCAGAAGCAAATATTTTCTAGGAATTTAAAGGTGAATATTTGGATTGATGAAATGCTCAGCTAGATGTCTTGAAAGAACACATAAGATATAGAGAAATCACATGCAGATCTAGTCATAGTCTAGAAGAACACCACATGTTGTGGGGTTCCTCAGGACCTCACCCATGGGTACCCCAAAGTACTTCCTGACACAAGAAACTCTGAAGCCTTTTTTCAGGATTCCCCTTAGCCTTGGGGAAATAACCACTAATATTTTTATTGTGGGGAGTTCTGAGATGAGGATGATCAGATAATACAATACAGCACCTGTTTCTGGAAAGCAGCACATGAAGAAAAGTTAATAAAGAGGGATCACCAGGAATTAGGAATGTTTGAACAAGCGCAGTGCATAGTCAACTAGGAGACAAGAATCCCTTCACACCAGTCTAAAAATGCTTAGTAAACAATTAAAGGAATGGTGTTGACTGGTTCTGGAGCAAACCATCGCTTAGAACCTACCCTTAAGTACGGCATAGTTTTTAGAAAGTCATGACTTTGATTAGACTATCCATTATAGAAAAGGTTCATAATATGCAAACAAGTCTGAGTTTTGCTGGCTACATCAGCTGGTCTAGAAAGAGATTACCCACTTGCCTCACTTACAGCCTTAGGCTACTGTTGCTACAGCAATACTTCCACATTTTAATTCTGTAGTGGACTCCCTAGACCAAAAGGGTATAAACGTGAAAATCTATGAACCTCCAACAACTTCAGTAGAGTTTTTCTGATTTACACTAAATGAGAATCAGGCCTGTGCTATACATTAAGTCCTTCTTCGAAGTCACTGTCAAGTCTGGTGTTAAAAAAAGGAGAGAACTTAATGAATTTTTTTCAGGACAATGATCCAGATAGCTAAATAGATTTGAACAAGTAAGAGTGAAGATTACATCTATGGGAAAATGTGTAAAATGAGAAGCTAAAGACTGTTAAAAGTAGATCAAATAATAAAGTCTGGTGACACTTATTGTAAACAAGCAGGACTTTTACATCTGAAACTCAGTGCAGAGAACTTTATTCTCAAATATAGGTCAAATTTGCAGATGCTTCCTGATAATGTGGGAGGCACTCTGTGCCTGCATGCAATTCCTCACTTAGATAATGCATAGGAAACAAAATGATCTAAACTCCCAAGGCACTTGACCCTGTGTGCAGTTGTCTAGGAAAAAAATCATGTACAAAATACGCAGATATTATCAGGGCCTTGTGTATAATGTGATTCCATAGCAATGGAATTTGCTGAAGAATTGCAGTCTTGACTCTTGCTTAGCATTAGATACTGTATGAAAGGGAATGAGAAAGATTTTGGAAGTCCTCAGGGAAGTCTCTGTGGTGAGCATTTTGCAGACAGCTAGTAAATGACAGTCCCGTCCCTAAATGAACAGACTAGAGAAAGGAAAGTTACACCCGAAGGTGTAAATCAGAATTGATTATTAGTAGCAATAGCTGTGATTAAGAGGGGAAAAAAAAGGTGGG
The DNA here is from genome assembly GCA_002844005.1 of Limosa lapponica baueri. Lineage (NCBI taxonomy): Eukaryota > Metazoa > Chordata > Aves > Charadriiformes > Scolopacidae > Limosa > Limosa lapponica. Next base: position 27,860 of record KZ506094.1, on the reverse strand, counting down.
GGGCTGGGAGAAGCATAAAAAGTGGATAGGTTTCTAGTCCATATGCGTATTAAAAGACCTTTGACAGTGCCAACCAAGACTCATCAGTGTACTAAACTATGCTTTTAATGTTAATAGTGAGAAGGATGAGCTCCTCATCATCTGGAAGGGATGGAAGGTGAATTTGGAAAGGAAAAATGTTCACTCAGAAACAGCACAATTAACCATATCAATGCAGAGTAATTCTCTAACTGTATTCTAGCTGTATTCATTCCACAAGCCCAGGCTGCTTCCCTACCATTACAGGTGTGGAAAGTCCCCTCTGCTCTTTGTATAGTTGCCAGAACTTCCAGCTTTTGCCATGCAAATGTTGTAACTGCCAATAGCTGAATATGAAAACGTATGGAGAAGGCATACAATTAATTTATAATAAGCATAAAACTGAAGAGCTTCTTTGGACTGTTTGAGTTAATGGTCAAAGTATTTTTTTAGAAACTCTTACTTTTTAAAATATAAATGAAACAGCTGTGATATTTCTAATTTGCTATTGCAGAATGTTTCATACTTGAGTTCTTAGGTACACATCAAATGTGAACATGATGATTTTTAACTAATCATAGATACCAGTATTAGTAACATAACTGAAATTTGGTGACACAGGTCACATTCCAGAATCCTGGAAATAGGCCAGCCTACGCTAACATGGCATCTTACCTGGGAAAAAAAGAGACGCTTTGTACAATTTTTTTCCAAAAGTAATATGCAAAATGCAAATTACACATGTATTGTTTCATAGTCCTAGACATGTCTCCATAGCCTGAAGAGTTCTCTTACATGGCCATGAAAGTATTTAAGTTGCACTACACAGTTCCTATAAGGAAGTATTTTGAGACCACAGCTAAGACTCAAAATTAAGTAAACCTTCATTATTTCTGAGTTGGTATATTTATAATTAAATATATAATTTTGCTGTACTGTTTTTCTTCTTGTGCACATAATTGCCTAAGTAACCAGTCAGTTACTTTTGATTTAAGAACCAGATCAGATCTTATGTTCAATTTAAATCCAACTTCTTTAAATAGCTTTATCTTAAAGTTCAGTCTGCAGCTGCCAGTTAGCAGGTCTAGAACTCATTCACACTCACTCTGGATAGTATTTTGTGGTGCTAACAGGGGCCCAGACCATTCCTTTCTCATTTTATTTCAATTTTGACATCTGTTTGTTGGTTACCTTTTGCATTGTGCAGCCTCAGTTCAGAAACAGACTACAGAAACTGCAGCTGCACCATCCTACCAGGACACAAGGAGTCCCTGTGAAGAACCTGCCCGCAGCCCAAGAAGGGTAAGATGAAGCCAGCAGCAACCTGGGTGTAAGTCAAGTGCAGGACAAGCAGGCCAAACAGGGCAGAAGTAACCCATGTCAACGGAGCAGCGTACATATGCCTGCATTGGCACTCCAGTTCAGTGAGTTTGGCACTGTGGTTTACAAGGGCATTTCTTAGGGTCACTTTCCCAGTCTCTGCAGGAGCTTTTAAAAGAGTTGGTCTGTGATGTGCGGAAAGTGAACCTGTGGATATGTCTCTGCCTTATCTATATTCCTCTAAATGTGATTGTATGAATCCCAAATTTGACTGGTAAGGTTCCAGACTGGCACAACTCCACTAGATGAGCAGTTGTCTGTCCTGCTATGACTGGGCTAGCGTGTGTTTGGGGGCCATTTGACAGTTATCAAAAGTGAATAGAGTTAAGAAAGCTAAGACAGGGGAGCAGATTATCTTGGGAAGGCAAAAGCCAAGGGTGTATCTGGTTTCATAGGCAGACCATGATCAGACATAGGCAGAGCATGATCAGACACCTTGCTACAGGATTTCCAAAGTCTGTCAAGATTGTACCTAAACACAGCCTAGCCCAAGAACTATTTGAGCCTCACTGGAAAATGCTGAACCTAGAGGAGCACTATAACAAGGAGCAAGAATCCTACAGAACGAAGCAGAGAGGTATTCAGGAGTGAAAGAACAAGTAGTGAATAATCCACTAGAGCCTGAGGGGAATCTAAACATTACTTAAAGCTTTCTGAGGCCATTGGGAGTTTTTCAAACTATGTGTATTAAAGTAGATTCCTCAGTCCTAAGCAGCAGTGGCAACTTTAAATTACTTTTTTCCTTTTTGGCTTTTTTTTTTTTTCCTTTAGGAGAAAGTGGGGGAAAAAAAGGAGTTGAGGTTCTGTATAAAAGTTTTGAGGTCCACAAAGTGGAATCTCCTGTTATGGTAAACAGTCATTTAATAAAAATCTACTCACAAACTGTTGGCAATCCTTTTAAAATGTAATTGGACTTCTTGCACCTATTATGTCAAAAGGCTTAATAACTCCCTGCTCCGCTCCTTAGAAACCTTCTTTTAGCTGTCATTTTGCCAGCATCATCTTTTGCAATGAAGATCAAATTTTTCTTATCTATGAGCTTATCTAATTGCTCCTTTGAAAAATAGTAGTCTTTTAGGCACCTTAGCAAGATTAGCTATTCATGAATGTAGTATGGTGTCTCCTGACCAGCCTAGCGTCCAGTCTCTGAATGTGTTCTGTGCACCCAATCCAGATCAAATTAATTTTTTAAATAATTTTTACTAGAACATGATATTCCAGGGGACGTTTTATTATTTTGTATAAGATGAATTTAATGTTTCTTTGTATCTGTTAAAATATCTTGCCTCACAGATGAGGATCACATTTGTCTTTTTCACATCTTCACATCAGTCAGATCTCACAGTTGGACCATGCGTCATTGTCTCTGGACACCACCAGTTGCTAAACTGCCAACTTAAATGAGAAATTCTTATTAGTCTTTACATTTTACTGTAGTTTATCACATTTCTATTACCCCTGACTTAAATATCCATCTTTCTTGAATGATAATCTGTTCCCTCTTCTTACACAATATTTTGCCACTGTGCAGAAAATGCCTCCAAATGTGCCACCAACAGATTTCATTAACAGTCTTTGTGCCAAGGCCATTCATGAAAATATTGTGTAATTCTGAGTTCCATAAACAGTCCCGGAGGACGCCTCTCTATAATCTTCCTTGAACCATCAGTGATAAACCCTTGTTCTCTCTCTCTCCCTTACTCTCCCTGCCAAACCCTCTTGTTATTATCATACTCATTTGTATGCAGGCGATTCCTATACTATTTCATGTCTTCTCCACTTTAATTGATGAACTGTATGAGAACACTTTACAGAAGTCATGATAGATTTACTGCATTTTCTTTCTCTAAAAAGAGTTGATTGTTGTCAAAAACAATGCCGGAGCAATCTGTTACCTTTCATAAAGCTAGACTGCATTTTTTCCTATTTTTCATTACCTTTATGCCTTGTACAGTATTTTCCTTTACAACATGTTCTAAAGCCTTGTATACTTTGAAGATTACAAGTCCATCTCATGTTGTTTCTGTATTGTCAAACAGTGAAGTAGGGTTTGCTGTACAAGAGGGAAAAAATAGCCCCCATTTTCTTTTGCTGTCTTTAGTGGATAATCATTAATTTCTGATTTGTTAGGATTGCACAGTGATTAATTTTTTTAATGATTAAAGACTTCTTTTTTTCCCTCTTTTTTTTTTGTCTTTTGAACCATTTCTAATTTATTACGGTTTTTTTCTGATCTCCAAGGCAGAGAAATTTTAGTTGATTAATTTCCTTTTCCATTTTTCCTAAGCTTTAGTTTACTTCTAAAATATTTGTTCAGGTAGCTGCTCATCCAATTACAGTCAGACCCCTCATATAAAAGTGTTTTTCTTTTCTTGTGATTCAAGTTACAGAAGGGTTTTGCATTTCCTACTTACAAATTCTCCCAAACTTTCTCAGCATTCAGGACTTTGAGCTGTTCAGTCCAGCCTACTGTACCAAATGGTCCTCTTTGTTTATAAAATTTCTGCTTTTTTCCAACTTTGCTTTTTGTTTGTTTAAGATAATTTCATTTATATTGATCTGATCTAACTCATGACCATCAGACCCAAGATTGTTTTATGCTACTGCTGTTCTTTAGCCAGTTGCAGCAAAGACCATAGTCCTTACTCAACAGCATTTTACAGTAAATTCTCGAGCTTTTTCCTGCCCCAAGGTAAATGAAAAATATCACAACAGAAAAAACATGTATTTCTTCTATTAGAACAGCACGTCTTTCAGTTTACATAATGCAACTCTCTTTATCAAGTCGCTAATTTATAGTGAAGAAGAGGCTGATTCATTCAATACATAGTCTTTTATTCCCAATGAAAATATATTTGTCTCATTTTTTTCAAGACACATTGTACTTATTCCAGCAAAGCCCTCTTTATTCTTTAAGGCTAGAGCCTTACTTCTGAAATAATCTTGATAATTTCCAATAGGGCAAATTTAGGGCACAGTATTCTGAGAAGACATAACAGAACCTGAACCTAAAAGAAAGGCAGTGAAGGCTACTGAAGGAGGCGAATTTTTACTGTGTTACGAACGGGTGTGCTAGTAATTGCGGGAAGAAATTCAGGTTTAAAAAAAAAAAAAAAGATATCAGGAAAAAATATACTGAGAACAAAATACACTACAGTCTGGAGACATCTTCCAAAGGGAATCTTGGAAGCAGAAAAACCTTGTACTTTTAAAAGCAGATTTGACAAAGCAATAGAATAGGTTCTGCATTTTTAAGCTGGCTAGCAGAGACTTTTTCCATCTCTAGCTTCCATGTGTCTGTGTTCTCTACCTCCTCTTTCCCTGACAGATGTTCTACTCCTCATTAAATAGGGAAGTCACAGCACCCTTTACTGACTGTACCTCTGTTTTCACCGATAATTTGACCCCAGATTTCAAGGCTGCTGCACTGCCTTGGACCTATTCCACTGAAATTCTTTCCAGCTAATTTCTGTCTTTTAGATAGTGTTCCTGTCTATGGCTCAGCAAAGGAGGAGAAGGAGGAAGAAATGCTACCTACCGTTTAGCAGTTCTGTGAATGAAAAAAATTACTTCTAAAGCACAGCTTGCAACCTGTGGGTAGGACTCCAAACAAAATGTTTATTTTATTAATTCTGTTTAATATCACATACTGAAATTTAAGGAACCAATGGTAGATGATTGATTTTCGTAGAACTAGTTCCCAGATCTCTAATTTCATTACAATTTTTCTGTGTGTGTTGTTAGATTTACATGCATTCCCCCCTCAAACGTTAGGCTGGAGTCATTCTTCATCTTCCAGGGTTAACTAATCCATCATTAGATGGACCCATGCAGACCCATATGAAATGTTTGCTTTTAAAGCCAAGCTTTCTTACATCGACTTTTGACATTTTATTCACTTGGACAAGCTGATTAATGGTGTCAGCATTGTACATTTGCTTTGCAATGAATACTAAGCAGATGTTATACTGGCGTGTTGCCCCACACTGAGCATGAAGAGGTAAACCCCGTGAGACTTTGTTTTTGTTAGTAGGTCAGTTACCAAAAGGTCAGATAGTGTCCCTTAGTCTGTTTTATACATAAATATGATATTGATTAATCTTAGATATTTTGATGCAGGTCTTCTGGGAGAGGCTTTATTTTAGAAGCACAGGGCCAAAACCTGATGTGTCAGACTAGGCAAAACATATGGTGAATGTAAGGGCAAGTTTTTCTGTCAGGGCTTCCAGGTTGAACCAGTTGTGGGTTGCTCTCATTATCCTATGCATTTTCTCTCTCAGCACGCACGCAGGCAAGCTCTGTAAGGAGAGGTAATGCCTTTTCATCAAGCCAGTGGGATGTAACAAAAGAAAGTTTCAGACATGCAAGTCCCTCTTTAGGTCCAAAATGGAAACCACAAACTTCAAGCTCAATACAGAGTGAGAAGGGAACAGTTCTTCCAAAAAATATAGGTAAGCACCCCATGATAAACATTTTCCTTCAACATGGGCTAACCTTTAGAAGTGAACACACTGAAGTAGAACTGCAGCTGTTTGACACTGGCATAAAAGAACCAAGTGCATTGGTACAGGTTTCAGAAATGGGCCTGTGCCACAAAGTTTGAGTCAGATCTGAAGTTTCCCAAAGTTCAGGAAGTCTTCAGAATCAGGGCTCTTGTGTCCTTCTCACAAAATGTACATAATGGAGGCTGTAAGCCTACATTATCTGTTGTCCTGGGACAAAGATTTTTAATATACTACTCTCCCAGATAGAAATAGAATTATTATCTCCCTATCATCTTCTGAAAATCCAATTGAATTATTAATTTTCTTTAATTTACTAATGTATTAATTTTTAATATATATATGTAATTATTAATATAGTAACTTGTTAATTCCCATGTGGGCTGGGTTTTTTTCCAAAAATTCTTTCTCCATTCTAGCCAAAAAGAAGAAAGAAAATGGAAAACCTACACACTAATCCCATACAGGTAAAACTTAATCTATTTCAGTGGATGCAAGATACAAATCTTCACAATACTTCTCAGGTCTTAGAGCCATCTTTAAGGCTAAGGGACTACCTCCCAACTGAATCTCTATTAATGCCCACTATTAACCCTTCAAATGAGATTTTATAAAATAATTTTGAGTATTTATGATATTTAAATATCAGAAGTATGATATTATCATCTTTATGGCATAAAATGTTTGAAAGTAAGCTATTTCAGCTAGAATGGCACAATTGACACAATTCTGCTGGCCAGAAAATCCTCCTCCTTTATAACTATTCTTGTCCACAAATTCCTGGGAGCTTTATTATTTAGCTTAAGCTGAAGATAATGTATTCAGCTCTGGAGGTCCATGGTTCACTCTCTGCTTTTAAAGGGTATGATTAATACTTCATTCAATATTTCATTCACCTCTCTAAAATGACAAACATAAGATGACAAAGCCATGTACCTATAACTAGACCATCTTCTCTATTAGGTATATTTTCCTGATAATTACATATAGGTTGTTTATATTTCTTTCTTTAAGCATAGGTATCCTAGTTACTTGCATTTCATTAAAATAAGTCCTTCTTTGGCTTAACAACCAATGCATTTTAAGCCTGTTCATTTAAACGGTTGAGAGTTTATATGCACTAAAAGCCTAAAGGTAACGAGGCTTTTACTTATTGAACACCTTTTATATCCCCAGTGTATCTTTCCCTGTATAAGCTGGTCTCAATTGTGACATAAAGTGGTTGCTAACCAAATTCATCGCCTTCCAGTTGACTGTACTGTTCCACTTGAATACGAATTTGCAAGCAAGAAAGCTATTGAAAGGTCAAGGGACAGAGAGAAGACGCACCTTGAACAGAATGGCACTTGTTCCTTCTGCCACTTCAAGTTACTCACTTCCTTGCCGTCTCCATGCATTAATTTCCATAATGGAGGTGATTATCTGTCCTTGATTGCGGCACAGTGAATGTAAATCAGTTACTGAAACACAAAGTACATCCTAGGGAACTCCGCACACTGGCATACAAATGAAGATCCTAGTGCTGCCTAGGGATACTGGAAGTGACAAAAGAAAAATATTAGTATTGCTGATTGACTCTTATTTTTACAACTTGTATGAGAGGCTACAGGAGGATTTCACGGTCTTGGTGAAAGAAGTGCTTCTTTTAGTTCATCTCCCTTCTCCTGTTGCTGTAAAGTTGTTCAAAAGACAGGACATCATATTTCAGTATATAACTTGCCACCAAAAGCACCCCCATTTTTGACACCCCCTTGGACTGAATAGGATTCCAAGCTGGGAGATTTCTGCTTACATCGAGATATAATCATGTACTTAATGGCCTTACTGCAAGCACCAAACCTAATGAAAAGACCCTCCTGATCTGCAACATTTTACTGAGCCATTCTGCTTAGAATATATTTCAAGTTTCTTTGGTAAGACACTATTTTCCTTCTCAACACAAAACCAGCTGCAGGCTTTTATTCCTAACATTTAGAAATAAACAGAAAAGGATCAACTGCACTCCTACTCAACCTTTTTGACCAGGATTCCCTCTCTTTCATTTTTGCTCGAGCAGGCTAGAATGCCATGCCTCCTCTATCACTTAACAGAATTACTGCACATACACACTCAGGACAGGACTTCCCAGGAAAAAGGCGCATATCTATGTAGCTGTGCCTCCTTTTAGGAAACCTGTCAGTTACTGCTCTGACGCCTTCTGATGTTCAACACAGCAATCCATTTCCCTTCCAGTTTGCCCATAAAATACGATTTAGTAAACCTTTTTTCTTCCCATCTGCTAGAGCTAGGTGTCCAAGTTCTTCATGACTGTCTCCAAATCAATTTTAAGTAATATTTCTATAAGTCACGTCTCCTTCACAGGAGGAGAGACTGATACTACTAGGTTGCAATCTCGTCCAGCAACTAACATCTTTCTCATGAAGTCTTGCATGAAGCACATTGGGGCATGTGTCAGCAGAGAAACTGTGGCATTGCACTTTAAGAGGAGTGGCCTCACATATCTGAAATGGAAAGGGGCTAGGAAACTGAGAATTGCCAGTCATAAATTTCAAGAAACAATGCTATTTTAAAGAAGACGTGAGACCAGGGAATGCAAGACTTTCTTCTATCTTTTGTTTTTATCAAACTTTCTGGTTGACTTGGGCCATCTTTTAAAATTATTTCAAGAATCACAATGGTCAGAAACTTACTTTTTTGTACGATCTGTTATCTCTCTCTCTCTTTTTTTTTTTAAATTTGGATTTTGGTTGTTGAAACTCTTGCACAGTCATTGCTTGCCAGCATCCAGGTGCTGGCAACAACACAAAACAACACAAATTTCCTGGGTTTTATAGTAACTGGCAATGCCATTCTCCAGGGAGAAGCATTAGCCCTGTGCATAAA